>CM024766.1:17623345-17849230 GCA_014218235.1 Colocasia esculenta
GATCAAGAGCGTCGCCGTGAATCTGGAGAGAGACAAGAAGTTCGACGAGGTAAAATCCCCCGGATCCTCCCGGTGATGTGCTTATTCTAATCATCTGACTTGAGAAGGTTGCAGCAGCAGTCTGATTCGAGGAGGAGGGCTGCAGTGATGGAGATGATGAGGCAGAGAGCTGCAGAAGTTGCAGGGAACGCTGGATAAAAGATTGCAGAGGTAGCAGCATTTCAAGCAGAAGCTTTGACAAATGGGATTCTGCTTCATATGCTGCACAAACTTCATAGATTTTTTGAAGGACGGCACAGTCAAGGTACAGAATCACACCGTTAAATTAGCGCGATCTACTAGCATGGTCGATCATCCATCAGCTTTCCTCGTGACGGTGATGGGTGTAAATTGCTGTCCCGGTTCCCATTCAGTATCCATTCCATCCGAGCTGCCCATCTCCACAGTGATTCTTTGATTTATCCCATAGCACTAAAAGTCGTCGTCTGGTGCAAATGTAATATAGATATCTTAATTTGTCGATTCTAGCAGTGTATTTGGGGGTCAGGGTGGTTAGCTTTTTCTAATCTGATCACTTCACATTCTTTTTGCTTGTGGGTGGAAGAGGAGCAGGCAGCACTGAAATTTTTACTTTCTTGTGGTGCTGTCTGAGGACTTGTGGGAATTAAAATGAGGACATTTTTCAGTGTTTGTTGTGGACTTTTGAAACATTTTCTGCTATTGCATCAGTTTTTTCTGTGGAATATTTTGTAAACTTTTAACTTCTTTTTGTGAAATTGGGAGAGCTATTGCAAATCAAGGTAGGTATATGCTGGTGTCAATAGTTACTACAGAAATTTTAGAGCATATGTGAGTAGGGAACAACATTAAATCATGTAAAGATTGCTGGTCTTATGGGAGACAGTTTTGGTTCTACGCCAAAGATGAGTAAAAGAAATCTCATCTGGGTGGTCAAGAAGATGCTAGTGCTTGTGGAACACTACCCTTCCTGGTAAGCTTGTTGTATGTAAACCTTTATTATGGATAGGAGATAGTATATTAGGTCTTTTCCGCTATGTGGAGCATTTTATAAATGGTTTGATAATGTTGTCTATTTATCTCCAGATTTAGGTTTGGAAAATTTTAAACAATTCTTGCCATTTTCCCCTGTGAAAGAACCTTGTTGAAATGGCAATTCATTCATGTTAGATTGGTGGATGAGCCTGAAACCCACAGATCTTATAGAAGAGCATGTCAAACTAAGTTCCAGTCAGCCCTTGCCAGACCAGAAGCCTTTACCTGATGACATGTTTAGAAACTTTAAATCCCATTTTTGTGGAATTGGCTTTCTGGAAATTTTTAGTAGATATTGAAGGCTTCCTTCTTGAATATTCAGTCTGGTGTCTTGCCTGAAGGTGCAACTGTTGTTCCAATGGACATTAAAGTGGGACATGCCACCGAAGTAGTTGTAATTTTTGGGCCTAACACTAGAGGGAAGACTGCAACAATGAAGTCTTTGGGTTTGGCATCTCTCATGACTAAAGGTGGAATGTTTTTGCCTGCAAAAAGAACTCCAACAATTCTATGGTTTGATCAAGTGCTATCTGATATTGGAGATCATAAGGTATTTCTCTTTGTTTCTTGCCTAGAAAAAGAATTATGTATTCTGCTGAATTTTGTTTATTTCTAAACCACTTCTTTTTTGGCGCCACAATGAGATTAGTAAGCTAACTAGGAGATTGCATAAACCCTTGAAATGTTGATAATATTCAGAATCAAATATTTCCCACTTTGGCGCCATCAAATATTTCTAGAATAAGATTGACAGAAATAGGAGGTGGGTGGGCCTCATCCCAGGACACTACTAATCCTCATCCTTGGGGAGTTCCCCTTCTGTTACTTGGCCCTTCCTCTTTCCCTGTTTTCTCTTCTCTTGAAATTGTAGGTTTGTTGAAAAACCTGGCGTTGCAGAATGCAGACTAAAATGGAGAATGTTTTGAGGGAGACCAGAGTTATGATTTTGGATAACTGCCAACTGACCTCGTGACACTTAGTGCATTCTTTAATCTTAGTTAGTCTGCTTATGTACTGGGAACCACTGTTGGCATTGTTGATGTGAAGCAGTTGTATAGTAACCCAATGATCTCACACCATTGACATTCTTATGAATAGGGCTATCTTGTTCCATATAGATAGATGAAGTTACTTATCATAGATATCATTCCCTTTGCAGGTCCATCCATGTGGCCAATATTGTAAAAATGCAGTTGTTGGTATCCTGCAGGCTGAGCATGGCTTGGCACCTCTATTTTGTATGCTATTTATATTCAATGGATTAAACTTTAGAAACAAATGTTTTACTTCTTTATAAGCGATGGTGTATTTTTTCTCAGATTCAATGGAAAGAACGGGATGCACTGTGATTGGCATGTACGAGACATCTAAATGGGCCAAACTATCACATTGTGCTAGTGCAGAATACATCATGGCCTCTACTTCTATTTACAGACCAAATCTTTGTCTACAGAGCTACCATGTCAATAATCTGAAGGTTTTATTTTTCTGTTACTGTGACTTGCAATGCAGTGTTTGGGTGATGATGAACAAACAAAATAGAAGATTCTCTAAATTTCCAGAAGAGGTTAGAGTAGAGATAGAGTCATATTTTGTTGAACAGAGATGGACTCTTGCATTTTTATTTGAACTCTTTCCCCTTCTCAATAGCATGGTTTGTACTTTAACACTGTTGGTCTGATCTTCTTAAGGGTATGATCACTCCTATTTGAAGGGGACAACACTGTACATGCATTCTTAATCTGACATATATTCTTAATCTGACATGCTTAGTGGTGGAGTAGTGTCACGTTTTCTACCTAAAGAGAATCCTCAGTTTTTGGATATTTGTGCTTGGCTATGGCCTTACGGATTGATTTTTTCTGTTCTGAATTATCAATTGCTCTGCTGAATCATTTTCTTTATACTGATCCTAATTGTTAATACCAGAGGCAAGCGCCTCTTTTGGAGGAGGCCTTTACCTTGTTATTATTTTCATCGTACGTTATGAGCTAAAAATTAGCTACAGATTAAAATAATGAATAATATGAGTCATCAATTGTAAAGGCCAGTTGGAAAGACATTTCTCTCTTGTGTGAAGGAAGCAGGGTTTATTTCCTATCAGTTGCCAGTGGGCCTGGTTGCTAATTAGAAAAAAAAATCCCGCTAATCATGTGCATCTTCATTTTGGGACTCGAAAAGCATCTTGTCTTCCTTCATAACTGACGACTGTTCCTCGTAGCTATGGATCTTGTGAGCTATTGGATCTAATTCTAAACATGTCAGGTTAGTTACCCATGAGCTTTCTCTATATGTTCTATTTAGACCATGTTTATCATTTGAGACAGGTAGCCTAAATTTCTCTCTTCTTAAGGCTACACACTTTTGCTCCATCATATGGGTTTACTTTATCAGTATTTTTTTACCCATCTGATGGTAATTTCTAATGTTCCTGTATACAGTATCAATGATATACACTTTTTTTCATGACCAGGAACAATCATGACTATTGCCAAAGATCACGTGAGGCCATCTACGAGTCCAGATAGTTGGAAGCTTAATGAAATATTTGCGACGGGCATCGTTATAGGAACATACCTTGCATTGGTTACTGTTCTTTTCTACTGGGTCATCATAAAGACAAAGTTTTTTGAGGTATGACAGTTTGTTAATTTCTTCATCAGCTTCAGAGTGATCATCAATCATCTTTTGTCCTCACCATGCATTTCCATCTGTTGGTCGTGTCGCATACTCACTTGTCACTCGTAGTCGAAGCTGGTCATTCATGGAGAGGCCTGGGATTCTCTTAATGTGTGCATTTGTTGTTGACTACCTTGTGAGTCTGTTTTAATTCATGCTGCTGGATTAAAAAAACATGGACTGATGCACGATCAAGGAAGGCAACTGACCCACTTAAGAATTATCGTTAGAACAAACTGTTGGTGCTTCCTAGAACAGACATCTTGTTTGCATGCCCATGAACTAGAGATGCAAAATTTTGTTGTGTGGAGTGTTTATCTTTGAAATTGCATAGTTTCTTCCATTCTGATGCAATCATACTCCTGTATTATTGCATTAGTCATCTAAGCATGGTGGCCATGACACGGCACATTAAGGCTGGATTTACTTTGGAAAAAAAAAGGTTGTTTATATCTGCTTATTATTCGATTCAGATTTCTTATCCTTTTCCTTCTCTCTTCATTTATTTAATAATTATGGTATTTAAGTTTATTTTACATAATGTTGATTTATTTATCTATTTTTTTATTGTTTCTTTTACCCCTTTTTTTTACTGCATTATCATCCCATTTTTCTTTTTTTTTTTCTGATTAAAGGGAGAAGATAAAGACATGTGCGTGTGTGCATGTGTGGGTAGGCTGTTTTGGTTTTTGAAGTGGACTTGTATGCTGGCATGTGTAGGTGGTTTTTGAAGTGGACTTGTATGGAGGGAGGATGTGCAGGTGGTTTTATTTGGTTTTTTAAATGGATTTGCATGCAGGTGTGTGTACATATGTCTTGGTCAATGTATGTGTAACAACGGTTTGGCACTTGAAAGTTGAAGGGCGGCCCTTGAACCTGTTCTTTTCTCCCTTGAGTTGCCGGGAAACAAATGTTTCTATTTTTTCGAATGTATTTTCAACGAAATGTGTTTTGCACACAGTCATTGGTTTCCTTGCGACTGCTCTGTCTATTATGTAAGATTGTTTGATGCTTACTTCTTATCATTTATATGTGCAGGTTTTTAGGCTTTCATCATGTTCTTGGAGGGTAGGATCCGAGGTTAACAATGCCGAAGTTTATTTTTGCCAAAGCAGTCAGTTTAATGTGCTGGTTTCATCTCTTTTCAGTGTTGTGTGCAATCTCCAAGTTTTATTCTTTCTTATGTGCTCCATTTACCAGAATTTTCTATGAATTTAATTTTTGTAGAACATATGCTGCTCCCACCATTTCTCCTTCTAAATTTGGACCAAGGGGACATGACGTCTAGAGTTTAGTTACCCCTTTTCATTCCTGGAATTTACTTCCTTTATTTTCTAGCCCAATTGTTGTTAGATATAAGCAAACGTGTGGTTGGGCAAAAAAAAAAAAGGGAATACTTCTGTTACTGTCTCCGAATGTTCATAAAACTGTTCAGGAACAAATACATGAAAAGAGATTGGGGGATAAGAACAGAAGAACAAAAAAACCTAAAACAAAAGGGTATAAGCAACATGGAAAAACCAGGTATGGGCTGGGAAACCACAAGTTTCAGTTTGATGAGATCTCGGCACTTGTCACCCAATATTTTTATTACTTTTTCAAGTTATACTTATACATGCTCAATATTTTTTTATATGTTCGGATTTTTCATACATGTTACAGTTGATTGGTTGGCCAAACACATCATTATTTGTTAAGGATCAATTTAGGAAAAGGTTGAGTGATGTTCTGGGAAGCCACATTTTATAGTTAAAGGACTATGTAAGTAGTTAAATATTTCTTCCACTGAAATTTGCATTTAATCATAAAAAATCAGGGCTATGGCACCAAGAAGAACATAATTCACTACTCTGGACCATTGATGCCTCCTGGTGGAAATATTGAGGACATGCTGAAAGAAGGCCTATTGCCTGTCTCCCTGGCAGCAATAATGTACAAAGTTAACAGGTTTTACCTCATCATTTGATTGCTCCCACACCAAGGTCTGGAACTGTGATCATCAAGAACAACAAACATCAATGGCACACATTTGTGGGACAGCTTTGTCTTCCATGAGAACGTGAGAAGCTATTATATTTTTCTAAACACAAAGTGGGAAATTCTATTAAATTGTGTACTGCAGCAGGAAGCACTGGTAACCTCTGGAACATGTCTGTGGTGCTATGGTATCTGGTACCTGGAATCTTAACTCATATGACCTGTAATCTGGAGTGGGTAAAAAAGAGATTGACAACAGCATCTTGTATATTTACTGGAGATCCTTGTTTGATAATGAGGGAGTTTCCCATTGTTCTACAACGGGAGATCTGTGTAAATTTTCTGTGAAGGGTTCTCATTACTATCTTCATCTTCTGTAAGCAAAGCAATCATCCAAAAAAGAATAGAAAAGAGAATTTGATATGATGCGCATGCAGTCCCTATTTTACCTGGTGCAGATGATATTATGATTTTTATTAATGCTGGATATTTGAGTGGACATATGAATGTTATGGATGTGAATGTGAATTTGATATGATGTGCAGGCAGTCCCTATTTTACCTGGTGCAGATGATATTATGATTTTTATTAATGCTGGATATTTGAGTGGACATGTGAATGTTGTGGATGTGAATGTGAATATTATGGATTTTAATGTTGTTTTGCCTATGTGATGCAGATGAGTGGATACGGATTTGAGTTTTATTTTAGCCATGTTAATATATCTGTATTTGTATTTCATGTTTACATCAGATGTGGACAGATATTTAGTTTATATTTGTAAAAAAAAAAAAAAACAATACACCTACGGTTTTTAATATTCATGACTAACTATCATTACACACAATATTTTAAAGCCGTAAGTATATATATTGTAATATTTATTCATTCATTTATTTATCATCTCAAAAAAATGGTATTACAACGGTTACGAAACAATCAGTATAGATGATCTCTATACTTACATTTATTTATCATCATCTCAAAAATATATTACTACGGTTATAAAACCATAAGTATAGATAGCAATACCTATGCTTTTTAGGAAATTTACCTATGATTTATATAACTCTTTACCTACGGTTAATATTTGTATGAATAACCCAATATATACCTACGATTATTTTTCTGTGGGTATAGTCTTTAGTCACGGGCGCATGCGTGTCGGATTCAAACCGTAGCGCGTTCCGTAGGTAAATGGTTTTACCTTTGGATTTGTGGCATATACCTACGGTTATTATGCGAAGCTATAGGTCATTTTTTTTGTAGTGTGCCTCGCGTTCCGATATTCCGCGTCAGAGCATGACAGTTTTGTGGTATCAGAGCCTAGGTTATTCTTAAGTATAGGATGATCTAGGTTAACCTGTTTCGACTAGAGTCAATTATCCTACCTATGTGAGATGTGGTTAGAGCCAAGGGTAACTAGCTAAAATGACCTTCCTCACGCACACATTAAATTTCACATCAGTATCATGACAATAAGTTATTTTGTAGGAACTAAGCAATCAAGATGACTGCTGAACGTGCTCAAATGAGGGGCATGCAACAAACCATCCAAGAACTGACGCACGCCATCGTGCAAGCTACCCAAGGAGGTGGCAATCATGGTGCAGGCGACCTACATCGCAACTTTAGGAGTCTGAACCCACCTAGGTTCAGTGGATCCACGGATCTGGATGAAGCTGAGCACTGGCTCAAGGAAACGGAAAGGATCTTTCTTGTTATGCAATGTGCAGTAGGGGATAAGCTGCTACTAGCTACCTTTCAACTGGAGAAGGACGCCCGCACTTGGTGGGAGTCAGTGGAAGCTACTAGAGAGAATGGGCAATTTACCTGGAACGAATTCAAGGAAGCTTTCAACTCCAAATACTTCTCCGAGCGTGTCCAAGAAAGGAAGGCTATGGAATTCGCTGCTCTTAAACAGCGGACTGTGGCCGAATATGAAGCCCAGTTTTCAAGACTGGCGCGCTATGTTGCACATCTGGTGAACACTAAAAGGATGAAGGCTAAGCGCTTTCTAAATGGCCTTAAGCCCCACTACATCACTCAACTGGCACCTCTCGACATCCAGACCTATGCCGAGATGGTAAAGAAAGCCCAACTGCTAGAAGATGCTACGGACTCCACCGACCGTATCAAAGGGAAGTTCGTCAAGAAGGAAGTGACCTCGGGTCAGTCATCTACTGAGCCTACCAACGGCAAGAAGCGTCCCTTCAACATCACGGATGGATCCGTCCAAGAAAGGAAACCCAAGGTCTTCGTACCCAACACTCCATCCAAGAGCAACTGCAAGCACTGTGACAAGCCCGGTCACACCACTGACGAGTGCTGGAGGAAAGCCGGCGCATGTCTACACTGTGGAAGTTGTGAGCACCGCATCCCCTAGTGCCCGCTACTGAAAGAGAATGAAAGGCGCCCTAATGCGCCTAAGAAACAAGGAAAGCTGCAAGCCCTGCATAATGAAGAAACCACAGAGGAAGGAGGTGTGGTAGAAGGTACCATTCAAGTTTTCTCATTATCAGCATTTGTTTTATTTGATACGGGAGCCACTCATTCATTTATATCTCAAAACTTTGCTGATACTGTGAATGCTAAACCTATATCCATGGGTTGTGAGTTCTCTATCACAATGCCACTAGGGGAAAAGGAGAAATTGAACAAATACTTTCCCTCTGCCGATGTAATGATCAGAGACCATAACCTAAAAGCCGACTTGGTGTGTATGCCCATGGAAGGCTATGATGTAATTTTGGGAGCCGACTGGTTGTCCGCTTATGGGGCAAGTGTCCACTGTAAGAAAGGAAAAGTTACCTTTAGTGACTTTCCTAAATTGGCATTCTCTGGGATTAGACATAAGAGACGGATGTCTCTAGTCTCTGCCATAAAAGCCCATAACATGATGAGGAAATGTTGTATTGTTTTTCTAGCAGCCGTGGGTGTGGAAAAGAAGGGTGCTAAGATAAAAGACATTCACATAGTTCAGGATTACCCCGATGTGTTTCCTGAAAATCTGCCAGGGATTCCCCCGGAACGTGATGTCAATTTCACCATAGAGTTGATCCTTGGAGCTGCCCCGGTATTGCGTCAACCGTACCGGATGTCACCTACCGAGCTAAAGGAGTTGAAGACGCAACTGATGGAGCTACTAGAAAAGGGGTTCATCAGACCAAGTACTTCCCCATGGGGAGCGCCGGTGTTGTTCGTCAGGAAGAAGGATGGATCGATGAGGCTCTGCATCAACTATCGACAACTCAATCAACTCACCATCAAGAACAAGTACCCTTTGCCCAGAGTCGATGAACTGTTCGACCAAATATCTGGAGCTCAATATTTCTCCAAGATCGATCTTCGATCTGGCTATCACCAAATGCGGATAAAGGAGGACGATATCTTCAAGACGGGTTTCAGGAGCAGGTACGAGCACTATGAATTCGTTGTTATGTCTTTTGGGCTAACCAATGCTCCTGCAGCCTTTATGCAACTCATGAACAACATATACCCTACCTCGACAAGTTTGTGGTCCTCTTTATCGACGACATCCTCATATACTCCAAGACCAAGGAAGAGTATGAAGAACACCTGAAGATAGCACTACAAGTTTTACGAGACAACAAGCTGTACGCAAGTGTGAATTTTGACTCGAAGAAGTGTCCTCCATGGGCCATGTCATCTCAAAGGACGACATCTCTGTTGATCCCTCCAAGGTCGAAGCTGTACTCAACTGGGAGAGACCAACCAACGTCACCAAAATCAGAAGTTTCCTAGGACTGGCTGGCTATTACAGGCGGTTCATCAAGGACTTCTCAAAGATCGCCGTTCCTCTCACGCGTCTAACACGAAAAGAGAATCCCTACTCCTGGAGTAAAGAGTGTGAGAAAAGTTTCCAAACTCTTAAAGACCATCTTACCTCAACACCTGTTCTTGCTCTGCCAATAGAGGGAGAAGGGTTCTCTGTCTATACTGATGCCTCAAGAATTGGGCTAGGGTGTGTACTGATGCAAAAGGAGAAAGTCATCGCCTACTCTTCTCGACAACTGAAGACTCATGAAGTCAACTACCCCATGCATGATCTGAAGTTGCCTTCCGTGGTCTTTGCCTTGAAGATCTGGAGACACTACTTGTATGGAGAGAAATTCACTGTCTACTTAGACTATAAAAGTCTAAAGTATTTATTCTCTCAGAAAGAACTCAACATGAGACAAAGAAGATGGCTAGAATACCTAAAAGATTTTGACTTCAACATCCAATACCATCCAGGCAAGGGAAACGCCGTGGCTGATGCTCTTAGTAGAAAGCTGATGGCATATGTCTCAAGTCTAGTCCTTGGCGAGATGCAACTTTTAGAACAATTTGCAAGGTTAGACTTAAATATTGAACATAGGGATGATAAAGTCTTGGTTGCAAACATCAAGATTCAATCCGACTTGTTGGAAGAGATCAAAGCTCAACAAGATGATGATCCATTCTTAGTTCACATCAAGGAAACTCTAGCCGAAAGGCCGGACTTTGCAATGACTGAAGATAGAAGGCTTGTCTTTCAAGGAAGGACATGTGTTCCCGACAATGAAGAACTGAAGAGAAGATTAATGGATGAAGCTCACAAGACAAAGTACACTATTCATCCAGGAGGTACCAAAATGTATCAGGACATGAAAAGAACATTTTGGTGGCCGAACAAGAAGAGAGAGGTAGCGGAACATGCCGCTCATTGCCTTACTTGCCAACAAGTAAAAGCAGAACATCTGCGCCCTGCTGGTGTACTCAGACTGCTAGATATTCCGGAATGGAAATGGGAAAGTATTGGCATGGATTTCATCATGGGTTTACTACAAGAAAAAGCGCTTTTATAGAGCGAAATTTTCGGTCTCTAATCGGTCACTAAACGACTCAGAGACCGAATAGTAACCGAATTTGTCGGTGAAGAATTTCTGGTCACAAATCTGTGACCGAAACAGTTCGGTCACTATTCGGTCACTAACTAGTGACCAAATAGTGACTGATATGTTTCAGTCGCTAAAAGTCGTTATCAGAGACCGAAATAGGCGGTCAGTAATTCGGTCACAAAATAGAGACTGATTAGGGACCGAACATTTCAGTCACTATTCGGTCCCTAAATCAGAGACTGATCTATGATTGAAAAAGATCAGCCACTGTTAGTGACCGAATGATTCGGTCACAGGGACCGAATAGTGACCGAATCATTCGGTCACTAACAGTGGCTGATCTTTTTCAATCATAGATCAGTCTCTGATTTAGGGACCGAATAGTGACTGAACTTTTCGGTCACTAATCGGTCTCTATATTTTTATTTTTTTTAAATATATTTATATTTTTAGCAAAATAACCTATGTAAATACAACAATGTCCACAACAATAATAAATGTCCATAGGACAACAATAATAAAAATATCCACAAACACAACAATAATAAAATATCCACAAAATAACAATAATAAAATATCCACTCTAATAATAAAAATGTCCACAACACAACAATAATAAAAAGTCCACAACAATAATAAAAATATCCACAACACCACAATAATAAATTGTCCACAACAACAATAAAAATGTCAACAACAATAATAATAATGAAATGACAATCATGAATCCTCGTCCTCGTGCTCATCCTCGTGCTCGTCTCCTCCCACACCACCCGATGAAGGAACCTACAATACATATATAACAATAATAAGTTAAAATTACATACTATTATAAACAATAAATTATTTAGATTTATAGATTTTCATTCACTCACTTTTGGTCAATATTATGGTCACACTATTTTAGTCACTTAAGTTGAATTTGAGCGTCGAGCACAAATCGGGAGTCGGAATTGAACTCCGTCAATTTCCATAAGTCACGATCATCGCCCCGACCGTGCTGGAACAAACCAGAGGCCAATCGGATGAGTATTTCTAATTACATACCCCCAAACCTAAGTTTTTCATTTTAAAACTAAACTAACTTGATTAATGTGATTTTGAGCGTCGAGCTCAAACCAAGAGTCAGAATTGAACTCCGTCAGTTTTCACAAGTCACACTCATCACCCCGACCGTGGTGGAACAAATCAGAGGCCGATTGGATTAGTATTTCTAATTTTAGATCTTCAAATCTATCTAAGTTCTTCATTTCTAAACTAAACTAACTTGCTTAATGTGAATTTGAGTGTCGAGCTCAAACCGGGAGTCCGAATTGAACCCCGTCAATTTCCACAAGTCACACTCATCGCCCCGACCGTGGCGGAACAAACCGGAGGTCGATTGGATTAGTATATCAAATTTTGGACCCCCAAACCTATCTAAGTTCTCCCTTTTTAACTAACCTAACTTGCTTAAGATGAAATTGAGCGTCGAGCTCAAACTGGGAGTCGGAATTGAACTCCGTCAATTTCCACAAGTCACAATCATCGCCCCGACTGTGCTGGAAAAAATCAGAGGCCAATCGGATGAGTATTTCTAATTTTTAACTCTCAAAGATAAGTTCTTCAATTTTAAACTAAACTAACTTGCCTAATGTAAATTTGAGCGTCGAGCTCAAACCGGGAGTCGGAATTGAACTCCGTCAATTTCCACAAGTCATAATCATCGTCCTGACCGTGCTGGAACAAACCAGAGGCCAATCGGATGAGTATTTCTAATTACATACCCCAAACCTAAGTTTTTCATTTTTAAACTAAACTAACTTGATTAATGCAATTTTGAGCGTCGAGCTCAAACTGGGAGTCGGAATTGAACTCCGTCAGTTTTCACAAGTCACACTCATCACCCCGACCATGCTGGAACAAATTGGAGGCCGATTGAATTAGTATTTCTAATTTTAGATCCCAAAACCAAGCTAAGTTCTTCATTTCTAATCTAAACTAACTTGCTTAAAGTGAATTTGAGTGTCGACCTCAAACCGGTAGTCTGAATTGAACCCCGTCAATTTCCACAAGTCACACTCATCGCCCCGACCGTGGCGGAACAAACCGGAGGTCGATTGGATTAGTATATCGAATTTTGGACCCCCAAACCTATCTAAGTTCTCCCTTTTTAACTAACCTAACTTGCTTGAGATGAAATTGAGCGTCGAGCTCAAACTGGGAGTCGGAATTGAACTCCGTCAATTTCCATAAGTCACAATCATCGCCCCGACTGTGCTGGAAAAAATCAGAGGCCAATCGGATGAGTATTTCTAATTTTTAACTCTCAAAGATAAGTTCTTCAATTTAAAACTAAACTAACTTGCCTAATGTAAATTTGAGCGTCGAGCTCAAACCGGGAGTCGGAATTGAACTCCGTCAATTTCCACAAGTCATAATCATCGTCCTGACCGTGCTGGAACAAACCAGAGGCCAATCGGATGAGTATTTCTAATTACATACCCCCAAACCTAAGTTTTTCATTTTTAAACTAAACTAACTTGATTAATGCAATTTTGAGTGTCGAGCTCAAACTGGGAGTCGGAATTGAACTCCGTCAGTTTTCACAAGTCACACTCATCACCCCGACCGTGCTGGAACAAATTGGAGGCCGATTGAATTAGTATTTCTAATTTTAGATCCCAAAACCAAGCTAAGTTCTTCATTTCTAATCTAAACTAACTTGCTTAAAGTGAATTTGAGTGTCGACCTCAAACCGGTAGTCCGAATTGAACCCCATCAATTTCCACAAGTCACACTCATCGCCCCGACTGTGTCAGAATAAACCGGAGGTCGATCGGATTAGTATATCGAATTTTGGACCCCCAAACCTAACTAAGTTCTCCCTTTTTAACTAACATAATTTTCTTAATATGAAATTGAGCGTCGAGGTCAAACCGGGAGTCGGAATTAAACTCCGTCAATTTCCAAAAGTCATAATCATCGCCCCGGCCATGCTGGAAAAAATCGGAGGCCAATCGGATGAGTATTTATAATTTTGAAGTCTCAAACCTAAGTTCTTCATTTTTAAACTAAACTAACTAACTTAATGTAAATTTGAGCGTTGAGCTCAAACCGAGAGTCGGAATTGAACGTCAATTTCCACAAGTCACAATCATCGCCCCGACCGTGCTGGAACAAACCAGAGGCCAATCGGATGAGTATTTATAATTACATACCCCCAAACTTAAGTTTTTCATTTTTAAACTAAACTAACTTGATTAATGCGATTTTGAGCGTCGAGCTCAAACCGGGAGTCGGAATTGAACTCCGTCAGTTTTCACAAGTCAAACTCATCACCCCGACCGCGCTGGAACAAATCCGAGGCCGATTGGATTAGTATTTCTAATTTTAGATCCCCAAACCAAGCTAAGTTCTTCATTTCTAAACTAAACTAACTTTCTTAATGTGAATTTGAGTGTCGAGCTCAAACCGGGAGTCCGAATTGAACCCCGTCAATTTTCACAAGTCACACTCATCAACCCGACCGTGACGGAACAAACCGGAGGTTGATCGGATTAGTATATCGAATTTTGGACCCCAAACCTAACTAAGTTCTCCCTTTATAACTAACCTAACTTGCTTAAGATGAAATTGAGCATCGAGCTTAAACCGGGAGTCGGAATTAAACTCCGTCAATTTCCACAAGTCACAATCATCGCCCCGGCCGTGCTGAAAAAAATCAGAGGCCAATTGGATGAGTATTTCTAATTTTGAACTCTCAAACCTAAGTTGTTCATTTTAAAACTAAACTAACTTGCTTAATGTAAATTTGAGCGTCGAGCTCAAACCGGGAATTAGAATTGAACTTTGTCAATTTCCACAAGTCACAATCATCGCCCCGACCATGCTGGAACAAACCAGAGGCCAATCAGATGAGTATTTCTAATTACATACCCCAAAATCTATGTTTTTCATTTTTAAACTAAACTAACTTGATTAATGCGATTTTGAGCGTCGAGCTCAAACCGGGAGTCGAAATTGAACTCCGTCAGTTTTCACAAGTCACACTCATCACCCCGACCGTGCTGAAACAAATTGGAGGCCGATTGGATTAGTATTTCTAATTTTAGATCCCCAAACCTAGCTAAGTTCTTCATTTCTAAACTAAATTAACTTTCTTAATGTGAATTTGAGCGTCGAGCTCAAATCGGGAGTCCGAATTGAACCCCGTCAATTTGCACAAGTCACACTCATCGCCCCGACTGTGGCGGAACAAACCGGAGGTCGATCGGATTAGTATATTGAATTTTGAACTCTCAAACCTAACTAAGTTCTCCCTTTTTAACTAACATAACTTGCTTAAGATGAAATTGTGCGTCGAGCTCACCAAAGTAAACTTCAACTAACTTAACTAACTTAACTGTTAAAATAAAAAAGTAAAATAAAATGAATTTACTCACATGAGGGGTCTGTGCTGATGTCGATGGTGCTGCCTGAGGAGGAATGCTGACCTGGGAGAGGGCCTGGGAGATAACCTGGGAGAGGGTCTGGGTGAGTTGGGCCTGGAGTGCGTCGGTCACCTGCGTCTGCATCTGGACCAAATGAGTCTCCATCGTCTGGGCCAGACGAGACTCCAAACTAGATATCATATTTGTAATGAAGCCCATCATGTCACTGGGAGAAGTACTTAGAGCACCAACTCCCGTGTTGAATGCACTACTCTGTGAGGCTGAACTGGAGGTGCCAGATAACATCCTGCTCGTGTCCATACTGTTCCCAAAACCATACACATGGCCTTTGTTTGGGGCACCAGATGCCGCAACCCATACCTCAGGATCTAACTGCAGCTGCTCGTCCACCCCGACGTACTTCTCTGTCATTTGTTGGTTGTACGACTCCTGCAAAAAAAAAAGAATGACAATGTAATATTCATCTGTAATGAGAAAAATTAAATAGTGAATATCTTGTAAATACTTACCGCAACCTCTCGGGCTCTGTCGCTAATGTATTGATCTGTTCCTTTTTTCTTATGTGTTCTATCAAACACCTCCTGAAATGTCGGAAGCCTTTTTAGCTCTTTTTCCTATTTGACAGAAAAAACATGACATAAATGAGTACCTATATAAATAAAAGATATCAGAAATGGACAAATTACTTACCAATCTGGACTGATGGGTCGCAAAGGAGACGGACCCACCAGTATGCATGTTGGCCTCTAGATTGGCGGCCCGATTCACTTTCATTATTGTGGATGTTTGTTGCCATCTCTCTGCAGCCCATATGTTGCCCAGAGTTTCCCAGTAGTCTCTCCTCATCCAACTCGGTGCCCACTCCCTCTAAAGAGTCGGGTCTGCACTCTGAGAAACTTTCTCTGTATTTTTCCTCGCATTATACAGCAAATGCTTAAAATTTGATCGGGCGGTCATCGTCCATACTAATGGAGACCGCGCCTCGTCCGAACGACACGTGAATCGATGATTGCTCTATATAGATAAGAGTTAGTTAACTGAATGCAGGAATAAGAAAACAAATTAATTATAATAAGAAATTACATAACATGAACATCTGATACAACAACTCCTGGACCTCCATTGGGAAATCATTGAATCTATGAATAGGCCAGGAAAGTGTGCTTGTATTGTTCTTGTGATAAATTGAGACGCTTGAGCGGGGTCTATTTTATCACTGAAATTATGTAACTTGTTACTATGAATTTATGAACTAAATTCACGTCATTCATAAAAGATACATACATGTTTATTACGTACCCATTGATCCACACCTCCCACAGAGTGCTCTCATAAAAATTGCCTCCCCCCTCCTGGAGACTAACAGCATCCTCTGGCACCGAACCTGGACAAAAATGCAGAACGACATAAGTAATGTACAAAAATACTAATAATGACTATACAAATACCCTAAAATTTAAATATACATACCTACTACTGTATTAGGAGAATGTGTAGACTGACTCAAGCCTGTAACATTTTAATGGAATCAAAATCAATGCACAATGAAAGTATAACTTTAAATATTCATACCTGCTGCTAGAGGAGGAGACACAGAGGCTGCACCAACAGCTGTAACATGAATAGAAGGCATAAGTAATGAGGAAGTGTAAACTCACCCAAACCTATAAGAATTTTATGGCAGGAAGATCAATGCACAATAAAAGTACATCTTCAAATATACATACCTGCTGCTATAGTAGGAGATACAAAGGAAGGACCAACAACTGTAACAAATCTAATAACATTAATAATATGTATAAATAATGACTACAAAAATACTTGGAAATTGAAATACACATACTTGGTCCTCTAGGTTGAGGAGGTGTAAACTCACCCGAAGGGGGGACAGACGGAGAACCAGAAGCTGTAACAATTTTAATGGCATTAATACTATGCATAAATAATACACAAAGAAAACTACACTAGAAAAATATACATACCTGATGCCTGGAACAAAATCCTCCCACGGAGGCCCCTCCCAGAACTGGCGCCCGATCGTGCTCCACTCACCATATCTTCATAGGGAACATTAAAAATTAATGTTCATTAGTCAATTGCTTATATTGAAAGTGAGCTACTTTAAATATACTCAATAAATGTGAAAAAATTCTACCCATTTTTAATTGATATCCATTTCCTCCTCAGATGATGATGATATATCTAATTCAACCCCATCTTCATCATCATCTTCACATTCATCACTGGTATATTCCTCCTCCTCATCAGAACTTTCACATTCAATATCTGTTGGCCTTTCACTACTGCCTTTCATCTCACATGGATCAACTTCTTCGACCTCATTTCCTTGAGACAAGGAAATTGGTGCTTCAGATTCGTCTTCTCCAATATGAGTTGTCAACTCTATATTTTCAACAACGTCTTCTTGAAAGAATTCTACGTTGACCTCTTCAGGTGTCTGATCAGTCATGTCCAATTCATAATCAGAGAACAGTCTTGACTTAACTCTACAAACTACCCACCAATCATTTCATTCTTTGTTTGTAGATGATGGATAGCTTGTATAGTACATCTGCTGGGCTTGTGTGGCTAAGATGAATGGCTCATAAGTATTCAATTTCGACTTATGTTTAAGCTCGACAATCCCATGCATTGTGTCATTTCGAATGGAATTCGGATCAAACCAATGACACTTGAACAAGAATATATGATTGTCTTGTCCTAGATATTGCAACTGTAGGATCTCCTCTACAACACCATAGTAGTCATACCCACTTTCATTTTATGTACTTCCTTTAACACATACGCCACTGTTCATGGTAGATTTACTCTGCCCATAGTCTTTTGTATGAAATCTATACCCATTCACAATAAATCCAGGATAATTCTGTGCAATTTTTGATGGGCCATAGGCTATCTGACGAACTCTTTCATCAGTAATTAAACCTTGTTCAACCTGCGTATAGAGAAGACTAGTTAAAAAGTGAACATAACTTTTCTTGAATACTCTTTGACCATGTACACTTACGCGCTTTCTTAGCCATAAGGCTAATGACTTCTCTCATTCTTTTTCAACCTTAAAATCAGTGAGATGTGAATTTCTTTGAATTATTTCTGAATCAAATTGTCTGCAATATGAAAGAAGACCACCTTCAATAGTTAGAATAAGGGCAAAGAAGTTACATACACAATAAATTGTGAGTTTAGCACTTACTCAACATAACACTCTAGTTCAGCACAATTTAAAAGAATATATATCTCTGCGGCACATAACTCTCTGTCATCCAGCATTCGAGTTGAAGAACGTCCGAAGGCACGTCCAGGATGATTAAATATGGAGATTCGATCTGAACACACAGATTCCCCCCCATCATCATTACGTGGAGGTAGAGTACGACGAGTTTGAATGTCTGCTTCAAAGTACATCGAACAAAAGTTTGAGATTTCCTCCATAATGTATGCCTCAGCAATAGAACCCTCCACTTTTGCTTTATTTCGGACTTTCATTTTGAGGTCATGCATACACCTACATCAACAATGTACAAGACAATTAAAAAACGTATCATATGTAAGGTGCAATTCTAAGAATGAAAAAGTTAATATTTGCATATACCTTTCAAATGGATACATCCATCTATATTGTACTGGCCCTCCGACCTTAGCTTCATATGGTAGATGTACGAGTAAATGCTCCATTGAATCGAAGAATGTAGGCAGAAATATCTTCTCCAACTTGCATACGATGGTGACCACATTTTGTTCGATAGTTTGCACATCCTGAAGCTTGAGTTCTGATGCACACAGAATCGTGAAAAATCGATTCAGCTCAGACAACGCTCCCCATAGAGGCTTCGACAACATGTCACGAAATGCAACAGGTAGCAACCTTTGCATGAACACATGGCAGTCGTGACTCTTCATTCCATATATCCTTCCCTCACTGACGTTGACAGAACGAGCAATATTAGACACATAACCGTCAGGAAATCTCAATTGTTTTAGCCACTGACACACTTCCTTTACTTGTCCTCCTCTAAGCACATAAACTACTTTTGGTTTAATTGATTTCCCAGTTACTTCAACAAGTTCTAACTCTGGACATTTACAGAGCTTGGACAAGTCCAAACGTGCATTCCCATTGTCATTTGTTTTACCTTTTATGTCCATAACAGTGTTGAAAACATTATCAAAGACATTTTTCTCGATATGCATCACGTCTAGATTGTGCCGCACAAGAAGAGTCGACCAATAAGGTAGCTCCCAGAAAATGCTTCTCTTCACCCAGTTGTGCTCCTTCCCAAAACCTGAAAGGTGTCGGGTACTGCCCATTTGTTGTGTGATATTTGGCAAATTTTCTACACATGCTGCCATATGATGACTGGACAATCTCTCAAATATAACTTCATCTCGTTCCATTCTGTTCTTTAGGAATGCATCTTTTTGTCTTCTGAAAGGGTGATCAGTTGCTAAAAACTGTCTATGGCAATCAAAGCAGCAGGGCTTCCCACCATGTTTAAGTACAAATGATTTTCTATTATCCATATAGTAAGGACATGCTAGCCTCCCATGTGTTCTCCAACCAGATAGCATTCCATACGTAGGAAAATCACTTATAGTCCACATCAATGCTGCCCTCATGGTGAAATTTTGCTTTCTAGATGCATCATAAGTATTGACCCCCTCAGTCCATAAGAATTTCAATTCATCAATCAAAGGTCTGAGATAGATGTCTATATTTTTTGTAGGACTTTTCGGACCAAGAATCAATAAGGACAGAAACAAATTCTCTCGCTTCATGCACATGCTTGGAGGAAGGTTGTATGATGTCACGAACACTGGCCAGCTGGAGTAAGAAGCCACTGAACCTCCAAATGGATTGAATCCGTCAGTGCACAAACCATGCCTCACATTACGCGACTCCCTTGAGAAGATAGGATAAACATGGTTGAAATGAATCCAAGCTTCGCCATCTGCAGGATGAGTCATAATATCCTCGTCTCGACGTACTCTTTCTGCGTGCCACCTCATATGTCGAGCTGTCTTTGAAGACATATACATCTGCTGCAGTCTGAGTGTAAGGGGGAAATATCACAATGACGCATAAGGTATATCCTTTCCCCTAGAATTGGCCCCTCTTTTAGGTTTAAACCTATCATGATGGCAAACTGAACATGATACTTTATCTGCATCCTCTTTGTCATACAACATACAATGATTAGGACATGCATCTATTTTCACATATCCAAGTCCTAAATAATTGACCATCTTCTTGGCACAATAAAAATTTGGAGGCAGCTTCTCATATGGAGGTAACATGCTCTTGATGATGAGGAGGAGACGATCAAAGCAATTTTCACTTATATGAAATTCAGATTTCAAGATTAGCAATTGTGACACCGCTGACAACCGAGTGTGTTTTTGACAACCATCCCACAATGGCTCATCAGCATCCTTAAGTAACTGATAGAATCTTTCAGCTCCCTTGTTCGGCACGTCTTCACCGTATACAGAATCCTCATGTACATTGAATGTCGGACCAGCAACATCTACAACTATATCCACGTACGTACTTGTGCCTTCTACATTACTAGGCTCGTGCGACCAGAGCTCCTCACCATGACATGTCCAATTCATATAACCTTCAACAAACCCTTTTCTGTATAAATGGCGTTGAACCTCCCATGGTGAATTCCACTTCAAATTTTTACAAATCATACAAGGACATCGGATGCCACCTTCGCTGTCTAGTGCTGCATTTGGATTCCCCAATGCAAACTGAATGAAATTCTCAACTCCGACCCTAAACTCCACAGACACCACATGATCGACTATTCTACGATACATCCATGAACGGTCTGAAGCCATTTCTTTCCTGCGCCCAACCAATATTAACAGACAAATAACTTTAAAATTCAAACTCACACATCCTTCGACGCAACCAAAATGAATAGGAAGGATTAATTATTTAGATTATCATTTTTTACCCATCTGTGAATATTTGATCGCACTTAGATGACCATTTACTATGTGTTTGTATAATTTGCTGAAAATTTCGGCAGCATCTCCCCACACCTCTCCGATATACCAAAAATATTTATTGATTAAGATATTTTCTTAAACACTTACTAATAAGTGGTTAAGAAAATAATCTAAATCAATAAAGGTATATCAGAGAGGAGTGAGTAGACGCACCCGAAATTTTCAACAAATAATACAAGCATGCACATAGTAAATGACCACCTAACTGCGATCAAACATTCACAGACTGTCCAAAACGGGACAATTCAAGACTTTGAGTTAGATATACATGTTCTCATCTTTGAAAATAAGACTCGTGCACATCAATCCCAAAGTCTTGAATGGGAGGTTCATTGACACGGGCTTAACACGCTCTCGTGAAGTGTGTGCAGTGTTAAAAAGAAAATAAAAACAAATCAAACATATAAACAAGTGCAATAATAAACCACATTCACACATACATGTAAATTAATTGCATTAAAGTAAGAAGTGCAATACATATAAGCAAGTGCAATAATAACCACATAAATATGAAAAGAAAATAAAAACAATATCATACATATAAACAACTGCAATAATAAACCAAATTCACACATACATGTAAATGAATTACATTAACGTAAGAAGTGTAATACATATAAACAAGTTCAATAATAAACTACATAAATATGAAAGAAAATAAAAACAATATCATACATATAAACAAGTGCAATAATAAACCAAATTCACACATACACGTAAATGAATTGCATTAAAGTAAGAAGTGCAATACATATAAACTGACATCATTTTATCAATTTGATTCTGCATATGGTGATTTTAGTTCTGTTGTATTTTTTTAACTTACTTGCAATATGGTTTTTTTGTGTTGGGAATTTCTATCTGTATCAATGGCCTTCACTCCAGACTATCCTTGTCACACTTTGATTGTTATGGTCCATTTTAACTCTAGGTACTTGAAGTACAAGTCAGGTGTTATATCTGATGTATCATGTGGATGCTTCCCGGATTATCTAGATATCAAATCCTGTCAGTCAAAATGGGTATTAGATGCGGCCTATATTTCCTTCTACAGGTGTTAAATTCATTTTTCTTTGTAAAAAATGAAAAATGGCAATTTATTTCCAGCTTCACTCAAGCTCTCTGTTTTGCTTATACCAGTGTGTCTGCAAAATGCTAGTGGCATACCCTTTTTCTCAAAGGAATACTGCACAGCTAGTTCTTGTTAAGTCTGTATGCACATGGCTGGTGCACTATTAAGGCCATATTCTCAAATATCATTCTACATGTTTCTCATGGTTAAGTGCCTATACTAATTAGTGTCTGTGCTTATTGTGCCTGTGTCACCTGACTCATTCACTCTGATTGTTAAGTTGTGATATAGTTCCATACTGGGTGCAATGACTTCAGATGATACTTCGACTTGTGGTCCAGGGCATCTAAAGCTTGTAATTCTCATATGTAATGCTTCTAATAAGCTTCATGTCCAACTTAAAAAAAAAAAGCTTCATGTCCACATATTATGCATTCCCACTTGACAGACTATGTTGTTTCTGAGCTTCCAATTAACTAGCGAAAAGAATTTCATCTTAGTTTCAAGTGTTTTTCCTGATATATTTTGTCTTCTTCTGCAATCCACAGGTGCTTTCATTGCCGTACAAAGATATGCAAGTGCAATTAGGGATGCTGCTAGCTTCTCTGGGAATTCTCTGGGTTAAAAAGTGTTAAAAGCACTGCATTGTTTGCAAGCCATGAAATTGTTTGAATGGGAGATTTTTACGTTGGTAAGTTAACTAGAAATTATGTAATAGAGATGCCATATATAGGAGCTGTCAAATTGTGAATTTTAGGAAGCCCGGTTTAGTAAATACAAACAAGAAAAAAGTAGAAAAGGGTATGCATTTTTTAGGCTTATTCCTTTATAAGACAAAGGTTACACTCTAATATATACATATGTAAGTTTCACTATAAGCTAATATTTTCATAAGGTTTAGTTTAACTGCATCATCTAGCCGGTCTAGAGCAAATGGGTTGAAAACAAAACCCGAAACAATAAATTTTCCATTCTAATGAAGATAGAGATCTTCTATTTCGATAAATTGGAGCACATTGTTTCCATTTCTAATTTGAGCTATCAAGATCGAAATCGGATAATAATCCAGCGACATCTGCTTATTTAAAAGGGAAATATCACAAATGGAAAATCAAGGTAGAACTTAGAATGCAAGTACCAGTTCCAGCACAATTTAGCATCCCATTCTGAGTTTAAAAATAAAAAAGAAATTTTGTTATTTTAGTTTTCATTCACAGTCCTAAGCCTATACGAAAATACATTTTAAAATTTTACATTTATAAATATTTTACAATATTTACTTCAGAACAAAAGAGCATCTACGCCCAACAATCCCTTGGAGTTGAAGCAATGCATCCAACCAGGTTAGGATCATCTTTTCCCAATAATGGTATTAAAGCATAGGGAAGATACCTGCGAAGTCCCCACCCCCTCCCTGCAAGGCCCCCCCCCCTCGGTAGAACCCTCGCCTGTGACTACCCTCCGTCGGAACACCCCCCTCCCTGCACAGCCACCCAAGCCCCCCCTTCCACAACCCCCCCCCCCCCCCCCCCCAACCCCACCTACCTGCGCAAACCCCCCTGCCTGCGAACCACCCTCCTTGCGCAACCCCCCCTGCCTGCAAACCACCCCTCCTTGCGCCCCCCCCCCCCCCCCCCTCCTTGGCCTCCCTCCCACAACCGGCCTCTCTCATCCCCACACACATAGAGACAGGCAGAGAGGCCACAGAGATAGTCAGAGAGAGAGAGAATACCGATCGGCGGCAGTGGTGACAGGTCTGACGACGGCAGCGGGGCTGGGCCGCTGGGGCGACGGCAGAGCGACGGGTCCGACGACGACGGCGGGGATGCCGCAGGGGCGACGGCGGCGACGGGTTGACGACTACGGCGGCGATGGGTCGACGATTACGGTGGGGACTGGGCCGCAGGGGCGTCGGCGGCGACGGGTCCGACGACGACGGCGGCGATGGGTCCGACGATGACGGTGGGGACTGGGCCGCAGGGGCGTCGGTGGCGCGCTGTCCGGTGGCGTAGCATCGGCGGCATTGTCGCGTGTGGCGGCGTGGTCGTGCGTTGCGTTCGGCGTCGGCAGAAAGAGAGAGAGAGAAGAGAGAGAGGAGAGAGAGAGGAGAGAGAGAGGAGAGAGGAGAGAGAGAGAGAGAGAGAGCGAAAGCGAAAGGCGGTAAATGGAGAGGGGGGGCGCGGGTATAGAGATCAAATAGGGACCGATATATATCGGTCTCTAAAAAAATAGAGACCGATTAATTTCGGTAACTATTCAGTCACTATATAGTGATCGAAGTCGAATAGTGACCGATCTAAAATCGGTCACAAACTTTTCACATATGCCGCGAAAACGTGAATATTTGTGACCGAAATCAAATCGGTCACTATTCGGTCACTATTTAGGGACCGAATAGTGACTGAATTTATCAGTCCCAAAATATAGAGACCGATAATTTCGATCACTATTTGGTCCCTAAATAGTAACCGAATAGTGACCGATTTAGATTCGGTCTCTAAAATATTTATTTTGCGACTGACTGCTTTCAGTCACAATTCGGTCACTAATTAGGGACCGAATAGTGATTGAAATTATCGGTCTCTATATCGGTCTCTAAAAGCGCTTTTTCTTGTAGTGGTTTACCCAAGACTCATAGTGGACTCGACGCCATATGGGTTATTGTAGACCGATTAACCAAATCTGCCCACTTCCTAGCCATAAAGAGTAAGTAGTCAGTGGAGGTACTAGCTGCCTTATATGTCAAGGAATGTAAGACTACATGGAATTCCATCATCTATTGTCTCGGATCGAGATCCGAGATTTACATCTCATTTTTGGAAAGGACTGCAAGGTGCACTGGGTACTAAACTCAACTTTAGTACCACGTTCTATCCACAAACTGATGGGCAAACTGAAAGAACCAACCAAATAGTGGAAGACATGTTGAGAGCTTGCACTATAGACTTCCAAGGACATTGGAACGAACATCTGTCTCTTATTGAGTTCACCTATAACAACAGTTACCAGGCGAGCATCAAGATGGCACCGTTCGAAGCACTCTACGTAAGGAATTGTAGATCTCCTGCATGCTGGAATGAGGTTGGAGAACAGTAATGGCTAGGCCCAGACATGGTGCAATGTACCACGAAGGACATACAAGTGATTAGAGATCAACTTAAGACTACTCAGTCCAGACAAAAGAGCTATGCCAACAAAAGAAGGTGAGACTTAGAATTTCAAGTCGGTGATCATGTGTTCTTAAAAGTGTCACCTACACGTGGCATCCAAAGATTTAGATTGAAAGGAAAGATCAGCCCTAGATTCATCGGTCCTTTTGAAGTGCTCGAAAGGATTGGTGAGGTTGCATACCGATTGGCATTGCCACCGGATCTGGCATATGTACACAATGTGTTCCATGTCTCCATGCTCAGGAAGTATGTCTATGACCCTACACACATCATCCGCCACGAGAAGTTGGTGTTGAAGATGTGACGTATGAAGAGAAGCCAGTCAAGATACTAGAATGGAAGGTTCAACAGCTCAGGAACCATCCCATCCACGTGGTTAAAGTCTTATGGAATAACCGCAGAGTGGAAGAAGCCACATGGGAACCGGAAGGAGTCATAAGACGGAACTACCCCGATCTTTTTGGTAAGACATTCCTCTCGTATGATCATATGAATTTGGGGACCAAATTCATTTAAGAGGGGGAGGATGTAGCAACCTGGATTTTTTTGAAAATTAAAGATCTAAATAATATTAAAGTTTTGATAATTGGAAAATTAAATAAAAGAAAATTAATTAAATTAATCTAAGAAAAGATAATTAAATAAAACCCATCAAATGAAAATAAGTGATGGGCTTTATTAAATGGACCCATTCGAAATTAGTGAGCCAAAAATGGGATTTATAAAAAGAGAATAATGGGAAAATACCCTAAATTTGCAACCTAATTATTACCTAATTAGAAAAGGGGAATTTAATACATTAAAAAATCAAATAGAGTTAGATTTGGAATCCTAAACCTACCCTAATTGATTGGCCATGAATTTGGCTCTCTTCCCAACCCAAACAGGAAGTGGAATGCTTAGAAGGAAGGTAGGAAATAGGAAAACTCGGAATTAATAGGAATTAGACTTAAAGTAGGAAAGGGAATGAGGAGAAGCTTAAATACTTCTCTTAAACTCTCATGGCCGGCCCTAGCTCATGCCAAGAGGTTGCTGGACCAGGAGGAGAGGCCAAGAGGAGGAGAACTCGTGGGAGAAAGGAGTTCTCAAGCCCCCAACCCGAGTTCTTCAAGTCTTAACCCTAGAAGAGGAAAACGATCAAAGGTAGGCATTCTTATGAGCATAAACCATGAAAATTTGTCTGTAGGTTCTTCGCATCATCATGAGCAATACCCTCAAGTTTCATGATTTATCATCATGTTAATATTTACTTCTTGATTTTCGAAGTTCTGCACTTGTCTTGACCCCGAACCCCCTTATTAAATCTTGTTCTCCTTCTACACTTAATCTCATGCCATGAAATTTTTATTGAAGATTCTGATGGATGTTATATTTCATTTGCCCCTAAAAGCCCTAATTTCCATCCACCCCATCATGCGAATTAATTCGTTGATTCCAACGGTACATAGTTCTATGTTCATTACGAATACTTCTTATCAGACCATGCTGAAACTTTCGTTGTTTTCAAATTCTAATTTACTGGAAGTAACCATATATGTCTGGATCTGTTTAAAACCAGTTTCACAATTTGTCATGTACTGTACAATTAGTTCTTAATATTAGAACAACCTTGTTTCATGAAAGGAAACTCTTGGACCGCAATCCAAGACATGTCTGATCTCTGTCGTACTCAGGCATAGACCACCAGAACGCGATGGCCCGATAGGTCGCGTTTTGAGGTCTGATTGCGACAGTCTATCGGTCGCGTTCTGAACGCGACAGGCATCGCCGTCGCGATCGCTGTGCCTGGTCTGAACGGTCTATCACGTTCCTTATAGGTCTCTGTCGCGTTCTCAGTGCCTGATCAGACATGCCTGTCGCGATCCTTACAAGGTACTGTCGCATTCTGATCCGACCCCGTCGTGATCCTTACAAGTGTCCATCGTGATCATAGGATTTTTGCAGAAAAACCTTGATTTGCAATGCTCTAATTGCCTAGTCTGCTTATACCTTTTAATCTCAGTTATACCCGCAGTAAATGCACTTAATATAAATTGAACTGTTATATGTGATTGAAAATACATACACATGACCAATTTCCATCTATGATTTCATGTCACATGCACACACTTTGAAACCATCCAAATATGGCTTAATTGGCATTAACATGCTACTAAATACATCTGGTAATTTATGTAATTAAATTGTCTCAGGCTTAATTATACATGTGTACGTTTTCGTGCGATGTTTTGAAACACCGATACCGACGCTCCACTGTTCTAGAATTCCTCTAGAATGTCGAGGACTTGTTTCTTTACACACTTTCTTGACTTGGACGAACTCTCCATCGGATATTCCTTCTGCCGGATTAGTGAGTCTTTGTTCAAGGCCTCCGTAGGTCTTCTCTGTCCTTGGATTCCCACATGGTCGACGAGCCGGTTGTACCCTAACACCTATTACCCCCTTTAGGGATTGATATGATCCAAACGGCTATTAGAAGTTCCCTCTTATCTTGAATCACGCCGGACCTCTGGACCTGTGCTTAACATGGCCAGTGGTAGAGTCGTGAGTTCCACCTGACTGCCAACACCAAGTGCGCGTGTTGAGCAACTGTTACTATCACCTGTTTACTCGACGTGTTACGTGCAATGTCCACTAGCTCTCATCTATACTCTACTCGCTCGTCTACTCTCGTTCACACTACTATCTCGTCTGTTCATCTAGTGCTATCATCTATTTCTTGGTACTCTCTATTGGTCATTAACTGATTGTCTAAAGATAAACAATATAACCAATGTCAGCACAATGGGGCCCGATCTGGTCCTGGGGAGAGTGCCCAAAAGTGCCATTTACCCATGGGAGTTAAATGATCAGGATGTCGGCATTACATCCAAGTGCCATACTATTTAGATTAATCTAATGACAATCAAAAGTGCTATATTCTCTCGTTGTCTGTTGACAACAAAGTGCTATGCTATACTCGTTGTGCTATTGCTATATTTTGTGCTATGGCCATCTTGCTATTTTGTGCTATACTCGACTCTCGTGCTATATTTGGAAACCTGTGCTATTTTGTTCACGTGCTATCCTGCTATCTTTTACATGACTCTCTCTCTCTAGCATTAGTTACTCTGCCTTTATAACATTAATCATTTAAAGCCTGCTTGACTATTGAGATTTAAGTCCTACTGGGCGTTATCGCTCACCATGCGTTATTTGTCGTTGTGTTCTCAAGTGAGATCGAGGATGAACTATACACTCAAGAGGACAGGAACGACCTGGAGTGATGTCATGAGTACCCTAGCATCCTATTACCATGTTTAGCATTGTAGTAGTTAGGTTTGAAGTTTAGTCTTAGCTTTATTTCAATGTAATTGGGCCCTGTAGATTGGCTTTGATATTAGTGGTTGTAACTAGACATTGGAAATTATTAATGAGAAAGGTTTACTTTAGTATTATTCATTGTGCAATGGTTTGATGTCTAGTACTTGCTCTATACCGTTTCTTACAACTGCCTCGCGTTCTGATATTCCGCATCGGGGCGTGACAAGAACAATATGGAGGTGGTCAGTGAGGTTAAGGTGAGGGAGGCAAAAAATGGTAGCAGATGTACATTTTTTTAAGAATTCACAGTATAGGGTTCTCCTTCTATTTTCAACAGAAAGACAGAACCAAAGAGGGGGAAAACGAGGTTTAGAGGAGAGAGCAAGGTCCTTTGAGACTTTCCTCTTTTTAGGGGTAGGACTAGAAGAGCTTGTCCTGTGAATATGAGAGAAAACGGACATGACTGAGCGAAGAATTACTTCTTTAAACTCATCTTTAATGTCCTGAATGACCTCTCCCTGAATACGAGCACCCTCCAGAATGATAGTTATGAATGATGGAGGAGTGGGTGGATGAAGAGAATAGAAAGAAGTAGGAGGAGGTGGTGTAGATGATCCAACAGATGATGGACCAGCAGATGAGGGTCCAGCTGAAGATGATGCTGGAGGTTCCTCAAAGATGGGAGGAGGAGGAATAATAGGAGAAGAAATAGGTGAAGAAGAGGGGGTAGTAGGAAAAGGTGTAGGTGAGGAGATATGTTTTGGAAGAGGTTGTTTGAAGGTTTTAGGTACTGGAGGGGCAGTGGAGAATGAAGGTGGAGTGAAAGGAGCTAGAGTCTGAAGAGGAGAAGGAGCTGGAGCTTCTGAGGACACAGCAGCTTCTACTACAGGCTCTTGAATCCTGACTTGCTCTGCCTCTGACTGCATTGGCCCTGATGGCCCACTGCCAACATCTTCAACCACTGGCCCTGATGGCCTTGAATCTTCAACTGATGGCCCTGGTGGCCCTGACGCTTCAACAAATAGCCCTGACGGCCCAACTTCCTCTACAGATGGCCCTGGTGGCCCAGATTCTTCACCAACTAGCTCTGATGGCCCAACTGCAGGTTCTTTTTCTATTGGTCGAGTAGGAGCAGAAGGGGCTGGAGTGGACAACTGCACCCTCACAAAATCTGAAAGTTCTGCTACTAATTGCTTCAGGCTTCCCAACTCATTTCTTATTCCTCGAGCACAGCTTTGACTTCTCCAATCTCCTTGGCTCCAGTAATCTGACTAATGAAAATAGAAGAAATGTCAGACTGTACAAAGCATAAGATCTCCCCTTGTGCATTTAATCTTTCAATTACAGGCTTCAAGTGCACAAAAATTTTCTTCTTCTTGGATCTTCGGTGAGCCTTATTGGTTAGTAATGAAATTTCTGTGGCAACACCCTTGCTTCTACTGCCTGAGCCGATAGCTGGCTCTATGTTAATATCCTCAACACCATCAGAGGTGCTTTCCACTAGACCTTCTTGAAATGGATCAATAGGGGCACTAGTTGTGGGCTCCCCCTGAATTTCATGCTCCCCCTGAGCTGGAGCATCTTCTAACTGAATTTCTTCTATGTGGCCTGGTGCCAATCTTCTGAAACAGCTACAGTTACACCGGCTTCAACAACAATATTTGCAATAGGATCAATAGAAATATCATCCCTAAGACTTTCTTCTGTGTGGCCTGGTGCCACATCTTCTGAACCAGCTGCTTTCTGGCTAACATCCACACTAGCAACTTCAACAGGAATATTAGAGATGTTTTCTATGATGGTATGTTCCTGCTCCCCCGTAAAGTGAGCAACAGTCTCCAAAACTTCTTCAATTACAGATGCAATGACTGTTGAGGGGGTCTCAACTCCAAATGGTTGCCCAACGGGCTCAATATGCTCAAGAGCAATTTCTTCTATTCTTCTTGCACTTGCCACTGGTTCTTCTACTCTGACTGCTTCTTCCTCTTCTTGGACCACTGGAATTTCTGGGACCTCTCCAATAATTGCCTCTCCTTCTGCCATAGAGGTCTTGGTCCAAGTGCTCACTACTAGAGAGAAGCCACTCTTCTTCAGATTTCTGGACCGAATGGGCTGGCCCATCTTCTCCATCACCTCTCCCTTCAGATGAATATTAAAATGCTTGAATATTCTAGTCAGCAAGTGTGCATATGGAAGTGATACATTCAGCTTGTTCTTTCTGTCCCATATCATATCTACAGAAAATTTCATTCTCTCAATGATTACTTAAGCCATATTTATATCCTGATTCTGGATTGCCTAAAACATCATGTCAGAGTCGGCTTTAGGGCAAGTTGAGAAGGTGGCACTAGAATCTGACACACAATAAAGTGGAGGATCCTATTGAATGCGTTCAACTAGTTGATATCTATTTTACCATCTTTTAGCATGTACTCTGTTCCGGTGATGCCTAAACCCTTAGCATGAATATCCACACTATCTACCCCACTACGACCGGCAGTAGACACACCAAATAGCCTCTCCAATAGATCATAGGTGATGAGAATGCGGGTACCTTTCACTGTGGAGGAAAGGGACCCATCTTCTTCCGTTTTCAGGCAGGTGTAGAACGCCTTGGCCAAGTCCGAGTAGCTAGCTTCAGAAATTTTGACCATTCTTGTCCATTTCATCCTTTCTATGGCTTCTACGATACTATGCATCCCATTCTTCTTAAATCAGTAATATCTACTGCCTTGTTACCGCACAACTTGATCTTGACTACTGCAAACCTTTCCTACTGCTCCGCTATGAGGAAGGCGATGCTGTAACGACCTACAGTGCCGGAACTCCCAGAAGCTGCCATGGAATTGAACAAGGAGAGTTTTTAGAGGATCGTGGGGAGGAATGGAACAAAAGCCCTCAAGAAATCTTGGCGAAATCAAAGAGTTCTTTCAAAATCACACAGAGAGGAGTCTGGAATCGATAGGGTTTTATCGCTCCAAGCAAGTCGAAAGAGAAGAGAGATGAAATCGATAAGGCATGGATTTCGGGCTTTAATGGTGAGACATAAAGGCGCTTTTGAAACGTCAGAGCAATAAATGCAGATAACGACAAAAGAGGAGAGGATTACGCAAATAATAAAGAATCTATTTTGAAACGTTATGACAACTTTATGCGCAAGAAATAAAGAATTTACTTAACTTCCGGCAGGAGGGATAAATATTATTCTGAAATTTATTATTTTAGTTACGTACATACGTATCTATTACAAATTACATATGCCTAATTTCCTTCTAAGAGACGTAAATCTCTCTTCAGGTAAGGCTTTTGTAAAGATGTCTGCCAACTGATTTAAAGTATCTATAAAAGAGATATTTATATTTCTATTAGCTACATGATCTCTGATGAAATGATATAACCTCTATATGTTTAGTCTTGGAATGCTGAACTGGATTCTTGGTGAGATTTATCGCACTAGTGTTGTCGCACAGCAATGGGATGGTCTTGATGTGCAATCCATAGTCCTCAAGCTATTGTTTTATCCATAAGAGTTGAGTGCAACAGCTCGCAGCAGCTACGTACTCAGCTTCAGCTGTTGATAGTGCTACTGAATTTTGCTTCTTCGAAGACCATGAAATCAAGCATCCTGCAAGAAATTGACAACTACCACTGGTGCTTTTTCTATCTACCTTGCATCTAGCATAGTCAGCATCAAAATATCCAACTAAACTAATTTCACATGATTTTGAATACCATAGACCTAGATCATGAGTTTTAGCTAAATATTTAAAGATCCTTTTAACAGAAATTAAATGGCATTCCTTAGGATCAGCCTGATACCTTGCACACATGCACACACTAAATAGAATATCAGGTCTTCTAGCTGTCATGTAAGGTAATGATCCTATCATACCTCTATAAAGTTTTTGATCAACTTTCTTACCTTCTTTATCACTATCTACTGGAAGATGTACTCATTGGAGTGGACAGTGGTTTAGCATTGTCGAATCCAAACTTCTTCAGCAACTCTTTGGTGCATTTTGCTTGACAAATATGTGTACTTTCTTTACCTTGCTTGATTTGTAGTCCAAGAAAGTAGTTGAGCTCTCCCATCATGCTCATTTCGAATTCTCCCTGCATGAGCTTCTCAAAATACTTGCACAAGGATTCGTCAGTAGAACCAAATATGATATCATCTACATAAAATTGTACAAGTAATATATTTTTAACTTTTGATTTAATAAACAATGTGCTATCTACCTGTCCTCTGATAAAACCATGGTTTAACAAGAATGCACTAAGTCTTTCATATCATGCTCTAGGTGCTTGCTTTAAACCATATAATGCTTTATGCAATTTAAAAACATGATTTGGAAAATCTACATCATCAAAACCAAGAGGTTGTTCTACATAGACTTCCTCCTTTATATATCCATTTAAAAAAGTAGATTTTACATCCATTTGATAAAGCTTTAAATCCAATGCAGATGCATAAGCAAGTAAGATTCGAATAGCCTCTAGTCTAGACACTGGTGCATAAGTTTCATCAAAATCTATGCCTTCCTCTTGGGAATAGCCTTGAGCAACCAGTCTAGCCTTGTTTCTAGAGATAACACCAGCTTTATCCAACTTGTTCCTGAACACTCATTTGGTGCCAATCACAGGATGATCTGATGGTCTCAGAACAAGGGACCAAACTTGGTTTCTCTTGAACTGATTAAGTTCATCTTGCATGGCTAAAATCCAAGATTCATCAGATAGTGCTTCATTGACTGTCTTAGGCTCAATTTGTGATACAAATGCTAAGTAATCATAAGGTATAACATTACCTCTTGTTCTTACCCCAACTGATGGATCTCCAATGATATTGTCTCTTGGGTGATCCCTCTTGTATCTCCATTCCTTTGGAAGATCATTATGAATTATTTCATTCTGTTGTAGTTCTTCCAAGGGTGGATCTTCATGATCTTTGATGGATGTTTCCTTCAGTTTCTTGGTGAGATTTTCTGCATTTTCATCATCACTATCGACTTTCTTTCTCAAGGAAGGGTTAGATTCATCAAAAATAACATGAACAGTTTGTTCAATTAATAAACTTTGTTTATTAAAAACTCTATAACCTTTGGGTTTGGAAGCATACCCCATAAAGATTCCTTCATCAGATTTGGAATCCAACTTACCTATGTCTCTCTTACCATTGTTATGAATATAGCATGGATATCCAAACGTTCTGAAGTGGCTGATCTTGGGCTTTCTTTATTTGTACAGCTCATACGCTGTCTTCTTCAGGATTGACCTTATCATAACTCTATTTATGATATAACAAGCTATGTTGATAGCCTCTGCCCAGAAATATCTTGGAAGGTTGTATTCTGATAGCATAGTTCTAGCAATATCCAACAAGGTTCTATTCATCCTCCCAGCTACTCCATTCTGCTGAGGTGTCCTTGGTGCTAAGAAGTTGTGCTCTATTCCTTGATCATCACAAAATTCTGCAAATTTGTCATTTTGGAATTCTCCTCCATGATCTGAGTGAATTCTTATTATGTTGAACTTCTTATCCTTCTGAACTAACTTACTGGACTTCACAAAACTTTCAAAAGTATCATCTTTATGTTCTAAGAAAGATACCCATGTAAATCTCGAATAATCATCTACTATTACAAATTCAAAGTTCTTTCATCCCAGGCTAGTAGTTCTCATTGGCCCAAACAAATCCATATGAAGCAATTCTAGTGGTTTAGAGGTGGTTACCACTGTCTTTGATTTAAATGAGGATTTTACATGCTTCCCTTTTGCACATAGTTCACAAACACCTTCTATTCTTGAATTTATCTTCGGCAGACCTTCCATTAGATTATGCTTGATAAGCTTTCTAATTCCATCCAAGTTGCAGTGACCTAATCTTCTGTGCCATAGTTCAGTATTTTGATCTTTATTTGCTGCTAGACAAACATCTTGATCCTTTAATTCTTCTAGGTGTAGTACATACAAGTTCTTTTCTCTGTTGGCTTCGAAGACAGTTGCACCATCCTTTATAATTAGACATTTAGACTCCTGAAACTTGATTTGGTGACCCTTGTCACACAGCTAGCTGATACTTATGAGATTGTGCATGAGTCCTTTGACACATAAAACATCTTCTATGAGGGTTCTGTCTTGACTTCCAATAGATCCACAACCGATCACTGATCCTTTTCCATTATTTCCATAGGTCATTGTTCCTTCTTCATCTTTGATGTACGAAAATAGTCTTCTGTTTCCAGTCATGTGCCTTGAACATCTGCTATCAAGTTACCTTTTGATGCTCTAAGAGTTCCCTGCAATAAATAACTAAGATTTAGGTACCCAAGTTCTTTTGGGTCCTTGCTAGTTAGTTTCCTCATTTTTTCTTTTAGGAATCTACTTTAAGTGTTTAATTGTGCAAGTTATTTTAGTGTGTCCTAATTTATTGCAATGACTACAACATGATATATTATTTACTATTTTAATTAGCATGTATTTAATGTTAGATTTATAATCAGTATTTTGTTCAGCTACAAATTTTGGTGTTGGATAAATTTTAGGATGAATGATTATTTCTTCATAATCTAGTCGAATATATCCTAAACTATGCTTTTTCTTACCAGATCTTCTTGCTCCTAATATTAGAGATGATTTTCCATTTGTTAATTTTTGAATTGTGTTAGTTAGATATTCATTATCTTTTGTTAGTGTGTCAACATCCTTTTTAAATTTACTTAAAGTTTCCTAGTTTTCCAGATTTGTTATTTGTTCATTTTTAATTTTTAGATCTTCACATAACAGTTCATTTCTTCTTTTAAATTCGGAGATTTGTTTTTCTAGTTGCTCAGTTTCAGATTTTAGATATGAATTGGTGATTTCCAAGCATGCATAATTTTTCTTGGTAGTTTTTAATAGCATGCATACTTATTTATACTTATTGTATAGTTCATTGAATGCATCTTCTAGACTATCAGAATCAGATTCATTGCATGAAGCAAAAGATGAGTCAGAAGTTACCTTTTCATCAGTGTTTGCCATAAGGGCCAGGTTGGCTTTTTCTTCTTTTTCATCGCTGGAGCTTGACTCACTGTCTGAGTCACTCTCATTGTTCCATGCAACCGTCATGGTTTTCTTTTTGTATCTTTTGACCTTCTTTGAGTTGTCCTTTTTCTTGAACTCAGTCTTCCTCAGCTTTGAACACTCAGCCTTGATGTGTCCAGGCTTCTTGCATTCGTAGCATATAGGTTCTAACTTCTTAACATTCTTAACTTCAGGCTTCTTGAAGTCTCTCCCATTCTTGAAGTACCTTCTCCTTGACTGATATTTTTTCTTAGCCAGAATACGATGTAGTCTTCTGGAGAGAAAAGCTTCCTCATCTTCGCTGTTCTCATCACTTCTTTCATTTTTTATTCTTCTTCGGAGCTGCCTTCTGTAGCCTTTAGTGCGTTGCTATGCTTCTTCATGCTGGAGAATTCCCCAATCCTCTCCATGTTTATCTCATGGGCCATTAGTGACCCAATGAGTTTCTCAAGTGATATTCTTCTTAGATCATTGGCTTCTTCTATAGCTGTCACCTTTGGCGTCTATGAGGCTACTAGTGATCTAAGTATCTTTCTCACCATGTCTCTGATGTCATAGGTCCTTCCAAGCCCAGCCAATCCATTTGTGATGTCAGTGAATCGGCTATACATTTGTGTGATGGACTCTCCTGATTGTATTTGGAATCTTTCATATTGAGCTACCAAGATGTCTATTGTTGTTTCTCTCACCTTGTCAGTTCCTTCGTATGTGAGTCTGAGCTTTTCCCACATTTCCATAGCTGATTTACAGGCGAAAATCCTGTTGAACTCTTTCTTACTGAGAGCACAACACAATATACTCTTTGCTATGCTATTAAGAGATTTTTTCTTCTTGTCTTCATCTGTCCATTTGTCTTTTTCATTGGTTACCAAGATATCTCGTTCTTCAATGATAGACTATAGCTGGAAATCGAGACCTTGAAGGAAGAACTCCATTCGAGTCTTCCAGTAGTTGTAATCTTCACCGTCGAATAAAGGAGGTCTGTTGACGGACTGACCTTCAGCATATCCTTGAGCTGCCATTTATCTTTGATCTTCAGACCATGAGATCTTCTTTCTTGAAGAGACTTGGCTCTGATACCACTTGTTGCCCAGATAGCAAGCCCAGAGGGGGGGTGAATGGATTGCTAAAAAATCATCTTTGAAAAATACCTGTAAATAAAAACACTTGACAAGAACCACTACGTTGGACAGTTAGTGCGGAATAAAGAAAGACAAGCAATCACACATAGACACAGGGAATTATCCTGGTTCGGATCTCCTATGCCAAGGCGTCCTACATCCAGTCCCCAAGCACAACTTGGATTTCACTAACAAAGGGTACTGTCCTCCTTAAGGACTCTCACACATCCAGTAGCAGCTGGCCTTCTCTTCTAACACCGAAGAAGTACAAAACAACACAATAGGTCTTCCTTCTTCAATGAAGGGAATAATTATCACCTGTTCAACAACAGGTCTTCTCTTCACAACTGAAGAGGATCACCTAAAGAATGTGAGTAAAAAGGCGAATAGCCCCTAGACCAAGCTTTTAGGAATTTGCTTGATCTGAGGCAATGTCTAAGAGACAAAGATTTGCAATAAGAAAAATCTCTCAAAACAACAAGAGCTCTCAAAAGACTAAGCAAGTGAAGGCTGAGAGCTAAGAGCTGAAAGTTGGTGACTGAAGCGAATAAGCTCTTCTTTCTGATGCTTGCCAGATGTTCGTCGATGTGTCTGTCTCTCAGTGTATGTATATATTTCTTCATAGAGTCATCAGTCCTCTATTTATCTTCTTCAAATTATTTTGACCGTTGTAGTAGCCGTTCAGATGTCCGTTGTCTCACAGCTTCATGCACGTTAGAGAGACTGGTCCCAGGCATGGAGAGGTGAGCCTGCAGCTATAAGCACTTGGATTGATCCTTGCATCCTTAGGACAAATTTTTTGAATCTTTTATCCTTTCGACAAGTTGACAGATCCATCTTTGATGTGCTTTACTACAAAAGCCTTGCATGCAATAGACACAGATACCTAGACAACTTCTTTTTGTCTACGTTGTTAGTCAACCCTGGTAGTCGTGTAGTATGAAGATATGCTTAAACTGGAAAGGTTATTCTGACATCACACAAATCAAGACTATATGCAATACATCAAGTAAGCAAGAAGATTTCATGTGGAATGATCAAGATCTTAGTGTGCGCGGGAAGGTTTTTTGAAATCCACAGAATTTTAAGCATATGCGTATTTAAATATTCTAAGAAGATAAAGCAAAATGTACAAGAGATATATAAAGAGCATTCTGTATAAAGATGATATTAATACCAAATTGATGATATAATCATATGAAAATGTAATCCATGTTGGAAGCAAGTCGATGTGAATATAGTCCATGTATAATGAAATCGATGTTTTGTACAAAGTTATCAATTCACATAAATCAATGAGTAGATGAAATCGTTGTTTCAATAACAAAATCGTTGTGAGACCTAAATCATTGTTCAAGTGAAGACAAATCGTTGTTTGTGATCAAATCGTTGTTTAAATGAAGGTAAATCGTTGTTTTTAATCAAATCGTTGTTTTAGTACACACGAATTGTTGTTCAAGTACAGACGAATCATTGTTTTTGATCAAATCGTTGTTTAAGTACAAGTGAATTGTTGTTTTCGAGCGAAAGCGAATCGTTGTTTTCGATCAAATCATTGTTTAAGTATAAGTGAATCATTGTTTTCGATCAAATCGTTATTTTACTATGAAATCATTATAGCGATGGAAATCGATGTTTATGAAATCGTTATAGCGATGGAAATCGATGTTTTACTTATGAAATCATTGTAGCGATGGAAATCGATGTTTTACTTATGAAATCGTTGTAGCGATGGAAATCGATATTTTACTTATGAAATCGTTATAGCGATGAAAATTAATGTTTTACTTATGAAAATGTTGTAGCGATGGAAATCGATGTTTTACTTATGAAATCGTTGTTTTGTTTTACTTATGAAGTTGAAGGAAGTCGGTGTGTACTTAGAAGAAATGCATGCTCTAAACTTTAAATGACAGTGTGTGAGAGTAACTTACAGATGTTTTTTGAATTATTTCCTGTGGATAAACTTGAAAATAATTTGTTAGGAAATATTATCTAAGATTTTGTTAATCACCAAAAAAATGCATATAATAAATAAAATTATATGGAGATGGACTGATCATCACCAAGTAACCCCAATGATTGGGCCTTAGATCATGTGCCTAAATTGAACATGCTGGCACTTGTAGACACCCAGTTCACACCGGGTTGAACCACATTTCTTGTCACCTTAGTGGACCCCTAATTGGTGACTCACCTTGAGTCCATCATTAGCCTTGCTTTGAGCCCATTAACAATTTAAATTACCTTGAAATCTCGCCCATTATCACTTTGAGAGAGTCCTTGGCCATTAATAACTCTTATCCTTTCATGTGGTTGGTTGATAATTCACCATTATTCGATTTCATAGTCGCGACGCATCGTAGCGCCGCGTCTCAGTTGATGATCAGTCTGTCCCCATGTAATTTTAATTACCTATTTATTTTTATTATTTTTGGTGATTAACAAAATTCCTTCAGTAATTTCTAACATATATTTCATAAGTCTTAAGTACAGGAAATATACCAAGGTCACACAAACCAATGTTGGTAAGCATTACCTCTCTGAAGCTTTTATCCTGTCAAGATCATATTTCTCTAAGTCCACATCGACTTCTGTTGCAAGTCACAACGACTTCCTTTAGTGTTATAACGATTTGAATTCATAACAATTTCTTAAGTGTCTGAACGACTTCTTTACAGTGACATCGTTTGATTACAAACAAATCATTCTCACAACGATTCTATAAGTCATCGCAACGATTCTATAAGTCATCGAAACGATTTCTTCAGAACTCATAACGACTTGCCCGTCACAACTATTTCTTAAGTTATCATAACGATTTCTTTAGAACTCGCAACTACTTGCTCGCCGTAACGATTTCTTAAGTCATCATAAAGATTTCTTTAGAATTCGCAAAGACTTGCTCGCCGTAACGATTTCTTAAGTTATCATAACGATTTCTTTAGAATTCGCAACGATTTGTTTTCTGCAACGATTTGTTAAGTGCTCATATCAATTTGCTTTACGCAATAATTTCTTTAGAGCTCATAATGATTTGCATCGCGCATCGATTTCTTTAGAGCTCATAACGATTTGCTTCACACAACGATTTCTTTAGAGCCCATAACGATTTGCTTCGCGCATCGATTTCTTTAGAGCTCATAACGATTTGCTTCGCGCATCGATTTCTTTAAAGCTCATAACGATTTGTTAAGTGTTCATAACGATTTCTTCATTGAACACAACGACTTGCTTTCTATAACTATTTGTTAAGTGTTTCACAACAATTTCTTCAGTGAACACAACGACTTGCTTTCTATAACGATTTGTTAAGTGTTTCACAACGATTTCTTCGGTGAACACGACTTGCTTTCTATAACGATTTGTTAAGTGTTTCACAACGATTTCTTCAGTGAACACAACAACTTGCTTTCTATAACGATTTATTAAGTGTTCATATTGAATCCTTCAGTAAATGTAACGATTTGCTATGACTCATAACGACTTGGTCAAACTGACTTGATCATAACGATTTCATAAGTCATATAGACAACGAATTTATGGTTTATATCGACTTGACATTTATCTTAAAGCGTTGAATAGTCAAAGTCTTCTGTTATCTGTCTGACTGCTATGCATTTAATGAAGACAGAACGTATCTCTGTATGCATGCATATGATATCCTTTTATTATTGTGCATATTCTATCAACATCTTTTAGAACAAGCTATTTGCATTGCTATTTTGGTGAATACTCACATCATCGTTTACTGACAATAAGAGACTGCCTAGCTATCTACTGTTCTAACATTAAATATGTGCAGGGTCCTAAAGACATTCTGTCATACAACGTTGGACCATATAGATGCCAGAAGACCTTATCTCTTTGCATGCTCAACTGGACAAAAGACTGCTGACTAGAAGCTTCCAAGTTTCCTTCAGTCTACCGTTTACTTGGACAAGAGACAACGGATACTCCAACGACAATATTTCAAATTGGAGATTTAAATACAAGATAGAAGAGAAGAATAAAAAGACACTGTGTGGAGAACAAGCATCTCGGATACAAGCATTCAAATTTTTCTACAAGAAGTCTAGAGCCAAGGATCTCATTCCTCATCATCTTTAGCTCTTCTCTCTCTGTGCTGTAATAGAATTTCTAAGAGAGCCCGTGTAGTTCTGAGAGTTTGCCTTGTTTAGATCTCTTGCTCTCAGTGCTTGTTGCTTCAGATCTTGGCTTGTAAAAGCTTGATCTAGGGGCTTGAATTCATTCTATTCTCTTTGTGGTGTTTCCCTTCATGTGTGAAGGAAGACCTGGTGGGATCCAGGGTGCTGTTTCCCTTCGGTTGTGAAGGAGGACCTGGTGGGGTATCCAGGGTGTTGTTGTTCCCTTCTGGGGTGAAGGAAGACCAGCTGAGCTGGGTGTTGTAGTGTCCATAGGGGGACTGTACCCTAGTTAGTGAAATCCTGAGTTATTGCTCAGGGACTGGACGTAGGACTCCTAAGGAAAGGAGGTCCGAACCAGGATAATTTCTTACGTTGTGTGATTGACTCTTTGTGGGTTTGTTGTTCATACTAACCGTTACTAACCAACATCGAAGATTGTTTTTGTGTATATTTTTACGTACAGGTGTTACCAAGATAGATTTTTTTAAAGACCCATTCACCCCCCCTCTGGGCTTGTCAACTGGGCAACAAGTGGTATCAGAGTGAGTCTCTTCGACAAAGAAAGGATCCAACGATTTGAAGAGTAAAGGTCCATGGCAGCCCAAGGTCACAACGAAGGTCAATCTGTCAACCGACCACCATTGTTCGATGGAGAGGATTACACATACTGGAAAACAAGAATGGAGTACTTTCTGCAAGGCCATGATTATCAAATATGGTCCATAGTAGAAGAAGGCGATCTTCTGGTCACAAATGAGAAAGCTCAGTGGACAGACGATGATAGGAAGAAGATCTCGCAGATCTGTAAAGCAAAGAGTATTTTGTGCTGTGCCCTTAGTAAAAAGGAGTTCAACAGAGTTTTAGCCTGCAAATCCGCAATGGAAATGTGGGAAAAGCTCAGAATCACCTATGAAGGCACAGACAAGGTGAAGGAAAAAAGAATAGACATTCTTGTAGCACAGTACGAGAGATTTCAAATGCCATCAGGTGAGTCCATTACCCAAATGTTCAGTAGATTTACAGATATTACAAATGGGTTAGCTGGACTAGGAAAGACCTATGAAATGGGAGATATGGTCAGAAAGATTCTTAGATCTTTACCATCCTCGTGGACCCCAAAGGTAACAACCATTGAGGAAGCTAATGATCTAAAGAGAATGTCTTTAGAAAAGCTCATTGGGTCCCTTATGGCTCATGAGACAAACATGGAGAGATTAGGAGAATCCTCCAGCAGAAAGAAGCAGTCAAATGCACTCAAGGCCGATGAGAATTCATCAGAAGAATCACTCGACGACAGTGAAAGCTGTAAGGACAGTGATGAAGATGAAGAAGCTATGCTATCAAGGAAATTGAAACACATTCTAGCCAAAAAGAAGAAGTTCCAATATGGAAGAAGACATTTCAAGAGAAATAAAGACTTCAAGAAACCAGATGGGAAGGATCAGAAGAAGGGAGAGCCCATTTGTTATGAGTGTAAAAAGCCAGGACATATCAAAGTTGAATGTCCAAAACTCAAGAAGCCTGAATTCAAGAAGAGAGAAAACTTCAAGAAATTCAGGAAATACAAAAAGAAAGCAATGGCAGATGCGTGGGAGAACAGTAGCGACTCAGACAGGGAGTCGAGTTCATGCATTGATGAAGAAGAAGCCAATTTGGCTTTCATGGCAAATACCGAAGATAAGGTAACCTCTGACTCTTCCTTTGATTCATGCAATGATTCTGATTCAGACATTTTAGAGGAAGCATTCAATGAACTATATGATAAATATAGAGAAGTAACTAAACTGTTAAAAGAAAATAAGAAAAATATTGTCTGTTTAGAAAATACTAACTCAGATCTAAAAATAGAAAATGAAGAACTAGAAAAACAAATAACTAAACTCAGAAGAAGAAATGAATTATTATGCAAAGATCTAAAAGATAATAATAAACAAGTTAATAAACTTGAAAAACAAGCAAGCTCAGACGAATTAAAAACTAAAATTAAGACTCTAACAGAAGAAAATATATAGCTATCTAGCACATTAGAAAAATTCACAAATGGCAAAAATTCTTAATATTAAAAGGTGCTAGAAGATCAGGTAAGAACAAACATGGATTAGGGTATACACCTCCAGATAATGAAGAAACTATAGTCTATCCTAAAATATACTCGACTCCAAAATTTGTACCAGAACAAGACATAGCATATAAAGTAAATTTCAAATATATTGAAAAAGTAACTAAAACATCTTGCTGTAGTCATTGCAATAAGTTAGGTCACAGAAAAACTACGTGTCCAATAAGACATAAGAAATGGGTAATAAAAGGAAAAGTTGATGATACTAACCCGTCAGGACCCAAAAGAATTTAGGTACCTAAAACTTGATGGTTTTATTTCAGGTTAACACTCGAAGATCCAAATGGTATTTGGACAGTGGGTGCTCAAGGCACATGTCAGGAAACCAGAAGCTATTCACTCATCTTCAAGCTGAAGAAGGAACCATCACATATGGTGATAATGGAAAGGGAACAGTGATAGGCAGTAGCTCTGTGAACAATAAAGGAAAAATAGTTATTGAAGATGTGTTGCTTGTCAAAGGGTTGAAGCATAATCTCATTAGCATCAACCAGTTGTGTGATAGAGGCCATCAGATCCAGTTTCAAGAATCAAAATGCAGCATATTGAAGGATGGAGCAGTTATCTTTGAAGCAAATAGAGAAAAGAACTTATATGTGCTCTATCTTGAGGAACTCAAAGATCCAAATGTCTGTCTGGCGGCAAATAAGGATAAGTCTACTGAATTATGGCACAGAAGACTAGGACATTGCAGCATAGATGGCATGAGAAATTGCTAAAGAAAAATCTTGTTGAAGGTCTGCCAAAGGTCAGTGCAAAAATGGAAGGTGTATGTAGATCTTGTGCTAAGGGAAAGCACACCAAGAGCTCCTTCAAGTCAAAAACGGTGGTAACCACCTCAAAACCCTTAGAGCTCCTTCATATGGATCTATTTGGGCCAATGAGGACTACCAGTCTTGGAGGAAAGAACTTTGGTTTTGTCATAGTCGATGATTACTCAAGATTCACATGGGTATCATTCCTAGAGCATAAAGATGACATATTTGAAAACTTTGTCAGTTTCAGCAAAAAAGTCCAGAAGGATCAAAAGTTCAGCATTGTCTCTATCCGATCAGATCATGGTGGTGAATTTCAGAATGAAAATTTTGCTAAGTTCTGTGATGATCAGGGGATTGAGCATAATTTCTCAGTACCAAGGACACCACAGCAAAATAGAATTGCTGAGAGAAAGAATAGAACTCTATTAGATATGGCAAGAACAATGCTATCGGAATATGATCTGCCAAGGTATTTTTGGGCTGAAGCAGTTAACACATCAAGCTACATTATCAACAGAGTAATGATCATGCCAATCCTAAAGAAGACTGCATATGAACTGTTCAAAGGAAAGAAACCAAAGATCAACCACTTCAGGACATTTGGATGTCCTTGCTTCATCCACAACAATGGAAAAAGGGACATTGGTAAGTTAGATGCCAAATCAGATGAAGACATCTTCATGGGGTACACCTCTAAACCCAAAGGCTATAGAGTATTTAATAAATGCATTTTATTAATTGAACAGTCTGTACATATTATTTTTGATGAAACTAACCCTTCCTTGAGAAAGGAAGAAGATAGTGATAATGATGATGCAGATGAACTGTCCAAGAAACTAAAGAATACATCAATTGAGGAGAAGGATGATCCACCTCTGGAAGACATGCAACAAAAGGAAATTACACATGAAAATCTTCCAAAGGAGTGGAGATACAAGAAAGATCACCCACCTGAGAATATTATTGGTGATCCTGATGATCAGTCTGTCCCCATGTAATTTTAATTAATTACATATGTATTTTGGTGATTAACAAAACTAAACCAGTTTTTATACATAATATCTAATGAATATTTCATAAGTCTTAAAGTACAGGAAAAACACCAAGGTCAATCAAGTCAATAAAGGTATGCATTACTTCTCTGAAGCTTTAATCTTTTCAACATGATATTTCTCGAAGTCCATATTGATTTCTGTTGAAATTCATAACGATTTCCTTATAAGACCGAAAAGTCATGTTGTTTCAATCAAGTCGATGTCATAACGACTCTATAAGTTATCGCAACGATTTATTTAGAAAGCGCAACGACTTGCCTGTCATAACGACTCTATAAGTTATCGCAATGATTTCTTTAGAAAGCGCAACGACTTACCTGTCATAACGACTTTATAAGTTATCGCAACGATTTCTTTAGAAAGCGCAACGACTTGCCTGTCATAACGACTCTATAAGTTATCATAACGATTTCTTTAGAACTCGCAACGACTTGCTTGTTGTAACGATTTCATAAGTTACCATAACGATTTCTTTAGAACTCACAACGACTTGCCTGTCGTAACGATTTCATAAGTTACCGTAACGATTTCTTTAGAACTCGCAACGACCTGCCTGTCGTAACGATTTCATAAGTTACCGTAACGATTTCTTTAAGAACTCGCAATGACTTGCTCGCTCATAACGATTTGCTTTGCACAAAGATTTCTTTAAGCGGTCACAACGATTTGCTCTCTATAATGACTTGTTAGTATTCATAACGACTTGATAAGTGTTCATAACGATTTGCTCTCTATAATGACTTGTTAGTTTTCATAACGACTTGATAAGTGTTCATAACGATTTGCTCTCTATAATTACTTATTAGTATTCATAACGATTTCATAAGTCATATAGACAACGACTTTACAGTTTATATCAACTTATTTTTTATCTTCTCTCTTGAAGCATTGACTAGTCAAAGTCACGCATATATCTATCTGTCACTTCTGCATTTATGAGTTCTGAACGTATCTCTGCATGCATGCAGACAATATCATCCATTATTGTGCTTACTCTGCATACATCTTTTAAAATAAGCTATTTGGGATTGCTACTCTAGTGAATACTCACATCAACGTATACTGACAACCAGAGACAGTTTGAGTTGTCTACTGTCTAGCATTTAATGTGTGCAGGGTCCTGAAGACTTTCTATCATACAACGTTGGACCTATAGACGTCAGAAGACATTATCTCTTTGCGTGCTCAAATGGATAAAAGGTAGTTGAAGTTTCCAAAATGTCAACCAGTCTAACGTCTATCAAACCAAGAGACAACGGATACTTCAATGGCTGTATTTCAAATAAGGAGATATAAACTCAAAGAAAGAAGAAAAAGAACCAACGAAGTAGAGAACAAGATCTTGTGTTAAAATGTTCAAATTCTTCTGCAAGAAGTCCAGAGCCAAGAATCACTTTCGTCATCACCTTCAGCTCTTTTGCTCTTTGTGCTGTAATAGATTTTCTAAGAGAGCCCGTGTAGTTCTGAGAGTGTGCCTTGTTTAGATTCTTCCTCTCAGTGCTAGTTGCTTCAGATCTTGGCTTGTTAAAAGCTTGATCTAGGGGCTTGAATTTCATTCAATTCTTTTTGAGTTGTTGTTCCCTTCGGGTGTGAAGGAAGACCTGGTGGTATCCAGGGTGTAGTTCCCTTCGGTTGTGAAGGAAGACCTGGTGAGGTATTCAGGGTGTTGTTGTTCCCTTCGGTTGTGAAGGAAGACCAGCTGAGCTGGGTGTTGTTGCGTCCTTAGGGGGACTGTACCCTAGTTAGTGAAATCCTGAGTTGCTGCTCAGGGACTGGACGTAGGACTCCTAAGGAGAGGAGGTCCGAACCAGGATAATTCTTGTGTTGTGTGAGTGTCTTCTTTGTGTGTTTGATATTTAAACTAATAGTCACTAACCTCCTTCGAAGAACGTTTGTGTGAATATTTTTAGTTACAGGTATCTTGTAGATTATTTTAAAAGACCCATTCACCCCCCCTCTGGGCTCGTCAACTAGGCAACAAGTGGTATCAGAGCTAGTCTCTTCGACAAAGAAAGGATCCAACGATCTGAAGAGTAAAGATCGATGGCAGCCCAAGGCAACATTGAAGGTCAGTCTGTCAACTGACCCCCTCTCTTCGATGGTGAAGATTATCCTTACTGGAAGACCAGAATGGAATACTTTCTATAAGGCCATGACTATCAAATTTGGTCCATAGTAGAAGAAGGTGATCTGATAGTCACAAATGAAAAGGCTCAATGGACAAATGATGACAGAAAGAAGATCTCCTTGAATTGCAAAGCAAAGAGCATCTTATGCTGTGCTCTAAGTAAGAAGGAGTTCAACAGAGTTTCTGCCTGCAAATCCTCAATGGAAATGTGGGAAAAGCTCAGGATCACATATCAAGGCACAGACAAGGTAAAGGAAACAAGAATCTACATTCTTGTCACTCAGTATGAGAGATTTCATATGCAATCAGGTGAATCCATAACTCAAATGTTCAGCCGGTTCACTGACATCACAAATGGACTAGCTGGTCTGGGGAAAACTTATGAGATTGGAGATATGGTGAGAAAAATACTTAGATCCTTACCGTCCTCATGGACCCCAAAGGTCACAGCAATAGAAGAAGCTAATGATCTGAAGAGAATGTCAGTAGAAAAGCTCATTGGGTCCCTCATGGCCCATGAGATCAACATGGAAAGGCTGGGAGAGTCATCTAGTAGAAAGAAGCACTCCAACGCCTTAAAAGCTGAAGAAGATTCACCAGAAGCAAGTTCAGCTGAGAGTGAAAGTGATGCAGACAGCGAGAATGAGGAAGCAATGCTATCTAAAAGATTGCAGCGGATTTTGGCTAAGAAGAAGAAGTTCCAATCAGGTAGAAGGCACTTCAAAAGGAATAAGGACTTCAAGAAGCCGGATGGAAAAGAGATGAAGAAAGCAGAACCCATCTGCTATGAGTGTAAGAAGCCTGGACACATTAAAGCTGAGTGTCCAAAATTTAAGAAGCCGGAGTTCAGGAAGAAAGACAGCTCCAAGAAGTTCAGAAAGTACAAAAAGAAGGCGATGGCAGCAGCATGGGAAAACAGTAGCGACTCAGACAGTGAGTCAAGCTCCTGCAGCGATGAAGAAGAAGCCAACTTGGCCTTCATGGCTAATACTGAAGAAAAGGTAACCTCTGACTCTTCTTTTGACTCATGCAATGGTTCAGATTCCGATAGATTAGAAGAGGCTTTCAATGAACTATATGAAAAATATAAAGAAGTAACCAAACTATTAAAAGTAAGCAAGAAAAACATAGTTTGTATAGAAAATACAAACTCAGATCTAAAATCTGAAAATGATCAATTAGAAAGTCAAATAACTGAACTTACAAGAAGAAATGAACTGTTATGTGAAGACCTAAAAGCTAAGAATGAACAAATAATTAAACTTGAAAAACAGGAAAATGTAGATGAACTAAGAACTGAAATCAAAACACTAACAGAAGAAAATATACAGTTATCTAGCACATTAGAAAAATTCACCAATGGTAAAAACTCCCTCATATTAAAAGGTGCTAGAAGATCAGGTAAGAAGAAAAATGGATTAGGATATACACCCCCAGATAATGAGGAAACCATAGTTTATCCTAAAACATACCAACACCAAAATTTGTACCTGAACAAGATATAGCATACAAAGCTAATTTCAAATATATAGAAAAAGTAACCAAATTATCCTGTTGTAGTCACTGCAACAAGTTAGGACATATCATAACGACATGCCCAACAAGCATAAGAAATGGATAATAAAAAGTAAAATAAATGACACTAACCCATCAGGACCCAAAAGAATTTGGGTACCTAAAACTTGATGTTTTTATTTCAGGTTATCCCTCGAGCATCCAAATGGTATTGGATAGTGGGTGCTCAAGGCACATGTCAGAAAACCAGAAGTTATTCTCTCATCTCCAAGCTGAAGAAGGAACAATCACTTATGGAGATAATGGGAAAGGAACAGTGATAGGCAGTGGCTCTGTGAATAACAAAGGAAAAACAGTCATAGAAGATGTGTTATTAGTCAAGAGATTGAAGCACAACCTTATTAGCATCAGCCAGCTGTGTGACAGAGGCCATCAGATCAAGTTTTAAGAGTCAAAGTGCAGCATACTGAACGATGGAGCAGTCATCTTTGAAACTAATAGAGAAAAGAATTTGTATGTGATCTATCTTGAGGAACTCAAGGAACAAGACGTCTGTCTGGCAACAGATAAGGATAAATCTACTGAATTATGGAACAGACGACTAGGTCATTGCAATATAGATGACATGAGAGAATTGCTGAAGAAGAATCTTGTGGAAGGTCTACCTAAGGTCAGTGCAAAAATGGATGGTGTCTGTAGACCTTGTGCTAAGGGAAAGCACACCCAGAGCACCTTCAAGTCAAAGACGGTGGTGACCACCTCAAAACCCTTAGAGCTCCTTCATAAGGATCTATTTGGGCCAATGAGGACTACCAGTCTTGGAGGAAAGAACTTTGGATTTGTCATAGTCGATGACTACTCAAGATTCACATGGGTATCATTCCTAGAGCATAAAGATGACACTTTCGAAAATTTTGTCAGTTTCAGCAAGAAAGTCTAGAAAGATCAGAAGTTCAGCATTGTATCTATCCGATCAGATCATGGTGGTGAATTTCAGAATGAAAAATTTGCTAGATTCTGTGATGATCAGGGAATTGAGCATAATTTCTCAGCACCAAGAACACCACAGCAAAACGGTATCGCTGAGAGAAAGAATAGAACCCTATTAGATATGGCAAGAACTATGCTCTCAGAATATGATCTGCCAAGATACTTCTGGGCTGAAGTAGTCAACACAGCAAGCTACATTATCAACCGAGTAATGATCAAGTCAATCCTGAAGAAGACTGCATATGAACTGTTCAAAGGGAAGAAGCCAAAGATCAGCCACTTCAGGACTTTTGGATGTCCTTGTTTCATCCACAACAATGGAAAAAGGGACATTGGTAAGCTGGATGCCAAATCAGATGAAGCCATCTTCATGGGGTACACCTCTAAACCCAAAGGCTATAGAGTATTTAATAAACGCACTTTATTAATTGAATAGTTTGTACATATTATTTTTGATGAAACTAACCCTTCCTTGAGAAAGGAAGAAGATAGTGATAATGATGATGCAGATAAGCTATCCAAGAAACTAAAGAATACATCAATTGAGGACAAGGATGATCCACCTCTGGAAGACTTGCAACAACAAGAAATTACTCATGAAAATCTTCCAAAGGAATGGAGACACAAGAAAGATCACCCACTCGAAAATATTATTGGTGATCCATCTGTAGGGGTAAGAACAAGAGGTAATGTAATTCCCTGTGATTACCTAGCATTTGTTTCTCAAATAGAGCCAAGGACAGTCAATGAAGCTCTTTGTGATGAATCTTGGATATTAGCCATGCAAGATGAATTAAATCAATTCAAGAGAAACCAAGTATGGTCACTTGTTCCTAGACCATCAGACCATCCAGTCATTGGCACCAAATGGGTGTTCAGAAATAAACTGGATGAAACTGGTGTGATCCTAAGAAACAAGGCCAGATTGGTAGCTCAAGGCTATTCACAAGAGGAAGGCATAGATTTCGATGAAACCTATGCACCTGTAGCTAGACTTGAGGCTATTAGAATTTTGCTTGCATATGCATCTGCATTAGATTTAAAATTATTTCAAATGGATGTTAAGTTTGCATTTTTGAATGGTTTTATTAAGGAGGAAGTCTATGTAGAACAACCTCCAGGTTTTGATGATACTGATTTTCCGGATCACGTTTTCAAATTACACAAAGCATTATATGGTTTAAAGCAAGTACCTAGAGCCTGGTATGAAAGGCTTAGTTCTTTTCTTTTAAACCATGGTTTCAGTAGAGGTCAAGTAGATCGTACTCTTTTCATAAAGTCAAAGGTCGAACACATACTACTGGTCCAAATTTATGTAGATGATATTATTTTTGGTTCTACTGATGAATCCCTTTACAAGTATTTTGAAAAGTTGATGCAGGGAGAATTTGAAATGAGCATGATGGGAGAACTTAATTATTTCCTTGGACTACAAATCAAATAAGGAAATGAAGGAACTCACATCTGTCAAGCAAAGTACACAAAAGAACTCTTGAAGAAATTTGGATACGATAATACCAAGCCACTGTCAACACCAATGAGTACATCAACAAGGATGGACAGTGATAAAGATGGTAAGAAAGTAGATCAAAAGATCTACAGAGGTATGATTGGATCATTACTTTACTTAACAGCTAGTAGACCAGATATTCTATTTAGTGTATGCATCTGTGCTAGGTATCAGGCCGATCCTAGAGAATCACATTTAATTTCTGTGAAAAGAATATTTAGATATTTAGAAAGAACTCATGACGTAGGTCTGTGGTATCCAAAATGTTGTGAAATTAACTTAGTAGGTTATTCTGATGCTGACTATGCTGGATGCAAATTAGATAGAAAAAGCACCAGTGGTTGTTGTCAATTTCTTGTAGGATGTTTGATATCTTGGTCTTCAAAGAAACAAAATTCAGTGGCACTATCTACAGCTGAAGCTGAATACGTAGCTGCTGGAAGTTGTTGTACACAACTCTTATGGATAAAGAAACAACTTGAAGATTTCGGATTAAACATCAAATCCATCCCACTGTTGTGTGACAACACCAGTGCCATTAATCTCACCAAGAATCTAGTTCAACATTCAAGGACCAAGCATATTGAGGTTAGATATCATTTTATTCGTGATCATGTAGCAAATGGTAATATTGAAATATCTTTTATTGATACAAATGGTCAGTTAGCAGACATTTTCACAAAAGTCTTACCCCAGGAGAGATTCACATCTCTTAGAAGGGAATTAGGCATGTGCAATTTGTGAAAAAGGTTCTGTTTAAAACCGGCACATTAAATTTCAGAATTAAGCAGTTTTTCCCTCCATGGCTTTAAGCAAAAGAAATTCAAATTATCCTTTGTAACCGCTCTCTCATTGAAGTTGGTTTGAATTGTCAAACTCTTTTGTCTTCTTCTGCCACCTTTTGACGCCTCACTTTCCCCAGTGCATTTATTTATTCATAAAATCAATGACACAACGATTCGTATCTCATCGTCTACCTTTTCCCCCTTTCATCCTGTCGCATGAGCCGATGCCCTAACAACTCATACCTCAACCCTCTGTAAATTTGAACCTTCCTCCTCCTTTCCGCAAAATTTCTTGAGGATTCCTTCTCTTCTCCTTCTGTTTCAACCCTCCAGAGACTTTCCCACCTGAATCCATGGCCGCACCAGTCATCGCCGGCAGTTTGGGTGGCTACAGCGTCGAGTTTCTCACTCCTGAGCAGCAGGAGAGGTTTACCTTTGTGAAGACGAAGCTCTGTGGCAATAAAGAAGTCGATGTTGCTAATCTGAGGAAAAATGGAATGAGCAGCGTGGTAGAATTGATCAATCATATGCAGTGGACGGGAGTTACCACCTTTTCTGAGGTTAGTTATCCGGACCTGGTAAAAGCATTCTTCGTTTGTTTGAGAACAGTGGAAGATGGGTCCCTAGTTTCTTCAGTAAAGGGAACCCTGATTAGAATAGACCCTGAGTTGCTGAAGATGTTGTTTGATGTGAAAGCTTCCGGGTTTAGTGGGGTTCACACTGTGGACGCCCAAGTGAAAGGTTTGGGAATTGTAGGGCCGGGCTTCAAGCTAAGGGATGGCAAGCTTGATATAAATCAACTAACTGCTTTCAACCGCCTCCTTCATTTTATTGTATGTCAAATCTTAGTTCCCAGAAGTGCAACATTTTCATCTTGCACAAAGGCCGACTCTGACATGATGTACTGGGCCATTCAAAATAAGGAGATAAATATGGCCACAGTGATGATGGAAAGAATGAAATTTGCCAGAGATCAGATTTGGGACACCAAGAGCAAGTTAAATGTGTCCCTTCCCTATGCCCACCTACTTACCAAGATCTTCAAACACTTCGGTGTTGATCTTTCTGCGGCAGTTGTAGAGAAAATGGGCCAAGCAATCAGGTCCAGGAACCTAAAGAAGAGTGGCTTCTCTGTGGAAAATGGTGTCTGGTCCAAGGCTTCAGTTGCTGAAGGCGAAGCCATCATTGACGACGCCTCAGTTGTTCATCAGGAAATGGGATCAGAGGCTATGATTACAGAATTGCCAGTGGAGTCAGTTTCAGTTCCAGCAGTTGGGGCAGCAAAATCATCAGGCCCCTCTATAGCAGAAGTTCAGCCTGAAATTGCAGTAGAAGAAGAAACAGTATCAGTAGCAGCTTCAGAATTTCCAGAAGAATTAGCTCTAAATTTTGCAGAGAGGAGAATTGAGGATATTCTCCCAGAGGATATTATTCCAGTTGAGGACCCACTACCCTCAACTATCGTTGCATTTATTCTCTTAGATATTATTGATTCGATTCCTTCCACCTCTAGTGCTCCAGAAACTAGTGGCAGAGTTGCTGAAGAGGCTGTGGCATCAGGCCACATTGATGTACCAATGGAAGATGTTCCAGTAGAGCTAGAGCACCCAGCTTGTAAGGTCTCGGGTCTTTAGTGGATCCTTATTGGGTCTGTAGAGGTCCTGTGTGGTTGACGGCCAGGGCTTGCCGTTGAGTCTGAGTCAGCGTCCAGCAATGTGGACGTTTGATGAAGAACTCAACGACATGGGATCTGGACGTCAGTCTGTAGGTGGTTCAGTTGGCGGCCAGAGATGTTGACGTCGACTAACCAGTCCTGTTGAAATAGGGCAGCCCGAGAGCAGAGCTTCTTCTTCTCCTTTCCTCTCCCTTCTTCCATCTTTGCTTTTCTTGATTTCCAGCTTCTGTTGGGTGATTTGAGCTCGTGGGAAGGCCCTGGATCGTGTGGCGTTGCTAGATCGGGCGGGAAACGCGTGGTTTTGGTGCGATTCGCGCGGAGTCTTCGGGGAATCCGGCGCGATTAGTGGCTGTTTGGGGATTCTTAAGGCGTTCTGAGGTAGGGACTTAACCCCTATAACCCTCCCCAGCAAACTAGCATGCCCAATTAAGTGAATTGGAATGCAATTTATGGTTTAGGGTTTGGGTTGTACCATGCCGGGATTTGGATAAATTAGACAATCTAAGTGTTAGACTGTTTAGTTTAGATGTTCTGATAGTGTAGATTGATGAGAGGAAGTGTTTCCCTCCATCAGTCGGAGTTTGGTTAAGTGTTTCTGCCCATTGGGACAGATTCGGTTCAGTTCTGGGTTTGGGGGACTGAAGACCTAAACGTCCACATCCCTGGACGTTGAGATCTTCTGGGGTGATTTAAACGACAAGGTCGACTGCCGTTTAATCAGGATAAATGACATGGGGAGTGCCGTTTACCTCATATTGGCGGCAATCGATCAGGCCGTTAATCTCTTGTATCCCAGCAGACTTAAATTGTGTGTTTAGAGGCGATTGACATGTGATGTCCGCCCTAATAGCACAAGTGGGCCAGGCTTAGAGTGTGACTCTGCCTGTGCATGGGAGTAGTTGCTTGTGACACGAGGTGTTTACTTACTGTACGGGGTTTCAGACGTTGAGTGTGTTCCGTCTGTTGTACGCGCGTTGCGTTACCGTGTACCCGTTTCTGTTGTGTTACCTAGGCGTGGGTGCGACTCCGTCTAGACGACTAGTGTGTGGTTATCCTCCGCTAGTGAGCCGGGACATCGAGTGCGACTCTGTCCTGTGCGTACTCCTTGTGGTGGTTTTGAGCCGGTCTCCGTGGAGCCCCTTCTCTACCGCTAGGGTCAAGCGTAGGGGAAAAACCGGTCGTGGACCAGACGCGAGAGAGAGCGTCTGTAGTGTGCACACGTGGCTGGGGTTGAGAGCCTCTGTGGTGACGGGACGCCGAGCCACAGACCCTAGCTGAGTCCTACTTGCTGTGTGTGTGAGTGTGTGTTACTGAGCCGCGTGGTTTACAGTTTTGTGTTGTGGTGCGACGTGTACTTACTTTCAGTTTTACTTTCCGCACATTAGTTTAGTTTCCGGTGGGGTTACTTTTCCCTACTGGGTCTCTTTTCTTGAGACTCACTCCCTTCCCTTTCAGGTGGGTCTTCGTCGACTCCCGTTCTAGGAGAGTCTAGCCACTCCGGTGTTGGTGCTCCCTAGCTGCAGTGAGTAGTACCTTTTTGTTGTACTTCTGTACTCTGTACTTTGTCTCAGACTCTGAGTTGTATATATTATGTTTATAGTGGAATTTTACAACTTTGCATGGTGTGTATCTTCTTATATATAGTCTCCTCGAACTTTCACTTCCTACCCTTCCGAGCTTGTCTCGTGGGTTAGCGGGTCAGAATTCGGGTTACTGGTTGTTACTGGTAATGCGGATTCTGGGTCGTTACAGTTTGGTATCAGAGCCTGGTCTGATGAGATATATATAAGGAAATACCCATCATGTTAACTCAGAGTCTAAAGAGTACAGCTGCAGCTGTGGCTAGCTATTTATCTAGCTATGTAGCCCAGAGTTAGTTAGTGTATTTATGTGTGTATTTTGTTCTGTGTGTAGTTCTATGGCGCCTAGGCGACGTCCTAGAGAGGGAGTAGCCGAGCAGGCGACTCGTCAGGAGGTTGGAGATGCTCCGCCACCTCAGCTGACACAGCCTTTGCCACAGGACGCACATAGTGGTATTGTTCCGCCGCCGCCACCTCCACCTTAGGTAGCTCAGGGATTAGACATGACTTGATTTCTTGAGGGGATGGCTCAGTTTGTTGCTCAGCACCGTGACGCGCCGGTACCCCAGGGTGGTACTGGGAGGGTGTTGAGGGAGTTCTTGCAGTTTCAGCCGCCTCAGTTTTTGGGCCAGCCTGATCCAGATGTAGCGCGAGCTTGGTTAGATGCTGTGGAGCGGACTTTTCGTTCCATGGAGTGTGTTCCAGAGGAGCGAGTGCTGCTAGCCAGTTACCAGTTGCAGGCGCAGGCGTTGACTTGGTGGTCCGCTGAGTGGGAGACTACTTTCCAGTCTCGCCCACTGAGACAGATTCCGTGGCAGGAGTTTGTTGTTTCTTTTGAGAGAGCCTTCTGTCCTACTTACGTTCGGACGGAGAGGTTGTACAAGTTTATGGACTTGCAGCAGAGGGACTCTACTGTGGTGCAGTACAGGGCCAGACTTGTGGAGTTAGGGCGTTATGCTCCGCAGATTATGGGAGATGAGGGTCTGAGGACTCAGCAGTTTGTGAGAGGCTTGAGGCCAGAGCTCAGGCAGGCGCTGATAGTTGCTCGTGTCACAGACTTGAATGTGGCCTATCAGACAGCGGCAGCGTTGGAGGCAGACACCTTGCGGACTCATGCTCGGAGTGCAGAGGTTCAGACGCAGGTAGTTCCTTCTCAGCCTCGACAGCAGCAGGGTAGTGTGCAGACGACCTCGAGGACTACGACTTCCTACGCGTCCACTTCTACTGGGACGACGGCGAAGTCAGGATCTCGAAGGAAGTTTCGGCGTGATAGGAGGCAGGTAGAGCAGAGGCAGCAGTCGGTTGGGAGTGTTCAGCAGCCGACAGGTCAGCCTTCGCAGTAGGTACAACGTACTTTTGCTGGGCAGTGCTACCGGTGTGACCAGATGGGTCATATGGCGCGAGATTGTCCTTTGCTACCTCGTGTGCCACAGCAGCAGACCCAGTCACAGCCCCGAGTGCAGCAGCAGCAGCAGCAGGCACCTGTGCAGCAGCGTCAGCAGACCGGAGGTTCTGGTGGGTCGAGAGGTAGAGGTCGTGTTACCCACTTGACTCGTGCAGACGCGGAGGCAGCTCACCTGGTGGAAGGTACTGTTTCAGTTTTTGGTTATGCAGCTAGAGTCTTGTTTGATTCCGGTGCCTCTCACTCTTTTGTGTCTGAGGACTTTTTAGACTCCCTTGGAGAGTTGAGTTCGGGAGAGTCTGTTGAGTTGGCAGTAGAGTTTCCGACAGGGGACTTTGTCCTTACGTCCTACTGTCTCGAGGAGGTACCTGTGCAGTTGCAGGATCAGTTGTTGTCAGCCCGTCTATTTGCCTTGCAGTTACATGACTATGATGTGATTTTGGGTATGGACTGGTTAGAGTGGTATGGTGCAGTGATGGATTGCCAGAAGAAGAGGGTGCACTTGCGGATACCTGGGGCAGCGGCGTTCTACTTCCAGGGTATCGTACCTCTTACTTCTCGCTTTTTAGTTTCTGCTTTGAGGGCAGGGAGGTTGCTTGCTTCTGGTTGTCAGGGTTTCCTAGTTTCTGCAGTGACTCTTGACCAGATTGTCTCGGGAGTGGGAGACATTCCTGTAGTGTGTGAGTTTCCGGATGTTTTTCCGGAAGAGTTGCCTGGTCTTCCACCAGAGAGAGAGATTGAGTTTACTGTAGAGTTGGTTCCTGGCACTTTACCTTTTGCGCAGGCACCGTACCGTATGGCACCAGCAGAGTTGAGGGAGTTGAAGAGGCAGCTTGAGGAGTTGTTGGAGAAGGGCTATATTCGTCCTAGCTTTTCTCCGTGGGGGTCACCTGTTTTGTTTGTCCGGAAGAAGGATGGTAGCCTGAGGTTGTGTATCGATTATAGGAAGCTAAATCAAGTGACCATCAAGAATAGGTATCCTTTGCCTAGGATTGATGATCTCTTTGATCAGCTTCAGTCTGCTCGTGTCTTCTCGAAGATTGACTTGAGGTCGGGCTACTATCAGTTGCGGATTAGAGATTCTGATATTGAGAGGACTGCTTTTCGGACCAGATATGGACATTTTGAGTTTTTGGTGATGCCGTTTGGGCTCACCAATGCTCCAGCAACCTTCATGGATCTGATGCACCGGGTGTTCCACCAGTTCTTGGACCGGTTTGTCGTAGTGTTTGTTGACGACATCCTGGTGTACTCCGCTTCGGAGGAGGAGCACGCCGAGCACCTGAGAATCGTGTTACAGACTTTGCAAGAGCACCAGTTGTATGCCAAACTTAGTAAGTGTGAGTTTTGGCTACAACAGGTTCACTTCTTGGGGCACGTGATCTCAGGTGAGGGAGTTTCAGTAGATCCAGCGAAGGTTGAGGTAGTTTTGCAGTGGGAGAGTCCTAGATCTGTGTCTGAGATTCGTAGTTTTCTGGGTTTGGCAGGTTACTACCGCAGGTTTGTTCGAGATTTTTCTCAGGTTGCTGCACCCTTGACTCGGTTGACGAGAAAGGGAGTTCGTTTGAGTGGTCGGAGCAGTGTGAGCAGAGCTTCATAGAGTTGAAGCGACTGCTTACGTCGGCGCCAATTCTTGCCTTACCTTCAGGTGAGGAAGGTTTTGAGGTTTGCACAGATGCTTCAGGTGTTGGTTTGGGTGCGGTCTTGATGCAGCAAGGCCGAGTGGTGGCTTATGCGTCTCGCCAGCTTAAGCCCCACGAGGAGAGTTACCCGACCCACGACCTAGAGCTTGCAGCTGTGGTGTTTGCTTTGCGGATTTGGCGTCTTTACCTGTACGGAGTGAGTTTTGTAGTCCGTACCGACCAGCAGAGTTTGAGATATGTGTTTTCTCAGAGGGATCTGAATATGAGGCAGCGTCGATGGAATATCTGAAAGACTATGATTTCAGCATTGAGTATAAGCCTGGAAAGGCGAATATGATGCTTAGAGAGTGGCAGTTGTGGCAGTCTGCGACAGAGGGATCTTTCAGAGTTTCATCCAGTCGTCGTCAGTGTGTGTTGGGCAGTTTGTTAGCAGCTCCCGCAGTTGTGAGACAGGTTGCTGAGGCTCAGCAGGCAGATCCCGAGTTGCACAGTGTGTTGCTTCTTCCAGAGGTTGAGCTTTGTGAGGACGGGACTGTTAGGTTCCGAGATAGACTCTATGTTCCTGTTGAGGAGTCTATCAGGAGAGTTGTGTTGCAGGAGGCACATGGTTCCAGGTACTCTATTCATCCAGGGGCGACCAAGATGTATCACAGGTTGAGACGTCAGTTTTGGTGGCCTGGGATGAAGAGAGACATAGCGGCTTTTGTTGCTAGGTGTTTGGTCTGTCAGCAGGTGAAGGCCGAACATCAGCGTCCGGGAGGACTTGTGCAGCCGTTAGAGATTCCGATGTGGAAGTGGGACCACGTGACGACTGACTTTGTTTGTGGTTTGCCGAGGACAGCTGGAGGTTTTGACAGCATTTGGGTTCTTGTGGACAGATTGACGAAGACTGCCAGATTCTTACCTGTCAGGACTAGTTGGGGTGTGAGTAGGTTGGCCGCGTTGTACGTAGAGCGGATTGTTCCTTTGCATGGAGTGCCGATCTCTATTGTGTCAGACAGGGATCCTCGCTTCACTTCTGGGTTCTGGCGCAGTTTCCAGAGAGCTTTGGGGACAGAGTTGGCTTTTAGTTCCGCCTACCACCCTCAGTCAGACGGTCAGTCAGAGCGGACTATCCAGACTTTGGAGGACATGTTTAGAGCTTGTTGCCTGGAGTGGCAGGGGTCGTGGACAGTTCACTTGCCGTTGGTCGAGTTCGCATATAATAATAGTTATCACTCCAGTATCGGTTTGGCACCATATGAGGCTTTGTACGGACGACCGTGTCGCACTCCTCTTGACTGGTTCGAGGTTGGCGAGCGAGTTGTCACGGGGCCGGAGTTGGTTCAGCAGTCAGTTGAGGTAGTTCAGCTTGTGAGACAGAGGCTTCAGTCAGCTCAGAGTCGGCAGAAGAGTTATGCAGATCAGCGTAGACGACCGCTCGAGTTTCAGGTAGGAGACCAGGTGTTTGTTCGTGTGTCTCCTATGAAGGGAGTGGTGAGGTTCGGTAAGCGTGGAAAGTTGAGTCCTCGCTTTATTGGGCCTTTTACCATTATTGAGCATGTCGGAGGTTTGGCGTACAGACTTGAGCTTCCGTCAGAGTTGGCAGCAGTGCACGACGTGTTCCACGTGTCGATGCTTCGACGGTACCTTTCTGACGAGTCTCACGTTCTGCAGAGTGCAGAGTGGTCTGAGGTGACTACAATGTTGACTGTACCAGAGTTTCCGTTGCACATTGAGGAACGCCGAGTTCAGAGGTTGAGGAACAAGGCTATCCCTTTAGTTCGTGTTGCGTGGCAGCGGCACTCCGGTGGTGAGTCGACATGGGAGCGGGAGGACGAAATGCGCGAGCAGTTTCCGTACCTCTTTGGTGAGTCTTCTTTCCTTGTGTTATTTGAATTTTTAGGGCAAAATTCCTTAAGGGGGGAGGGCTGTAAGGTCTCGGGTCTTTAGTGGATCCTTATTGGGTCTGTAGAGGTCCTGTGTGGTTGACGGCCAGGGCTTGCCGTTGAGTCTGAGTCAGCGTCCAGCAATGTGGACGTTTGATGAAGAACTCAACGGCATGGGATCTGGACGTCAGTCTGTAGGCGGTTCAGTTGGCGGCCAGAGATGTTGACGTCGACTAACCAGTCCTGTTGAAATAGGGCAGCCCGAGAGCAGAGCTTCTTCTTCTCCTTTTCTCTCCCTTCTTTCACCTTTGCTTTTATTGATTTCCGCAGCTTCTGTTGGGTGATTTGAGCTCGTGGGAAGGCCCTGGATCGTGTGGCGTTGCTAGATCGGGTGGGAAACGCGTGGTTTTGGTGCGATTCGCGCGAAGTCTTCGGGGGAATCCGGCGCGATTAGTGGCTGTTTGGGGATTCTTAAGGCGTTCTGAGGTAGGGACTTAACCCCTATAACCCTCCCCAGCAAACTAGCATGCCCAATTAAGTGAATTGGAATGCAATTTATGGTTTAGGGTTTGGGTTGTATCATGCCGGGATTTGGATAAATTAGATAATCTAAGTGTTAGATTGTTTAGTTTAGATGTTCTGATAGTGTAGATTGATGAGAGGAAGTGTTTCCCTCCATCAGTCGGAGTTTGGTTTAGTGTTTCTGCCCATTGGGACTGATTCGGTTCAGTTCTGGGTTTGGGGGACTGAAGACCTAAACGTCCACATCCCTGGACGTTGAAATCTTCTGGGGTGATTTAAACGACAAGGTCGACTGCCGTTTAATCAGGATAAACGACATGGGGAGTGCCGTTTACCTCATATTGGCGGCAATCGATCAGGCCGTTAATCTCCTGTATGCCAGCAGACTTAAATTGTGTGTTTAGAGGCGATTGACATGTGATGTCCGCCCTAATAGCACAAGTGGGCCAGGCTTAGAGTGTGACTCTGCATGTGCATGGGAGTAGTTGCTTGTGACACGAGGTGTTTACTTACTGTACGGGGTTTCAGACGTTGAGTGTGTTCCGTCTGTTGTACGCGCGTTGCGTTACCGTGTACCCGTTTCTGTTGTGTTACCTAGGCGTGGGTGCGACTCCGTCTAGACGAACTAGTGTGTGGTTATCCTCCGCTAGTGAGCCGGGACATCGAGTGCGACTCTGTCCTGTGCGTACTCCTTGTAGTGGTTTTGAGCCGGTCTCCGTGGAGCCCCTTCTCTACCGCTAGGGTCAAGCGTAGGGGAAAAACCGGTCGTGGACCAGACGCGAGAGAGAGCGTCTGTAGTGTGCACACGTGGCTGGGGTTGAGAGCCTCTGTGGTGACGGGACGCCGAGCCACAGACCCTAGCTGAGTCCTACTTGCTGTGTGTGTGAGTGTGTGTTACTGAGCCGCGTGGTTTACAGTTTTGTGTTGTGGTGTGACGTGTACTTACTTTCAGTTTTTACTTTCCGCACTTTAGTTTAGTTGTCGGTGGAGTTACTTTTCCCTACTGAGTCTCTTTTCTTGAGACTCACTCCCTTCCCTTTCAGGTGGGTCTTCGTCGACTCCCGGTCCAGGCGAGTCTAGCCACTTCGGTGTTGGTGCTCCCTAGCTGCAGTGAGTAGTACCTTTTTGTTGTACTTCTGTACTCTGTACTTTGTCTCAGACTCTGAGTTGTATATATTATGTTTATAGTGGAATTTTACAGCTTTGCATGGTGTGTATCTTCTTATATATAGTCTCCTTGGACTTTCACTTCCTACCCTTCCGAGCTTGTCTCGTGGGTTAGCGGGTCAGAATTCGAGTTACTGGTTGTTACTGGTAATGCGGATTCTGGGTCGTTACACAGCTGCTCAGGGTGGCTCTGTGATGGCGGATGCTCCCATTCAAGCGGAGCAAGTACCAAATGAAGAAGATGCTCCTATGGAGGGGGAGCTATCAAAAGAAGGTTCAGTAGAAGCAACTCCAGTTGTTGATGGTCAGGAGGAAAGGCATAGAGATTCTCCAAATTTGAATGACAGAGAAGGGGAGATTGCAAGCTCTTCTAGCTCAGATGATGATCAACCTCCTCCAGCAAAAGAAGGCAAGAAGAAAGGAAAAGAGTTGCCTCTGAAGTTCCTCTCCTGGCTGATACACCTTTTGAGTGGCAGGTCAAACAGAAAATTGTTATAAATTTAAAGCCTGTGATTGAGAGGCTTGATGCTCAAGGCACAATCCTGTGCTCTCTCCAATCAGATGTTAGTTCAATCTTCATGAGCCAAGCTTCAACTTCAAAGGATATCTCCAACATAAGAAATGCCATGAAGTGGTTTAACTAGGAAATGGGGTCTATGAAAAGTTTGCTGGGAGACATTCTCAAGGTGGTTGGAGCTCAAATTCCTCCTCCTCCACCTCCTACAGCACAGGTTCCGGAGTCAGGGCCTTCAAGGCCATCAGTTCAAGAGGCAGGGCCAACAAGGCCAGAAGCAGCAGCAGTACTAGCAGAGGCAACAGTAATTGTTGAAGGGCCATTTGGGCCAGATGATCAGGTTAAAGGGCCTCCAGGGCCATCTGAGCAAGGGTCAGGGGCATCAGGGCCATTGGAGAGTGAGTCTATGCAGAAAGAGGCAGAAGAGTCCTTGGCACCCAAGCCCCCAGCTCCCTCTTCTCCCTCTCACACACCTATTCCTCCAACTCCACCCTCAGCTTCTACAGCTCCTCCTGCTCCCCAAACATTCAAAAAGCCTCAATCCAGACCAATTTCTTCTCCTACTCCATTTCCTCCTCATTCCACCTCATCTCCTTCCTCCTCTACTACAATTCCTTCTCCTTCTCCTATACTTGAGGTCCTCCAGCATCCTCAGCTGGAGCCTCCTCCTCCTCCTTTGGTCCCTCCCTTGGACCAGTTGATGACCTCCCTACTACATCACATTCTTTTCTTCATCCTACTCCTCCACCATCTTTCATCACTATCATACCTGAAAGAGCTCAACTCAACTCTCCCTTTATGGAAAAGATAAAGGATGAGTTTGAGGAAGGGGTCCTCAGATCTGTGTTGAAGGTTGGAGAACATGTCCATAGGGCAGACTCTTCTAGTCCTGCCCCCAAGAAGAGGAAAACTACTTCCACTTCCTCCATTTCCTCTGAACCTAAATATCCTCCCTTGTGGTTCTCTCTCACAGTGGACAACAAACATAACCCACTGTATAGGGAATACCTTTCCAAAGTTGTTATTGCCACCATCATTAACCTTCCTTTTCAAAATCTTTCAGATCATTTGAACACCATTCTACCCTACACTTCTCTTTCAAAATCCGAAAAGTCCAAAATCTTCGCTCTTGCCCACTCCAAAACTGAAGAGCAGTGGGGCAAAGGTCACAAGGATCTCCTCAAGAAATTCATTCTTGCCAAATCTGCTAGATTCCCTCCAAGGGACCACTCCCTGACCTTATCAGAGTGGCTCAGGATATATCATAGGGAACTTTGGGCACCCTTCATTCAAAAGGAAATCAAGATGGTCAGACACTATGTGTTGTTCAACAACTACAGATATGTCCATCAACTTCCTGAAGTTCAGCTCAGCCAGTTCAAAAGGGCCATTTCAGCTCTCACTCCAGACATCTCACATACTTCAGATGTTCAGGTAGATTTTGCTACCCTCCAAGTACCTGAAGAGATATCCCTTCCTCAAATCCATTTCCTTATCATGGAATCCTCTATAGGATCCATCATTTTTGAGCGTTTTGCCAGAGTAATGGGCAGAATTAAAGTACAGAAAGGTTGCCTGGTTGCTTTTCCTAGATTCCTATTTAGGGAATATCACCAGGGGCATGTAAGTGCTGAAGTTCTAGCCCCCATTCTATCTGAATGTGAAAGGCTGACATCCTCAGAATGGTCCAAGTTCTATCCTCTGTTAGCTCAGTAGTTGTTTGCACTCAATGAAGCTTGAACGCGCGCATTGTTGATTGTGCAATTCCGTTGTCTAGAGTTCCTTGCACATAGCAACAAGCTCACCTCCTCTAAACTGTCTCACAGATTTAAAATAACAAAAAGGAACTAGCACAATGGTGAGAACAGGTCATTTCCACAGGGAGGCTGAATAAAGCTTGAATTAAAACTACTTTGACTTGAAATCTCTATTCTATCGACAATGCATTAAAATGAATGTATGAACAACACCGATCAAATCCCTCAAATGCTCAAATCTCTTCCCAGTAACACAACGATCTGAAATTGGAACTCCCCAAATCCCCTAAACATTCCGAACCAGAAAAGATGCAGAACAACTGGATCTAACTCTTTAACACACACACAACATGGTTACACAGAAGAATTAGGAAGTAAATGTCTCTTGTTCGTTCTTACTAAACGCAGAAGAAATAATAGAAAAAATTAACACTGAATTGAAATCTAAACACAGAAGAAATTAGAAACTGGAAAGCAGTAAACGCCACTGGATCCTCCACAGCAGCCCAAATCCTCCACAAATCTCAACATAACCAGATGCTGAACCAGAAAATTTTTCAAGAAAATGGCAAACTCTTTACAGCAGAAGAACAGAAGAAGGAAAATTCAGAAGAACAAGTATTAAACATCACTGGGTTGAATTATTCTAAGTATGGACGAAATGAAAACTAAATGTAAACAACACCACTGGATCGGATTCCTCTAAACACAAGAGAAAATGGAAGAAACTTTCCCCCAATAGCTGAACAACCATCCCTCTGTTTTGCTGAAAGGAAGAATACAGAACAAAAATGGCAAAAAAAAAAATCTCAAACAAAGCAGAAGCAACACTCTCTTAGCTCTGATCTCTCGAAGAACAGTAAAGAACAGGAACTAAAGAAAACACCCAAAATTCCGAACTGGAGAAGTCCATCTCCCTCCTCTCTCTGCTGAAAAGAAAATACAGGAAGGAAATGGCAAAGCAACAAAATTCTAAACTCCGAACCCCATGCTCTGCTTAATACAAGAAGAATTAGAAACTAAAAGAAAACTAAAAACAAGATGCCGAACTCCATAACCCTCTGCTCTGAGAAGTCTGGAAGAACAGAAAAGAACAGGAAATGCAGGAAAATAAACTAACAATTCTTAAAAACAATTTTAACTCGGGAACCTCTGCTCAACCATCCACCGATGGAAACCCAACATAAGTACAGAAGAAAAACAAACCAACAATTATGAACCAAAGAACCTCACATCTCTCACAGCTCTGCTCAAACAAAAGAGTACAGAAGAAAATTGCAGAAAGAAAGCCTAAAAATTCCCTCCAGCCGAACCCTCTCCTAAGAACTGGAAGAACAAGAAAGAACTAAAAAACTATTCTAAAAAAAAACTACCCCCCCGAATCCCCCTGAGATGAGGACCTTGGGGCCCTTATATAGGCCTCTGCATCAGCTCCTCTTCCCGCCATCGCAGCATCCGCACGACCATCGCGCCACCAGGGCCAGCACAGCACCTGGGTTTCAGCCTCCAGCGCAAGCCAGCTCGCCACGCCTCCAGCAGGCCACTGCCCACTTGGACCGCCATGCCACAAGACCCAGCCCAGCCTGCGCCATCCGCCTCCACCATGGCGCCAGCAGCCCAGCCAGCAGCATCTCCAGGCGCCCCTGGTCCTGACCGCCTCCTGGCCACCTCAGCCGCGCCACACCCTGGCCCGCGCCGCACCGCCGCATGCGCCATCTCAGCACAGCCCCGCGCCCAGATCAGCACACCTTCAAATCGCCAAGCCATCCGCTGCTCACCTGCTGCGCACCGCCTTCCTGGGCCACAGCCGCGCCAGCCTCCATCGCACCCAGCAGCTGCTGCAGCACCTGGCCGCCCACGCCCGCGCCCATCTCTCACCTGGCAGCACCGGACCGAGCCGCCATGCCCAGACCTGGACGCCCGAGCTCCTTAGCACCCTGGCCGCCTGCAGAACACCATCTGGCCGCTCCATCTGCCAGCAGATGCCCTCCCCAAGCTCTGGCCGCCTTCACACCCAAACCGCCTTTAACCTAAAGAAAGGAAAACATACTTTAAATTGAGTGGGGTTAGATGGGGGTATATAAGAAATCATTTTATTTATTTATTTAATAAGATTGTGATAATTGGGTGGGATGTTATTTATAGAAATTATTTGTTTATTTATTTACAAACTCAAATTTATCTATTATTAAAAAATTTATTTACAGAAATATTATTTACGACAGCAAAATATTTATTTACAAATATCTTTTTAATTTTCAAAGTGTATTTGAGAAATGGAAAATGAATCTGATTAGTCAACTTGACTCGAAATCAATGACTTATTAAATGAAAATCCATCATGTATATTCTAACCCAAAAAAAAAATTTAACTAAAGTGCTCAAAATCTATTTATGGATAAAATTAAAATTAAAGTCAAATGGCACATTATTTATGGACAAAGACTATCTAAAATCAACTATATGTATGATATTTAACGCAAAAATTTATGTAGTTATCAAAGCTCAGGCCAGGGAAGGCAAACCAGCCATTTCTCCAACTACCTTCTTGGATATGAATTCCATTCATCTTGTTAATGACCCTTTCAAAGTCTGGGAGGAAAGATACAAAGTATATGTGGCTATGCACAAGGTTCATAGAGACAACCACAATCACTATCCTATGACCATGGACCAATTCCTCACCTGTGCCAGCTTTGGGACTCGTCGTTTCCTCAAAATGAGCATGGACAAGAATGCATATGCTGATCTTCTCTATCAGCACCTAGATCTTCATCTCAAAAGGATGGCTTCCTCCATGGGACCATCCTACTCTTTGTCTTTTGGAGTTTTTAAAACTCATTTTGAAGAGCAGGAAGCACAGGCATGGGAAACCATTTCCCATATTGCCTCTCTTTTGTCCCTGCCTTCTATTTATCTGTACCACCTCAAAGTTAATGAAAATTCCCTTGGTCGTCTGCCTCTCTCTTTTCTCTTCTTTCTTTGTCTCAGATTGTCTTTTTGCTCAATGACAAAAAGGGGGAGAAAATTAGCATGTCTGAAATACATTCCAATAATTTGTCTTATCTTCAGACTGATTTCAGATATTTTTCATCCATGCTTATTGTTCAGTTTTTTCATCACCAAAAAGGGGGAGATTGCTGATCAGTCTGTCCCCATGTAATTTTAATTAATTACATATGTATTTTGGTGATTAACAAAACTAAACCAGTTTTTATACATAATATCTAATGAATATTTCATAAGTCTTAAAGTACAAGAAAAATACCAAGGTCAATCAAGCCAATAAAGGTATGCATTACTACTCTGAAGCTTTAATCTTTTCAACAAGATATTTCTCTAAGTCCATATCGATTTCTGTTGAAATTCATAATGATTTCCTTATAAGACCAAAAAGTCATGTTGTTTCAATCAAGTCGATGTCATAACGACTCTATAAGTTATCGCAACGATTTCTTTAGAAAGCGCAACGACTTGCCTGTCATAACGACTCTATAAGTTATCGCAATGATTTCTTTAGAAAGCACAACGACTTGCCTGTCATAACGACTCTATAATTATCATAACGATTTCTTTAGAACTCGCAACGACTTGCTTGTTGTAACGATTTCATAAGTTACCGTAACGATTTCTTTAGAACTCACAACGACTTGCCTGTCGTAACGATTTCATAAGTTACCGTAACGATTTCATTAGAACTCGCAACGACCTGCCTGTAGTAACGATTTCATAAGTTACCGTAACTATTTCTTTAAGAACTCACAATGACTTGCTCGCTCATAACGATTTGCTTTGCACAAAGATTTCTTTAAGCGGTCACAACGATTTGCTCTCTATAATGACTTGTTAGTATTCACAACGACTTGATAAGTGTTCATAACGATTTGCTCTCTATAATGACTTGTTAGTTTTCATAACGACTTGATACGTGTTCATAACGATTTGCTCTCTATAATGACTTGTTAGTATTCATAACGATTTGCTCATAATGACTTGTTAGTATTCATATATAAGTCATATAGACAACGACTTTACAGTTTATATCAACTTGTTTTTTATCTTATCTCTTGAAGCATTGACTAGTCAAACTCACACATATATCTATCTGTCACTCCTGCATTTATGAGTTCTGAACGTATCTCTGCATGAATGCAGACAATATCATCCATTATTGTGCTTACTCTGTATACATCTTTTAAAATAAGCTATTTGGGATTGCTACTCTAGTGAATACTCACATCAACGTATACTAACAACAAGAGACAGTTTGAGTTGTCTAATATCTAGCATTTAATGTGTGCAGGGTCCTGAAGACTTTCTAGCATACAACGTTGGACCTATAGACGTCAGAAGACATTATCTCTTTGCATGCTCAAATGGATAAAAGATAGTTGAAGTTTCCTAAATGTCAACCAGTCTCACGTCTATCAAACCAAGAGACAACGGATACTTCAACGACTGTATTTCAAATAAGGTGATGTAAACTCAAAGACAGAAGAAAAAGAACCAACGAAGTAGAGAACAAGATCTTGTGTTAAAACATTCAAATTCTTCTGCAAGAAGTCCAGAGCCAAGAATCACTTTCCTCATCACCTTCAGCTCTTTTGCTCTCTGTGCTGTAATAGATTTTCTAAGAGAGCCCGTGTAGTTCTGAGAGTGTGCCTTGTTTAGATTCTTCCTCTCAGTGCTAGTTGCTTCAGATCTTGGCTTGTTAAAAGCTTGATCTAGGGGCTTGAATTCATTCAATTCTTTTTGAGTTGTTGTTCCCTTCGGGTGTGAAGGAAGACCTGGTGGTATCCAGGGTGTAGTTCCCTTCGGTTGTGAAGGAAGACCTGGTGAGGTATCCAAGGTGTTGTTGTTCCCTTCGGTTGTGAAGGAAGACCAGCTGAACTGGGTGTTGTTGTGTCCTTAGGGGGACTGTACCCTAGTTAGTGAAATCCTGAGTTGTTGCTCAGGGACTGGACGTAGGACTCCTAAGGAGAGGAGGTCCGAACCAGGATAATTCTTGTGTTGTGTGATTGTCTTCTTTGTGTGTTTGATATTTAAACTAACAGTCACTAACCTCCTTCGAAGAACGTTTGTGTGAATATTTTTAGTTACAGGTATCTTGTAGATTATTTTAAAAGACTCATTCACCCCCCCTCTGGGCTCATCAACTGGGCAACAGATCCATCTGTTGGGGTAAGAACAAGAGGTAACAAGATATCCTGTGATTATTTAGTATTTGTTTCTCAAATAGAGCCGAGGACAGTCAATGAAGCTCTTGGTGATGAATCTTGGATCTTGGCCATGCAAGATGAACTAAATCAGTTCAAGAGAAACCAAGTATGGTCACTTGTTCCTAGACCATCAAACCATCCATTTATTGGCACCAAATGGGTGTTCAGAAACAAATTGGATGAGGCTGGTGTGATCTTAAGAAACAAGGCCAGACTGGTAGCTCAAGGCTATTCCCAAGAGGAAGGCATAGATTTTGATGAAACCTATGCACCTGTAGCTAGACTTGAGGCTATTAGAATATTACTTGCATATGCATCAGCATTAGACTTAAAATTATTTCAAATGGATGTCAAATCTGCATTCTTAAATGGTTTTATAAAAGAGGAAGTTTATGTGGAACAACCCCCGGGTTTTGATGACACAGAATTTCCTAATCATGTTTTCAAACATCATAAAGCTTTATATGGATTAAAGCAAGCACCTAGGGCCTGGTATGAAAGGCTTAGTTCTTTTCTTCTAAACCATGGTTTCAGTAGAGGTCAAGTAGATAGCACTCTGTTTGTAAAATCAAAAGTTAAAAGCATACTACTTGTACAGATTTATGTAGATGATATTATCTTTGGATCTACTGATGAATCCCATTGCAAGTATTTTGAAAAAGTTGATGCAGGGAGAATTTGAGATGAGCATGATGGGAGAGCTCAATTATTTCCTTGGACTACAAATCAAGCAAGGAAAAGAAGGAACTCACATCTTCCAAGCAAAGTACACAAAAGAACTCTTGAAGAAATTTGGATTCGATAATGCCAAGCCACTGTCAACACCAATGAGTACATCAACAAGGATGGACAGTGACAAAGATGGTAAGAAAGTAGATCAAAAGATCTACAGAGGTATGATAGATTCACTGCTTTATTTAACAGCTAGTAGACCCGATATTCTATTTAGTGTATGCATGTGTGCTAGGTATCAAGCAAATCCTAGAGAATCACATTTAATCTCTGTGAAAAGAATATTTAGATATTTAGCTAGAACTCATGATTTAGGTCTGTGGTATCCAAAATCTTGTGAAATTAATTTAGTAGGATACTCTGATGCTGACTATGCTAGATGTAAAGTAGATAGAAAAAGCACCAGTGGTTGTTGTCAATTTCTTGCAGGGTGTTTGATATCGTGGTCATTAAAGAAACAAAATTCAGTGGCACTGTCTATAGCTGAAGCTGAGTACGTGGCTGCTGGAAGTTGCTGTACACAACTCCTATGGATAAAGCAACAACTTGAAGATTTTGGATTAAATATCAAATCGATTCCACTATTGTGTGACAACACCAGTGCTATCAATCTCACCAAAAATCCAGTCCAACATTCAAGGACCAAGCATATTGAGGTTAGATATCATTTCATTCGTGATCATGCTGCAAATGATAATATTGAAATATCCTTTATTGATATAAACGGTCAGTTAGCAGACATTTTCACAAAAGCCTTACCTGAAGAGAGATCCACATCTCTTAGAAGGGAATTGGGCATGTGTAATTTGTGAAAATATTTCTGTTTAAAACTGACATATAAATTTTTAGAATTAAGTAAATTTTTCCCTCCATGGATTTAAGCAAAAGAAATTCAAATTATCTTTCCTGGCCGCTCTTTTATTAAAGTCGGTTTGAATAGTCAAACTTTTTTGTCGATTTCTGCCGCCTTTTGGCACCTCACTTTCCACAAAGCATTTATTTAATTACAAAAATTGATGTGGGAACGTTTCATCTCCTATCTTCTACCTTTTTCCCACTTTCGTCTGGTTGCCTAAGCCGATGCCCTAATGATTCGGACATCGACTCTCTGAGTTTGAAGCTCTTCTCTCCTTCCTGCGACAAATTTCTTGAGGGCTTTCACTCCTTCTTCCTTCTCAACCCTCCAGAAACACTGTTCACCTGAATCCATGGCCGCATCCGTCATCTCCGGAAGTCTTGGGGGCTACGGCGCTGAGTTCCTTACTCCTGAGCAGCAGGAGAGGTTCACGTTTGTGAAGACCAAGGTTTGTGGGAACAAGGCAGTGGATGTAGCTGATCTCGAGAAGAACGACATGCACAGTGTAGTGGCAGCAATGAGTAGGATGCAGTGGATGGGAATCACCACCTTCTCCGAGGTAAGCTATCCAGACCTCGTGAAGGCTTTTTATGTATGCTTAAGATCAAGGCAGACGGGTCTCTGGTTTCATCTGTCAAGGGAAACCAGATTAAAATAGATCATGAGTTATTGCATTTGTTGTTTGGAGTGAAGACATCCGGGCACAGTAGGGTTCACACCGTGGATGCCCAAGCTAAAGGTCTTGGCATTGTAGGACCAGGGTTCAGACTGAGAGATGGTAAACTAGATATTAATCAGTTGAATGCTTTCAACTGCCTCCTTCATTTCATAGTTTGTCAGATTTTGGTTCCTAGAAGTGCAACATTCTCCACTTGTACCAAAGCAGACTCGGATATGATGTTCTGGGCCATACAGAACAAGGACATCAACATGGCCGAAGTAATGTTTGAGAGGATGAAGTTTGCCCGTGATCAGATTTGGGATACAAAGAGCAAGCTTAATGTCTCTTTGTCCTATGCCCATTTGCTTACCAAGATCTTCAAACACTTTGGTGTTGATCTATATGGGGCAGTAGTTGAAAAGATGGGCCAAGCAATTAGGTCCAGAAATCTGAGGAAGAGTGGATTCTCAGTTGTTGGTGAAATTTGGTCTAAGACCTCTGTGGCAGAGGGAGAGGCCATTATAGGGGATATTCCAGATATTCAGGAAGAAGTGCCAGAAGCATCAGCAGAACCAGCAACAGTAGCATCAGCAGCAGAAGTTGAGCCAGCAGTTGTTGTATCAGCAGTTCAAGAGGCAGCAGGACCATCTGAACTGGCAGCTCAAGTAGCAGGGACAACAGAGCTAGCAGGGTCACCTGTAGTGGCAGTTGAATCTCAACCTCCAGAAGCATCAGTAGGAGAAGCAGTGGTAGGTGCAGCAGATCCTTTGGCCACCTCCATTGTTGCCTCTATCCTTAGAGAGGTGTTGGATTCTATTCATTCCACCCCAGTCACTCCAGAGGCTGGTGGAAATCTAGAGGAAGAGGTTGTGGCATCAGGCCACATTGAGGAATCAATTGCAGCAGAAGTCATTCAGGAGTAGCAAACAGTTGCTCCAGAAGATGTCTTGATGGAAGATGCTTCTATTCAGGGGGAGCAGCCTTGTGAAAGATAAGAGGTCACAGAAGAAGCAGCACACACTGATATGCCTATGGGCAGTGTGCCTGCTGAAGGAGTCTTTTCCAGTTCACAAGATGATGGCACTCAGGGGGAGGAACATGACAATCCCCCAGGTAATGATCCTAGAGATGGGGAGACAGCCAGCGCCTCAGAATCAAATGATGATCAGCAGCCTCCAGCTTCAGAGGCAAGGCAGAAAGGAAAAGAAATGGTTTCCGGAGTTCCACTCTTAGCAGATACTCCTTTTGAGAGGCAGGTGAAACAGAGAATAGTCATAAATTTGAAGCCTGTCATTGAGAGATTGGATGCTCAAGGTACAATCTTATGCTCACTTCAATCAGATGTTAATTCCATTTTCATGAGCCAAGCTTCATCTTCCAAATAGATTTCAAGTATCAGAAATGCCATGAAATGGTTCAACAAAGAGATGGGCAGCATGAAGACAATGCTCTCTGAGATTCTGAAGGTGGTTGGAGCTCAAGTTCCTCCTCCTCCTCCACCTCCTGCAGCTCAAGTTCCAGAATCAGGGCCATCAGTTCCAGTGTCCGGGCCATCAGGGCCAGCACCAACAGCAGCAACAGCAGCAGCAGAGGGAGAGGTCAATGAGCAAGGGCCATCTGGGCCAGCTGAGAAGGTGTCAGGGCCATCGGGGCCATTGGAGTCTGAACCTGTGCAGAGTTTGGCTGAAGAAGAAGTTTTGGTTCCTGAGCCCCCAGCTCCCACTTCTTCCCAAACCCCAGTTCCTCCATCCCCACCTTCATCCTCCACAGCACCTCCTGCTCCACAGACATTCAAGAAACCTCAACCTAGACCCATCTCCTCACCAACACCCTTTCCCTCTCAATCCACCTCCTCTCCTGCCTCCTCTACTCATATTCTTCCACCTCCACCTATCTTTGAGGTCCCTCCAGCATCCTCTGTTGGAGCCTCATCTTCCTCTGGTCCCTCCCTTGGACCAGATGTTGACATTCATTCTACTTCTGACTCCCTCCTTCATCCTTCTCCTCCACCCTCTTTCATCACTATAATCCCTGAAAGAGCTCAACTTGACTCTCCCTTTATTGAAAAAGTAAAGGATGAGTTTGAGGAAGCCATTCTCAGGACAGTCCTGAAAGTAGGGGATCACATCCATAAGGCAGACTCTTCTAGTTGTGCCCCTAAAAAGAGAAAAATTTCTTCCTCTTTAGCTATTGTTTCAGAACCTAGATATTCTCCTCTGTGGTTCTCTCTCACAGTGGACAACAGAAGTAAACCATTTTATAGAGAGTACCTTCAGAAGGTTGTTTTTGCTACCATTGTAAACCTTCCATTTCTTAACCTTTCTGACCACCTCAATGTTGTTTTACCCTTCTCTCCTCTCACCAAAACAGAGAAATCCAAAATCTTCTATGTTGCTCACTCTAAAACAGAAGAGCAGTGGGGCAAAGGGCATAAAGAGCTGTTCAAGAAATATCTTCTTGCCAAGTCTGCCAGATTCCCTCCAAGGAACCATTCCCTGACCCTCTCAGAATGGTTCCGGATCCACCACAAGGATTGTTGGGGGTCCTTCATCTAAAAGGAAATCAAGATGGTCAGATACTTTCTTCTGTTCAACAACTATCGATATGTCCATCGACTTCCTAAAGTTCAGCTAAATCAGTTTAAGCAGGCCATCAAAGTTCTAAATCCGGGCATTGCCCACACTAAAGCTGTTCAGGTAGACTTTGCTACCCTCCAAGTGCCTGATGAGATCCTTCTGCCTCAGATCCATTTCCTTGTAATGGAATCCTCTGTTGGGTCTATTATCTTTGAGCGTTTTTCTAGAGTGATGGGAAGAATCAAGGTACAGAAAAGCTTCCTGATTGCATTTCACAGATTTCTCTTCAGAGAATATCACCAGGGCCATTCAGTGCTGAAGTTCTAGCCCCTATCCTGTCAGAATGTGAGAGGTTGACACCCTCAGAATAGACTAGACATTATCCCTTATCTGCTCAGCAATTATCTGATTTGAATGAAGCTCAATCCAGAGAAGGAAAACCTACTGTTTCTCCTGCCACATTCTTGGACATGAACTCCATTAACCTTGTGAGTAATCCCCTCAAAGTTTGGGAGGAAAGATACAAGGTGTATGTAGCTCTACGCCAAGCTCTAAAAGAGAAACAAAATTTCTATCCTGTGTCCATGGATCAGTTCCTTACTTGTGCCAGCTTTGGAACTGTTCACTTCCTCAAGCTGACCATGGATAAGGATTCTTATGTTGATCTCCTCTACAAGCAGCTCAAGCTTCATCTCCAAAGGATGGCTCCCTCCATGGGACCAGCCTACTCTTTATCCTTTGGCGTCTTTAAATTGTATTTTGAAGAGCAGGAAGAATAGGCATGGGAAACCATTTCTCACTTTGCCTCTCTTTTGTCTCCTGCTTACTATTTATCTGTACCTCCACAGTCTTAATGAAATATCTTTGTTTGTGTGCTCCTATATCTTTTCTCTTCATTCGTTGTCTCAGATTATCTTTTTGCTTACTGGCAAAAAGGGGGAGAAAATACTTAGCATGTCTGAAATACATTTTGCAAATGTTTAGATATTTTTAGCCATGCTTATTGTTAAATTTTGTCATCACCAAAAAGGGGGAGATTGATGATCAGTCTGTCCCCAAGTTATTTTAATTACCTGCTTATTTTTATTATTTTTGGTGATTAACAAAATTTCTTCAATAATTTCTAACATATATTTCATAAGTCTTAAGTACAAGAAATATACCAAGGTCATACAAATCAATGTTGGTAAGCATTACCTCTCTAAAGCTTTTATCCTGTCAAGCTCATATTTCTCTAAGTCCACATCGACTTCCATTGAAAGTCACAACGACTTCCTTTAGTGTTATAACGATTTGAATTCATAACGATTTTTAAGTGTCTGAACGACTTCTTTACTGTGACATCGTTTGATTACAAACAAATCGTTCTCACAACGATTCTATAAGTCATCGCAACGATTCTATAAGTCATCGCAACGATTTCTTCAGAACTCATAATGATTTTCCCGTCACAACGATTTCTGAAGTTATCATAACGATTTCTTTAGAACTCGCAACGACTTGCTCGCCGTAACGATTTCTTAAGTCATCATAATGATTTCTTTAGAATTCGCAACGACTTGCTCGCCGTAACGATTTCTTAAGTTATCATAACGATTTCTTTAGAATTCGCAACGACTTGCTTTCTGCAACGATTTGTTAAGTGCTCATATCGATTTGCTTTACGCAACAATTTCTTTAGAGCTCTTAACGATTTGTTTCGCGCATCGATTTTTTAGAGCTCATAACAATTTGCTTCGCACAATGATTTCTTTAGAGCTCATAACGATTTGTTTCACGCAACAATTTCTTTAGAGCTCATAACGATTTGCTTCGCGCATCGATTTCTTTAGAGCTCATAACGATTTGCTTCGCGCATCGATTTCTTTAAAGCTCATAACAATTTGTTAAGTGTTCATAACGATTTCTTCATTGAACACAACGACTTGCTTTTTGTAACGATTTGTTAAGTGTTTCACAACAATTTCTTCAGTGAACACAACGATTTGCTTTCTATAACGATTTGTTAAGTGTTTCACAACGATTTCTTCGGTGAACACAACGACTTGCTTTCTATAACGATTTGTTAAGTGTTTCACAACGATTTCTTCAGTGAACACAACGACTTGCTTTCTATAACGATTTATTAAGTGTTCATATTGAATCCTTCAGTAAATGTAATGATTTGCTATGACTCATAATGACTTGGTCAAACTGACTTGATCATAACGATTTCATAAGTCATATAGACAACAACTTTATGGTTTATATCGACTTGACATTTATCTTAAAGCGTTGAATAGTCAAAGTCTTCTGTTATCTGTCTGACTGCTGTGCATTTAATGAAGACAGAACATATCTCTGCATGCACGCAGATGATATCCTTTTATTATTGTGCATATTCTGTCAACTTCTTTTAGAACAAGCTATTTGGCATTGCTATTTTGGTGAATGCTCACATCATCGTTTACTGACAACAAGAGACTGCCTAGCTGTCTACTGTTCTAGCATTAAATATGTGCAGGGTCCTAAAGACATTATGTCATACAACGTTGGACCATATAGACGCCATAAGACCTTATCTCTTTGCGTGCTCAACTGGACAAAAGACTGTTGACTAGAAGCTTCCAAGTTTCCTTCAGTATAACGTTTACTTAGACAAGAGACAACGGATACTCCAACGACAATATTTCAAATTGGAGATTTAAATACAAGACAGAAGAGAAGAATAAAGAGACACTGTGTGGAGAACAAGCATCTCAGATACAAGCATTCAAATTTTTCTTCAAGAAGTCTAGAGCCAAGGATCTCATTCCTCATCATCTTTAGCTCTTCGCTCTCTGTGCTGTAATAGAATTTCTAAGAGAGCCCGTGTAGTTATGAGAGTGTGCCTTGTTTAGATCTCTTGCTCTCAGTGCTTGTTGCTTCAGATCTTGGCTTGTAAAAGATTGATCTAGGGGCTTGAATTCATTCTATTCTCTTTGTGGTGTTTCCCTTCGTGTGTGAAGGAAGACCTAGTGGGATCCAGGGTGCTGTTTCCCTTCGGTTGTGAAGGAGGACCTGGTGGGGTATCCAGGGTGTTGTTGTTCCCTTCTGGGGTGAAGGAAGACCAGCTGAGCTGGGTGTTGTAGTGTCCATAGGGGGACTGTACCCTAGTTAGTGAAATCCAGAGTTGTTGCTCAGGGACTAGACGTAGGACTCCTAAGGAAAGGAGGTCCGAACCAGGATAATTTCTTATGTTGTATGATTGACTCTTTGTGGGTTTGTTGTTCATACTAACCGTTACTAACCAACATCGAAGATTATTTTTGTGTATATTTTTACGTACAGGTGTTACCTAGATAGATTTTTTTAAAGACCCATTCACCCCCCCTCTGGGCTTGTCAACTGGGCAACATCGGTGTCGCGTCGCTGCAAGCCGCCGTGACAACCCATGCATTATCCATGCACGTGGTTGTTGGGTTGAGTGTAATTTCATATCATTTCCCCTCTTATTTTGATGATGACAAATGTGATTTGAATGTAAACTAATTGAAACATGATACACACATTTCACCTAAAATTTATATTCAAAAAGCATATTTCAAATCACACTTATCATTTGTACTAATAATAAAATATTTTACTAATGATATATGTTTTTAATTTTCAGGTACAAATACTTTTTGCAAAGATGGTGTCGACACACCCCACAATGGTGTCGACACAACACCTCAGACTCAAAGGCAAAAAGCTGAAGAAATGCTGAGACTGTGTCGACACTAGTCAAAAAGCAGGTCGACACGAGTTGCAAATTCCAGGAATTAGACTACCCAGGTCGACGCAGAATGAGGGCTGGTCGACACTGGACCTCGTTCCCAGAACAACCTATTTTCAGAATTAGGACAGCAGGTCGACACTACCACCAGAGCAGGTCGACACTGGATCAATTCCCAGAACAGTCTGTTTGCAGAATGGGACAGCAAGTCGACGCAAGATGAGAGTAGGTCGACACTGGACCTCGTTCCCAGAACAACATATTTTCAGGTTTCGGACAGTGTGTCGACACCACCACCAGGGCAGGTCGACACACCACGGAAAGATTCCAACTTAAGATGGATGATTGCCACGTGTCATCCTAGGGCGATGGTGTATCAACCTAGGATCGTGTGCCCTTGTACCCAAGGGTATCTTTGGAATCTTTTGGGTATAAAAAGCCCCCAATTGGCCATCCATCACATCAAGAGACCCAACGAACTCTTGGAGCCTCCAGAAAGTTCCCTTTGGCGGCGAGAAGAGTTCATCTCCCTCCTCTGCTCTCCTGGTGTCTTCTGAAGACCAATTCTCATCAATTCGATTGTGAGAATTGGAGTGTGATCCTCGAAGAAGCATTTGAAGCGCCTCAAGGAAGCAGATCAAGTAGAAGCATCCGTTGGAGAAGAATTCAAGGATCCCCAAGTTCAAAAGTGCAGAGCATCGCTTCGGACTTCAAGAATCCAAGCTTCTTCCCAATCTGAGCTTCTATAAGGGAGTACACTGAAGAACAAAGTCTTTTCATACAATTCTCAATGTACTTTTGTTCTTCTGAGACATTTTGAGATTGTGCAAGTGCTTCTGCATAATTCTCATGAATGTTCTCATGTTCGACATGATCTGCTGCTAGAAGATCTATGTCTTGTGTTGGTGTCTAGCAAAGTCATTTGTGAGTCATTGTGCTCAGGTTGAGTCGTCGAACTCAAGTGTTGGTTGAGCAGTCTTGCTTAGGGATCTAGAGTAGTCTTACTCTAGAGGTGTGTGAGTTGTAAACTCAGGTGTTGGAGTTGCCTGGCTCCAGTGGGTGTGTTACCCAGGTTGTTTAGTGAATCCTCACTGGGTGTGAGGGGTGGATGTAGGAATAACATGGGGGGTGGATGTAGGAATAACATGGGTGATTTCCGAACCACCTAAAAATCTCTGTGCACTTGTCTATTTGTGGTTTGATTCTATTATCCGTTAGATGCTTGCATAGGATCGCTTAAGATTCACTTAATCAACTGGTTTCACATCTATTTTATCAACTCTCTTAACATCTCATCATATCTGTGTTTTTCACTGTTAAAATTGCCTCTGATTCTCAAAGTAATTTTAAATTGCTTAAGCTTCCGCATAGAGTGGCATAGATCTATTCATCCCCCCCCCCTTCTAGATCTTATCCACACATTTTCCTCGATCCTTCAATTGGTATCAGAGCGGGTTTACATTTGATCTAATTTAATTTGAGTAGTTTTTGAGTATTGTGTGTCTGATTGCTTGATTGTTTGCTTGCTTGCTGAATATTTCTTCTGTGCTTTCTTTTAAGTCAATGGATTCCAAAGGTTTCATAGCTGAGGGGCATTCCATAAATAGGCCACCATTCTTTAATGGAACGGACTATTCATATTGGAAAAATAGAATGCAAGTGTTTCTAAGAGCCCAGAACTATGAAATCTGGAAAGTGGTTGAGGTTGGTCCCTATGAAAACCAGGAGAGGAAGAAACCTGGACTAGGGAACAAATAAGAAAAGCCACATTGAATTATAGTGCCATGAACATGATTCAATGTGCTGTTCATCCCAAAGAGTATTCGAGAATCTCAATGTGCAAATCTGCCAAAGAGATGTGGGATAAACTCGAATTACTTTATGAGGGAACATCACAAGTGAAGGAAACTAAGGCAAATATTCTTGTTTCAGAATATGAATTGTTTATGATGAAGTCTAATGAAACAATTTCTGAAATGTTTGCCAGGTTCATGGTTATTGTCAATGGACTGAAGGCCTTAGGTAAGGACTACACAGATGCAGACTTGGTAAGGAAAATCTTGCGTTCACTTTCTTCAATTTGGCACACAAAGGCCACTGTCATTGAAGATTCTAAAGATTTGTCCAAAATGTCTTTGGATGAATTGATAGGATCCTTAATGACATATGAAATAAATTTGAAAAGAAATGAAGAACACATAACTAAAACCAAACCAATGGCACTTAAGGCCTCTTCAAGTAGTAAAGACAAAAGTCAGGAAAAGACAAGTTCTGAGGAGTCTGAGTCAAATGAGGATGAAATTGCCCTCATGACCAGGCAATTCAGAAAATTCTTGAAATTTAGAAAAGGAAAAATGTCTGGGAAAAAGAAGTTTTCCTCAGGTAAAAGAAACACTTCCTCTTCTAATTTCAACAAGAATAAAAAATCTGACGAAACTGTCATTTGCTACAGGTGCAATAAGCCAGGACACATGAAGGGAGAGTGTCCTGAGAACAAGAAGGAAAAGCACAAGAAGTTCCAGAAGTTTAAGAAGCCCAAGGCCATGGTAGCCACTTGGTCTGATGAAGACTCAAGTGAAGAAGAAGAAGACAAAAAATCCTCAAGCTCTGAGAGTGAGGAAATCTGCTTCATGGCCAACAACTCTGAAGAAAGGTAAGCACTTCTTTTGAAGATTTCACTGTTGAAGATTGGCAAGATGTTTATGCTGAACTAGTTGAAAAATATTCTGAAATGAGAAAAGAAAATAAACACATCAAAAAGAAATTTGAAAACCTTTATCATAACCAATCTTCAAACAACAGAATTTGTGAGCTAGAAAATGAGATAACATAATTAAATGAAGAAAACGAAAATTTCATGAACCTAATTGATGATCTAAAGCTTGCCTCTCAAAAGGCCACCCAAGAATTCAAAGACTTATCTGAAAAGCTGGAAATGGAAAAACAAGAAAAACAACAAAAGATTGAAGAAATTAGAACTCTTCAAAACCAGCTAAAAGAAAGGGATGAAGTTATCCAAACCTTCACAAAAGGTAAAGATAACTTGGAGGCATTGCTAGGAACAAACATGACAACAACTTCTCATGGATTAGGATTCAACAAACAAAAACCAAAGAAAGACAAATCTGGTGAGAAAAAGGGCAAAGCACCATTAATTAAATTTGTCAAAGGTCCTAATCTTGAGAACACAGAAATCAAGCAAACATCAGACAAAACATCAAACAAAACACAAAACAAATCAAAAACTCAAAAACAAAAGAAGACAACCAGGTCGACACAGTCTCCTGACAGGTCGACACCAGTCCACAAGAAGAAGGCTTCTGTGGTTGCTGTGTCGACACCAGTCATGGAGAGGTCGACCTGCTCAACATCAACAACTACAAACAACTCAATCAAAAATTCAAATAAAATTTGAAAAACAAGAAAAAGTCAAAGGAAATCATTTATAAAGAACCTTGGACCTCCAAGAAAGCATTTCAAGATGATTGGACCAATCCTTGGAGCCAATGGTATGACAACCCTTGTTGGTATCATCCACAATTCTTTCCTCCAAACCTTTTGATGTACCAACAAAATCCATGGATTCCACCTCCTCATCTGAATTCCTATGCTCAAATGAAAAACTCCCCTCCCACTAAAAACAAAAATATTGGTGCTTTCATTCCTAAGGGAAAGAACAAACAGAAAAAGACTGAAAACACCAATGTAACAAAACAAAAATAAAAAACAAGTCAAATTTGGGTGAGAAAAGATTTACTAACAATGTTCAAACATTCTGATGGTCCCAACTCTGTTTGGGTACCAAAATCTTCTCTCCACTGATCTATTTTGCAGGAAGGTCGTGCACCCAACTCCAATGTGTGGTTTCTTGACAGTGGGTGTTCACGACACATGACGGGAGACAGAGCCAAATTCTCATTCCTGATTGAAAAGGAGGGAGGGTCAGTGACTTTTGGAGGTAAAAATAAAGGAAAGATCATAGGATCTGGTAAGGTTGGTCAAACTTCCTCAAACTCTGTAGATAATGTTTTACTAGTTGATGGTCTTGATTATAATTTGCTCAGTATCAGCCAACTATGTGACAAAGGTCACAAAGTTGTGTTTGAATCTGATTTCTGTAAGATAATTGACTCATCAACTGATAAAATCAAATTTTTTGGAAAAAGGGAAAACAATGTCTACATGATCAACCTAAATAAAAACTTTTCTGAAAATCTTTGCTTTGTTGCAAATAAAGATGAAATTGCATGGACTTGGCACAAAAGACTTGGCCATGCAAGTTTCAGAACAATGAATAAGTTGTTAAGATTGAATTTGGTTAAGGGTCTTCCTGAATCTTTTCTAATGTTGAAAATCAAGTTTGTGGGATCTGTGCTAAAGGAAAACAAACAAGAAAATCTTTTAAAAACTTCAATGAAGTACTCACATCTAGGCCACTAGAATTACTTCACATGGACCTTTTTGGCCCTACAAGAATTCTAAGTCTAAGTGGCAAAAGATATGGATTTGTAATCATTGATGATTTTACTAGATTTACTTGGGTTATTTTTCTGACCCACAAAAGTGATACTTGTCTTGAATTCAGGAACTTCTGTACCACTGTCTTAACAACTTATCCATATAAAATCAAAAATATTTTGACTGATCATGGGGGTGAATTTGAGAACACATCCTTTTCTGATTTATGTGCTGAATTTCAAATATTCCACAAGTTTTCTTCACCAAGAACTCCAGAAAAAATGGAGTTGTGGAAAGAAAGAATAGAACTCTTGTGGAAATGGCTAGATCCATGCTCTTAGGAAGTAATTTGCCCAAATCCTTTTGGGCTGAAGCTGTAAACACAGCCAATCACATTCTAAATAGAGCATTGATCAGACCAAAAATCAGCAAAACCCCCTATGAATTATTGAAAAACAAAAAGCCAACTGTATCTTATTTTAAAACTTTTGGGTGCAAATGCTTTGTACACAATAATAACAAAGAAAACCTTGACAAATTTGATGCTAAAAGTCAGGAAGCTATCTTCCTTGGCTATTCTGAGGTGTCAAGGGCTTTCAAAGTGTACATTCTTAAATCTAAAACTGTTGAAGAATCTCCACATGTTATCTTTGATGAAAATTCCTTTTCAACTGATAATTCTAAATCTTGCAGGGAAAGACAAGACACTGAAGAGGATGAATTTGTTGTGGACTCTTCACCAACTGTTGAGGAGTTTGAAAACATTGAAGAGAACCTGAACACCCCATCTTCAAGTGGTTCAGGTAATATTGTCCCAGAAGTGGGTACTTCTCAACAGGTAATTTCTGAACATAGATTTCTGAGAGATCACCCATTAGACAATGTGGTTGGCAATGTAAATGATAGAGTTAGGACTAGATCTTCATTCCTGCATGATATTGAAGAAGACCCACTAGCTCTAATTTCCCAAGTTGAACCAAAGTCAATTGATGAAGCCTTATCAAGTTCTGATTGGATTAATGCCATGCATGATGAACTTCATCAATTTGAAAGAAATCAAGTATGGAATTAGTACCTAGACCTAGTGACCAAACAGTCATTGGCACTAGATGGGTTTTCAGAAATAAGTTGAATGAAAATGGTCAAGTCATTAGAAATAAAGCTAGGCTAGTTGCAAAGGGGTACAATCAAGAATTTGGAATTGATTTTGAAGAATCATATGCCCCTGTAGCTAGACTAGAAGCAGTTAGAATTTTCCTTGCTTTTGCATCCTCCATGAAATTCAAAGTTTATCAAATGGATGTCAAAAGTGCTTTTTTAAATGGATATATTAAGGAAAATGTTTTTGTTGAACAACCTCCTGGATTTGAAAATGAAAAACATCCTAACATGTTTTCAAGCTTAATAAGGCTCTCTATGGTCTTAAACAAGCTCCAAGAGCTTGGTATGACCGTTTGAGTACCTTTTTACTTGAAAAAGGATATTCTAGAGGAAATGTTGATCAGACCTTGTTCACAAAAATAGTCAAAAATCAAATAATTGTGGTCCAAATTTATGTTGATGACATAATATTTGGCTCCACCAATAAAGGGCTATGCACTGAATTTTCAAATCAAATGAAGAATGAATTTGAAATGAGTTTAATGGGAGATTTAACATTTTTCTTGGGATTGCAGGTTAACCAAACATCTGAAGGGATCTTCATCAGTCAAGCCAAGTATGTCAAGGAACTTCTCAAAAGGTTTGACTTTCAGAACCTCAAGCATTCAAGCACACCTATTGCTATAAATGCTAAGCTAGAAGAAGACTCAAATGGTAAGTCAGTAGACCCAAAGACCTACAGAGGTATGATTGGCTCTCTACTCTATCTTACAACTTCTAGACCAGATATTCAGTTTAGTGTGTGTTTGTGTGCTAGATTTCAGTCTAATCCTAAGGAAAGTCACATGTTAGCTGTTAAGAGAATTTTCAAATATCTTGTTGGAACATGTGATTTAGGAATTTGGTATCCTGCTAATTGCAAGCTAGATTTGATTGCCTATTGTGATGCTGACTATGCTGGGTGTAAATTAGATAGAAAAAGCACAAGTGGCTTGTGTTTATTCCTAGGTGGGTGCCTTATTTCTTGGGCTTCCAAGAAGCAACATTCAGTTGCACTGTCAACTGCAGAGGCTGAATATGTTGCAGCAGGTAGATGTGGAACTCAGATTCTCTGGGTGAAACATCAACTTCTCGATTACAACCAAGATTTAGGTTGTGTACCCATCCTATGTGATAACACAAGTGCAATAAATCTGTCTAAGAACCCCATTCAGCATTCTAGAACCAAGCATATTGAGATTAGGCATCATTTCTTGAGAGATGAGGTTGCAAAGAAGTCCTTTGAACTCCATTTCATTGAAACTGAAAAACAAGTTGCAGACATTTTCACCAAACCCCTTCCTGAAAACAGATTTTCATCCTTGAGGAGAGAACTTGGTCTTTGTAAATGTCCACATTCTTGATCTCTCTTTAAGTTTGGGTTGAGTGTTATGCACTGTTTAAGGGGGAGTTCTTTTCATATCATAACCCTTTGCTTCCTTCAGTCACATTGTCCATATCTCTCTCAATTCCACTTCCATTTCCTTTGGACAATAAATTCTTCAACTCTTATTGTGTTGAAATTTCTTGGTATATCAAATGGTGACTTGGAGAAGGACAGGTTATGCTTGTCTGGACACTTTCACTATGCGAGAGTATATGTCTCCGCCAAGTACTAAGAAATGAATATGCAATTGCTGAGGGGGAGCTTTTATTGTTAAAAGAAAATTATCTTTCTTGATTTCAAAAACTTGCATCTCTTTATTTTGATAGAAAATGATTGAAATCATCATCTCAGGGGGAGCTAGAAAATTCAAGTCATGACTTTTGCAAAATTCATAACTTTTCTTGCATTTCATCAATTTCCTGCATGATGTCATCATTCAGATATCTACAGTCTCCAAATGATCCTTTGAGTGATCTATCATATTTTTACTAATCAACTGTCAACTATATTTTTCAACCCACAGAAACTCAGAACTCTTCCAAGATTGAAAACAACTTGTGTCTTGAAATTAAAACAACTCTTTGTTTGCAACTGATGTTGGATAAAATTGATTTCTATCTTACAAAACTCTCAAAATTTTGAAAATTCAACAGAGCAATGACATTTGTGCTGAGAAACTGCACACCTTCACAATGAATGAAGTGCCATGCATGTCATGAGGCACTAATGTTATCTCTGTTCAAAGGGGATAAAAATTCAAAAATAAATTCAAAATACAGCAAAAATGTGCTATACTTTTTGATAATGACTGAGTAACTGGAAATATTGGCGTCTACAAAACGTATATTTTCATGTCAAAAGGTCATTATTTACCCCTTTGAGACTTGACAATGAATAAATCCTAAGTATCCAGGGACTATGGTGTGTAAAAAGCACTAGTACTTGAGTGAAAAAGATTTATATCATTTGATAGTCTGTTACAAAAACAAAATATGTGTGTTAATGGAGTTTTGTTTAGAAAGAATCATTTTCATTTATCATCAAGTTGTTCTTTAAGATTGTGTTTTATTTTCAAAACAATTGCATTCAGTCTAGAGGATATCTTTATTTCTTTAACGTTGAGAAATATGGTAGCTTATAGTTGATTGTTAGATATATTATATCCCTCAAATCATCATTTCAGTGACTCAAGTCTTTGAATGCTCATATCCTATTGGAAATTGTTTAAAACTTGAATTGTGATGAATTTTTGCAAAATATAGCAAATGAATTTTTAAGTCTCTTAAAAATCCTTGAAATGACTATTTCTCTCATTGATTATCTTTTTAAAGAAGTCCCAAAATTTCTCAAATTTTCTTCTCACAAAAATTCAATTTTTCTTCAAAGGCCAGGTCGACACACACCTATCCCGTGTCGACACACACCCTAGGTCAGGTCGACACTACAGTCTTCCAGTGTCGACACTGCACCCCTTGCCAGACCTTTTAAATCGTGGGTTCCGGTTAGCCCTTGTTGTTCCTGCGGGGTATTGCACCACTGCAAACCCTTTTTTAGGCATCAGGTCGACCCGACGGTCTTTTTCTCTCATTTCGGCAAGAAATTCCACATCTTCTCTCTCAATCACATACCTTTCTCAATCATCTCTCTTCTCCTTCATCAACTCCCGATTCCACTCCATCCTTGCAACCATGGTGAGAAAAATGGGTCCTCGCCGTGGAGCAAGATCTCAGGCCTCATCTAGGCCAGTTCCGGCAGAGGATGATGTTCCTCAATTAGAAAGAAGAACCAAAAGGCGCAATGACCCTGCAGAGCAACCAGGGTCCTCCTCTGCACCTCAGCCAGCAGCCAAGAGAGGTAGACCCTCTTCTTCGGGCAGAGGTAGGGTTTCTAGACCTGAGAATCCGGGCTCCTCTTCTGGAGATTCTACAGAGTCATCATCATCTTCGTCTGAGTCTTCCAAGTCTCAAGACACCATTAGTGAAGCCAAGCTAATTCTAAGCCCAGGATAGTGGATTTGACAGATATTCAGCTAGCAAATACCTTTCCAGAAATTCAGACCTACTTCTCTTTTCAGTCTTGGTTAATCTTCATTTCTGAATTTCAAATCATGTATCCAAGACTTGTTCAAGAATTCTACAAGAATTTGAAATGCACAGATGAAGGGTTTCAGTCAAAGGTTAAGGGGATTGCTATTGACTTGCCCACAGACATAGCTGCCTCAATTTTCAAAGTACCAGATGAAGGGGCAGATTATCATAATTTCGAATTTGATCTTCATGAAGCTTATACCATCATGACAGGCCTTCCTGCTGATAAATCTGATCCCAAACAAACCTTTGTCACCAAATTCAACACAAACACATTTCCCCCTGTGTTGAGGATTATCCACCATATGTTGACCACAATCATTACCCCTCAAGGTGGTGGAAGGGACAGGCTAACAGATATACAGAGGTTCATTCTCTATTGCATGGTAAAAGACATCAAAATCAATCTCCATGTAATAATGTATCAAATTATATCTGAAACAACCAGGAAAGACCTCAAGAGATCTCTTCCATATGCTGCACACCTGACTTCAGTGTTCCAGCACTTTGGTGTGCCTTTAGATAATGAGAAATCCCAGTCTATCCCTAAATCCAACATCTACACCTTTAAGAATATTCAGAAATTCATGGGATTTAGACTGGAGGGTACTCAAGTTAGGAGAGGGCCAGTTGTAGTTGAGGCCCCTCAAGCTCAAGAGGAACAGCCTCAAGGTCAAGGGGACCAGCCCCAGGGTGAAGAGGAACAGCCTCAAGGTCAAGGGGACCAGCCCCAAGGTCAAGAGGAACAGCCTCAAGCTCAAGGGGACCAGCCCCAAGGTCAAGAGGATCAGCCTCCTTTGAATGAGGATCAGCCTCAAGTCTCAACTGAAGGTGACATTCCATTTCATGCCCCACTCTCACCTCAGTTTCAACATTTCTCTCCACAACCCACATTTCAAGCATCCACATCCTCTGGTGGACCTTCTGTTCCACCAGAGTTGTTCTCCTTTTTAAATGACAAATTTGAAACCTTGAACACCTCTATTCAAACCATGTCAGAAACCTTTGAGTTGAGGATTCAACGGTTGGAGAACACTGTGTCTGCCAAGTTCATAGAGCAAAAAGCTGCCTCAGACTATGCAGCTCAAAGATTCAACAGATTAATTGGTACAATGGCAGATGCTTCAATTCAGCTGAAGGAGCACCAGCAAAAGTTGGAGACAGTTCTTCAGGGAATTTTGGCAAATTCCCAAGCTGATGTCTTCAACACCAAGCAGACATTACATGAGATCACCAGCACTAGACTGTCTTTTGCTCATTTCGTGGATGATTTGGAGAGCATGAGGAATTTCAATGCACACATTGACAACCAAATCACTGATTTGACAAAGGAATTCAAGATCATGCAAAGGCCTGGTTGGTCAGTTGGATCATCTTCCTCTTCACAATCCATATCAGCTGATCTAGCCAGAATTCAAGCTACTTTGATAGAAAATTCAGATAGAATGGAACATTTCTTGCACACAAAACTCACAACCATTCAAGATCAAATCAAGTCCAGCTTGACTTTCATGGAGAAAAGATTGTCAGACATTGAGCAAATCTTACTTTCCCTTCCTCCTCCACCTTCTACATAATGTATTTTTTTTTATGATGTCAAAGGGGGAGAAGAAAGAAAGAGAACAAGAAATGATTGTAATCTTTTTGGAAAGATTGTAATGTTTCTCTTGAATGAAATGAAATGCTTTTTGCTTAGTTTGAATGAATTTCTCATTTGTGTCTTCAATGTGATTGAAAATTGTTATGTGAATGTGAATGTATAAATGCTTGTCAAGTTGCTTGACCTTCTTTATGCAACTAACTTACTTCAAGTAACATTGTACTTCACAAGTACAACCATCAATTGTGACTGAGTTATATTTAAAGGTCTTTGACAAGCATGAACACAAAAAGAAAAATAAGGACCATGAATAACCAAAAATTGCTTAAAATCACTTCTCATCAAAACCTCATTGTCATATGGATTTAATGTTGCCATCATCAAAAAGGGGAGATTGTTGGGTTGAGTGTAATTTCATATCATTTCCCCTCTTATTTTGATGATGACAAATGTGATTTGAATGCAAACTAATTGAAACATGATACACACATTTCACCTGAAATTTATATTCAAAAAGCATATTTCAAAGCACACTTATCATTTGTACTAATAATAAAATATTTTACTAATGATATATGTGTTTAATTTTCAGGTACAAATACTTTTTGCAAAGATGGTGTCGACACACCCCACAATGGTGTCGACACAACACCTCAGACTCAAAGGCAAAAAGCTGAAGAAATGCTGAGACTGTGTCGACACTAGTCAAAAAGCAGGTCGACACGAGTTGCAAATTCCAGGAATTAGACTACCCAGGTCGACGCAGAATGAGGGCAGGTCGACACTGGACCTCGTTCCCAGAACAACCTATTTTCAGAATTGGGACAGCAGGTCGACACTACCACCAGAGCAGGTCGACACTGGATCAATTCCCAGAACAGTCTGTTTGCAGAATGGGACAGCAGGTCGACGCAAGATGAGAGCAGGTCGACACTGGACCTCGTTCCCAGAACAACCTGTTTTCAGGTTTGGGACAGTGTGTCGACACCACCACCAGGGCAGGTCGACACACTACGGAAAGATTCCAACTTAAGATGGATGATTGCCACGTGTCATCCTAGGGCGATGGTGTATCAACCTAGGATCGTGTGCCCTTGTACCCAAGGGGTATCTTTGGAATCTTTTGGGTATAAAAAGCCCCCAATTGGCCATCCATCACATCAAGAGACCCAACGAACTCTTGGAGCCTCCAGAAAGTTCCCTTTGGCGGCGAGAAGAGTTCATCTCCCTCCTCTGCTCTCCTGGTGTCTTCTGAAGACCAATTCTCATCAATTCGATTGTGAGAATTGGAGTGTGATCCTCGAAGAAGCATTTGAAGCGCCTCAAGGAAGCAGATCAAGTAGAAGCATCCGTTGGAGAAGATTCAAGGAAGATCCCCAAGTTCAAAAGTGCAGAGCATCGCTTGGGACTTCAAGAATCCAAGCTTCTTCCCAATCTGAGCTTCTACAAGGGAGTACACTGAAGAACAAAGTCTTTTCATACAATTCTCAATGTACTTTTGTTCTTCTGAGACATTTTGAGATTGTGCAAGTGCTTCTGCATAATTCTCATGAATGTTCTCATGTTCGACATGATCTGCTGCTAGAAGATCTATGTCTTGTGTTGGTGTCTAGCAAAGTCATTTGTGAGTCATTGTGCTCAGGTTGAGTCGTCGAACTCAAGTGTTGGTTGAGCAGTCTTGCTCAGGGATCTAGAGTAGTCTTACTCTAGAGGTGTGTGAGTTGTAAACTCAGGTGTTGGAGTTGTCTGGCTCCAGTGGGTGTGTTACCCAGGTTGTTTAGTGAATCCTCACTGGGTGTGAGGGGTGGATGTAGGAATCACATGGGTGATTTCCGAACCACCTAGAAATCTCTGTGCGCTTGTCTATTTGTGGTTTGATTCTATTATCCGTTAGATGCTTGCATAGGATCGCTTAAGATTCACTTAATCAACTGGTTTCACATCTATTTTATCAACTCTCTTAACATCTCATCAGATCTGTGTTTTTCACTGTTAAAATTGTCTCTGATTCTCAAAGTAATTTTAAATTGCTTAAGCTTCCGCATAGAGTGGCATAGATCTATTCATCCCCCCCCCTTCTAGATCTTATCCACACCTTTTCCTCGATCCTTCAGTGGTCTCACTGTCGCGTCGCGTCGCCCCGCCCCGTCGCGTCTCCATGTCGAGGCCCTACGATACGCCGCGACAGCAGCTGCACATGCAGGCCTTCGCAACCACCTCCTATTTATCCTCTCATGGGTGTATCTTTATCCCTAGGGAATATCTCAACCCCTTGGGCAAGATTCGGGCCCTAGGGACTCTCCTCGAGGATCCCAAGGACTCTCCATACGATTTTGGGTGATATTTATCACTCATTTTAATTATTATGGGATATTCTCTCTTCAAAGCTCTATAAAAGCAAGACCCTTCCTCAAGGACGGGGGAGCCCCATTTTTCACCCCGAAGGGCTGCCGAAATCTCCTCTCACCAACACTTAGACTCGTAGCCCTCCCATTTTCACTTTTTCCACACATCCCACTCCACAAAAAGCCACTCATTCCTTCATCAACAGAGGGTGGAAAGTGTGAACGACGATGCCAACACTTCCCCGAAGCCTTCGTATAACATTTGGGACGATCATCAAGCCAGAGAGTCGCCCTTATGGGGCTCATCCTCTTCCCCTTTCCCTTTTTCTTCATTTCTTCATGCATTTCATTTATGTTCTAGATAGGTTGCATCCATTTTCCACCCACGTTTTCACACACCCAAGGGGTTTAAAAACCACCCCCAGGTGCATTCCCACCATGATCTCACGTTTCCCTTCATTTTTAGAACAAATATTACACTTAACACGTTCTAATAGGGTTTTTTCTTGTTTCTTCTTTGTTTTGGCAGACACCCAAGCTTTTCCACGAGGAGCTCTTGTTCTCCAGCCAGCTGGAGGATGGGAAGAACGTCCACACTCGACATCTCCCACACACAGAGAACGCGACAGCGGAGGACGACGCGACAAGAGACGCGTCCGGCAGTGGCGACGCGTCACTAGCCTCTTCGCGGTAGGTAAGCTTGCCGCGACACCAGGTCCGCCTCCTTTCTCTTTCCATTTCCTAGTTAAGTTAGCCCGTGTCATTCTCTACTCGTTAGGCAACTTACTAGGTGGCGATCACATTCCTCTTTTCCATGCTATTAGATTTGATACATGCTTGTGTATTAGGGGGGGCACAATCCCCGTGATTACACCTCTTGGCGATCACACTGGGACCTTCAGTGCTACCCTCGTGGATTTAGTTTGCCTGCCTACCATGTTTTATTCTTTGTATGTTCTTTTGGTGCCCTGTTAGTCTTTTGTTCCTTGTTTCCTGCATTTTTTGGCGCTCAGTTCTTATCACGGTGTATCGCGGTGACGTGATGCTATCGCGTAGACTGACAAGGACGTGTTAGCAGGTCAGTGCTTTTCCTCTCATATTTGTCTTAGCTTGTTTCTATGAGATCATGCATCCCTGTTCTATTTCCCTGTGCCATGTACTGTCGTGTCTCGGGATGTTAGAATCCTGTTAGGGTTCGGCTTTTCCTTTTATTTTTTACTTGTAAGTTTTTGGGCTCTGTCGTGGTGTGGCGCGCGGACGCGATCCGGTCGCGTCGAGGGTAGGTGTCGCGTTACCAGGTATGCTTTGTATGTTAATGTCTAGATCCATGAATCGGCTTATGAGTGCTTCCTGATTTATCCTGTATTAGTTTAGTGTTTTTGTGCTTTTATCACCTTTTTAGGGTAGTCTGTGTGAGTCTGGTTTGGTGACTTTCTTTATTCTCGGGGCTCTGTTCTTATCGCGGCAGGCCGCCCCGTCGCGATAGGGTCGCGATGTACACGACCGCCGTGACTATGCCCGAGAACTATTTGTTCACCCTGTTTTATTTTTACTTGTCACTTGTGCACACATTTTGGGCTTAGTCCCTTGCATACACTACTCGTCCCATTCGTTCAGGTTACCCCTTGGTTGAGTGAGCACTCTCACCTACGAGCACTCGTAGGCTGACTGGGGCCCACCTTCCGAGGACCTTCGTAAGTCCTCTTGACCGTACGCATGTTACGGTTCACCGGGCAGGTTGTACCCGTCGTGCCCTTAGTCCGAGCAACCCACACATGTGAGTGTGTGCCATCCTTAGCTACACCGGAGGACTCGAGTTCTTACCTGTTAGGGTCCATTTGGCCGAGTGATATCCCCTTAATCAATTTATTTAAAGGTCAAGTGCGAACTTTAAGGAATTTGCGCATTAATCATGACAACTTGAGTGCTTCGGTTCATCCCTCCTCATCTCAGTCTTTCTTTCTGTGCTAGAGTCTAGGTGTGGTCAGTATCACCCCCTTTTTGTTTTGAGGGTGCATGCGTCATTGTTTAGGGAGATCGAGTCAGTCCCCTCCGATCCTTGTATTCTATCATAATCGCTTGTTCAACATGGACCAATTTCTGGTCCTTGCCGACGATGTCCTGCCTATCGGGCTGCTCGAGGAGGTGGCCCAACCCTCAACGGCCGCACTCCTGGGGCATGTCCGAGCTCCTCTCGTTATTGAGGGTCAATCCCGTCCTCCTTCTCCTCCAGGGGAAGACGACCCCCATTCGCAATTCAGTCAGCTACTTCCTCATCTGACTCCAGAGCAAGTCCGAGCGTTCATAGCTGCTGCCAAGGGCAAGCAACCCTTGTCTCCATCTGCTGGTAATTTAGCTCAGTCGACAGTCCCCTCCGCCCATGTTGCCTCAGCACCCCACCTCTTCCTCAGGGGCAGATCCTACACCCCTCCGTCCTCGGGCCATCCATTTCTCGGAACCGAGCTATCTTCCTGCACGAGAGGTCCGGCCTCGATCCCCTCCAACCTCCGCATATTATACATCTGAACCTGCCTCCTTTCTACGTGAGAGGTCCCATAATTTTGAGCAACCCTGCTCCATTGTTTCTACACACCATGTACAAACCTCCTTCGACTTCCTTGCGGAGTGGGCTGTTATGAAAAAGGAACTTCATGACCTTAGGAGGCAGATCGACTCACGGAAGATAGCTGAGATTGCTCTCCCATCATTCCAGTACCTCCGGGTACCACCCCAATCAGAGCTCCCTGTTTACCGACGATACTCTGGGGTAGGGGACCCATATGTTCATTTAAAGGATTTTGTTCATGAATCTGCACCGCACAAGTATGACCGCCACCTCATGGCATACTTGTTCAGAAAACCTTTAGATGGTCCAGCCCCGGAGGATGCCGAGGATTTCCAGATTGTTCAAGAAAGGTTTCTACAGCAATTTCAAGATCGGGTCAGACCCGAATACTCTTTTGTAGATCTGGTAGCTGAAAAGATGAAGCCCGAAGAGGAGTTCTCAACTTATGCTGACTGGTGGCGTTCACTGGCCGCCAAGGTCCGCTGCCCCATGCCGGAGGAGGAGAAAGTCAAGCTATTGATCTCCAATGCTACACCAACCTACCGAGCCATCTTAGCCATGAATGACATCACTACCATGCACCACCTATACAGCCGAGCCCGTTTCATTCAGACACAACTCAATGACTCGCCTATACACTCTATGTTTGAGACCCCTATGTCCCGTTACACCAAGAAGCCTCAAGGCCCAGTCACCGAGGGGATCTAAACCAATGAGCAAGTAGGTGCAGTAAGTAACCCTCAAGGCCCGATAGGTTGGTCTCCATACCCCCAGCAACCTCAGCAGCCATGGAATAACAATAGGCAGTAACCTCCCCAAGCTCAGAACCCTCCGCAAGATCAGTGCCAGTACTCCCAAGTTCCTCCTCCTCAGAATGGCTATGCCCCCAGAAAGCCCAATGGACCCAAAAGAGCCCAATATCCTCCTCTGCCCGAGTCTTTGGCAGATGTCTTTGCAGCCCTCATGTCCTTGAATGCTCTTAGACTCCCTCCTGAGAAGGCAAATTGGAATATGGCAGCGGACCAAACAAAGTATTGCGTCTACCATCGCCATCTGGGCCACAATGTGTCGGATTGTTTTCAGTTCCGAGACATAATATATGACCTTCATGAGCAAAACCAAATTGATTGGGCAGAAATGAAAAGGTTAATTCAGACATTGAGAGACCAACAGGGTCAGAGGCAACAGCAACAACAGCAGAGGCGACAGCAGCCGCAACAACAACAACAACAACAGCAGCAACAACAACAACAACAGTTCCAGCCCTTCCAACAGTAGTATCAGCAACAGCAACAACAACAATAGCCGCAGCAGTCGGCACATGACCTTGGCATAATCCGCAACCCCATGCCACAACACCAGCCTGCTCCAAATCCCCAACCTGCTCCACCACCTCCTCCACCCGCGCATGTTAACCCAGTCATCCACCATCCACCACCAGAAGCTCAATGGGCCTTCGACGATGAGCATGAAGTGGGCCAACTTTTGGTTATCTCCCATATCACACCCCCTACCACCATGCTTACATCCACTGGGCCTCCCTCCTTCGCACCCAATATCGCCACCATCACCTCACCATCATATAATCCCCCAGTCATATCACCCATTGTCCCTTCGTCCAGCAACATCTCTCTCTTCCCTACGCCAGTGCCATTACTAGCCAACCCCTCCATCCTTGACACCTCACCCCCTCCACTCCACCATAACCTCGCCCTGCGGAGTGGGTGGATGTTCCATCGGATGTACCCTAATGCGTCCATATCTATGCCAAGTCAACCAGCGTAGCGGTCCAGCACCCAGTAACGCAAGACATGGAAGAGATAGATCCGGCCCCGGGGACCCAATATGACATTCTGAAACATTTGTATCAAACTCCTGCCAAAAGTTTCATACTAGAGCTGATCAAAAGGTCACAGACTCACCAAGATGCCCTAAGGGCCTTCTTGCAAAGGGTCATGGTCAGCGAGGACATGAACCCCGACAATCTGCCTTATGTACTTTCTATTGTGAACAGGGGACCCACTATTACCTTTTCTGATGGTGAATTAGCTGCCCCTGAAGCCAGGAAGATGCCTTTGTGTGTGACACTCACTATAAACAAGGTGGCTATTGATGCGGCGCTAGTAGACACAGGGGCTTCCATTAATGTGTGCCCGTTGAGCACCCTAAGAGCCTGCAACATCTCAGAGCGCCAATTGCAGCCTACCCCCACCACCATAGCTGCCTATGACAATTCACAACGTGCTTGTCATGGGATTGTCACGTTGCAAGCAGAGCTGGGGCCACTTGTCATGTCAATTGAATTTTATGTATTGAACATTGATCATACTTACAAGGCCATCCCTGGGGTGCCCGTGGATTGAATCACTAGGGGCAGTACCTTCCACGGCACATCAATGTTTGAAATTCCCCTTCCAAGTGCGGATAGTCAAGGTTAAGAGCGTAGCAACGACCCACACAGTGGAAGCAGTTGAGAGGGTATTGCCATCAGTTTGGCCATCGAATAAGCCTATTATCTCGGTGCTTGACGTGAACTACCCATGGGCTTATACTTTCTCTTCCAACCGCCCGATTGGGTCCCCATCGGTGATAGCTGTCAGGAAGGATGTGACCACGAATGCAAAAGGTTGGAATATCATGTTCAGGCTCAGTTATCAATCAGGGAAAGGCTTGGGTGATCATCTCCAAGGAAGGACTAAGACAGTGGCTAGCACAAAGAAATTCACAAAACATGGTCTAGGATACTCAGAGTGGGCTGCTTTCTCATCTTCTGCGCAGTCAGACCATTGGCCCACTCACCTGGACACTGTATGAACATTTTGTCAGAGGGCCAGTGCAGCCTGGGTACAATACTACAATGGAAGAGGCACCAAGGTCAGCATACCAAGCCCTGGAAGCACAACAACCCAACAAGAAGAAGAGAACCGAGACAGATACAGAAGCACCTGATCTTGAAGATTTGATTTTGTCACTCAGCCTGTTATTTGAGGAACCGAAAGCCGGAAAAGAAGAGCCAGAATCAGAGGATCTCAGCCACTTGTTCAGTGAAGATGACGAGCCACAGTCTCAGGCAGCAGCATTATCAGCATCAGCAGCCACCACCAAGCGACAGTTGCATGGGTTTGGTGAGAAAGTTGAGATAGTCAGTTCAGCCTTTCAAACAAAGGAGCTCTGGCCAGGGTTTTCCCGGCCTCCCATCCATTTCATTTCATCCATCTGTGTCTATAATTTTGATTTTATTCCCTTATCTTCACCCCTCATTCTCCAATTTTCCCCCGACGCTCTTGAAGCGTTAATCCGCCCTTCACCTCTCTTCACCATCTTCCTTAATGGCTCGGTCTTGTCCTTTTTCCGAAGCCATCTAATGTAATGTAGTTCTTTTCATAGTTCAAAAAAAAAAAAAAAACACACAAAACACAAAAAAAATCAATAAAAAATAATAAAAAAAGTGTGTTCCTTCATTCATCTTTTCCCTTCTTTTTCTTCGGACGGCGATCCCGTCTTCTCCTTTCCCCTTTCTTCGGACGGCGATCCCCGTCTTCTTCTCTTCTCCTTTTCGTCAGACGGTGTTCCCCGTCTTCTTCTTTCTGCTTTTCGTCGGACGGCGATCCCCGTCCTCCTTTATTTTCTGACTCACCCTTCCTGCTTTCTGTCTTCAATGTCTAGCTCTCGCACTCTCTCGACGGCGATCCCCGTCACCCCCGCACTCCTTCTCTCCTGCTGACGGCGATCCCCGTCACTCCTTTTTTCTCCTGGGCGGCGATCCCCGCCTTTCTCCTCATTCTGATCAAGTTGTGCGTTCGCCTGACGACCGACATGGTCGTCCTCGGCGATCTGGGTGAGGGGGCTTCAGTTCCCCTGCACCCCAATTCTGCTGCCGGCACCCTGAGCTCGGGTGGCCTGCCCCCTCCTCCTGTCCCATCGGAGGACCATTGCGGCCCTGCCGCACCATTTCCTTTCCTTTCCAATAAACCACTGGACACTCCTCCGGAGCCTTTTGTAAATATCAAATCTAGTTTAGATTCAGGGGTAGGATTTAGCAAGTCCCCGTCCCAGTCTAGGACGAAGAAGGTTAGTGGCATACCCGCAGGTATCTCCAAGACCTAGTGCAAGGTGGGAGCTCTTCTAGCTGTCGAAGAGTTCATCCAGAAGCTGTAGTCTGAACATGGAGGATTTGCGTAAAGAGGAAGGGCTAGATGATGGATTCGGAGTGTATGAGATCTTAGCCGAAGATGACACCTCAGATGAAATGATTGCGAGATAGAGATGCTGCCGAGATGTATGCAAGCGGCATGAAAAGATTTGATGAACCAACCTCGGCAGTAGATGAACCACCAAAGAGGTAAACGTGGGAACAGAAGAGGATCCCAAAGCTCTTAACCATAGCTTCCAGTCTCCTCCTGAAGAAGAAGAGGCACTCATAGAAATGTTAAGGGAGGTTCAAGGATTCTTTGCCTGGTCTATGACGACATGCCGGCATTGACCCCGAATTGGTAGAAAATAGGTTAATTTAAAACCATGGGCAGTTGCGTTAAGCAAAAGTTAACAAAGTTCCTCCCCCACATCGCGTTGAAGATGAAATAGGAAATCAATAAACTACACAAAGCCAAGTTCATCCGTGTAGTCCTCTATCCATTGTGGGTGGCAAACATAGTCCCGGTGATGGAAAAAGACGGAGGTGTGGCATTTGCATAGACTTCCGGGACTTGAATAGGGAATGTCCAAAGGATGATTTTCCGTTACCTCACTTAGATTTCTTAATTGATAACACTGCAGGGTTCGAAACTCTATCATTTATGGATGGGTATTCAGGCTATAATCAGATTCATCTAGCCCCAGAGGATCAAGAGAAAACCTCCTTCACCACCCCATGGGGAACTTATTGCTATGTGGTCATGCCGTTTGGATTGAAGAATGCTGGCGTCACCTATCAAAGGGCAAGGTTAGCTATCTTCCACGACATGATTCATATTGATGTTGAGGTATACGTGGATGATATCGTGGTGAAGTCTCGGATCAAAGAGAACACTCCTCCGTGCTTGCCAGAGTATTTCATCGCGCACAAGAATACCAGTTGAAAATGAATCCGAAGAAGTGCGTGTTTGGGGTTTCTTCAGGCAAGCTGTTAGGCTTCATAGTTAGCAAACGGGGGATTCAAATAGACCCGCACAAGGCCAACGCAATAAATGAAATGCCTCCTCCCAAGAACATATCCGAGCTTCGAGGTTTGATTGGTCGGCTTCATTTTATAAGGAGATTCATATCTCAGCACTCCCAAAGGTCTCGTCCCTTCTATGAGCTGTTGAAATGAGGAGTCAATTTCGAATGGAACGCCAAGTGCCAAGAGGCCTTCAATGAACTCAAGAGTTATCTCATGAATCCACCCGTGCTTCAGGTGCCTATCCCTGGGAAACCCTTAATCCTATATCTGTCAACTATTGAGGACTCCCTAGGAGCTGTCCTTGCTCAACATGATGAATCCGGCAAAGAAAGGGCAGTTTATTACCTATCTAGGCTCTTCAATCCTTCCGAGCTCAAACTCACTACGATGGAGAAAACATGTGCAGCGCTAGTTTGGATAGTGCAGAAATTGAAGCACTACTTCCTAGCTCATAAGGTGAGTTTGATTTCTAGAATGGACCCTATTAGGTATCTCCTGGAGAAGCCAATCCTCGCCGACAGATTGACACGCTGGCAAAGTTTCCTCTCTCAATCGATATCACCTTATAGTTCAGAATGCCATAAAGGGTATGCCATTGCTGAGCACCTTGCTCACCTTCCTCTCCCCCACAGTGACACGGTTCAAGAGAATTCCCCGATGAAAACTTGTCACTCATCTCTCCGATCCCTTCTGGTCGCTCCACTTTGATGGAGCTCTCATTCTAGGGGACGGAGCATAGGTGTTGTTTTGCTCACCCCAAAGGGATCACCATTCCTCTAGCCTATCCCGCTCCAATCTATGCCACCAACATATCTCCGAGTATGAGGCTCTCCTTGCCGGTCTTAAGCTTGCCTACCTCTTAGGCGCGCGTCATCTCAAGATCATAGGAGACTCTCAACTCTCCTTCGGAAGTCCTTTCTACTTACCGCACCGTGACCCTAACTCAAGCCCTATCAAGATCTGGTCACACTCCTACCCAAGCAATTCCGTCAACCTCATCTACATTCATACTCCTCGCTCTCAAAATCCTGGCCGATGCCCCGCATCCTGGCCTCCTCTCTCTCCTCCCTCTCAGCCGCAGCACTAAGACATCACCGTTTCAAAGATTAGAGGCTCCCTCCACTCAAGATCCTTGGTTCGTTAACCTTAGGAGCTCTCTAGTTTTGGAGGGCAGAGAGAAAGAACGAAGGAGTTGATGCTTGTGGAATTAGGAGAAATGATGGAAGAAGAAAGGCGTGGTACCATGATTGATATTGCAGGGACTATACCTCCCCAAGAAGCTGAAGCAGAAGACAAGCGAGCCATCTTAGAGCGGCGTTAAGTATACCCTTATTGGTGAAGTGCTTTACAGTGCGCTCTAAATGGAATGCTCCTCCGATGTTTTCGGACGAAGAAGCTTGGAAGGTAGTGGAAGGATCCCATTCCAGTGAATGCGGAGGGCATGTCATAGCCAAATGTTGGCTAAGAAATTCTTAGGCAGGGCTACTACTAGCCGACCCTAGAAGAAGACTGTGCTACGTTCGTAGGTGTGTCAAATGTCAGATCTATGCCGATAAATCCATGCCCCTTCTTCCTCTTTACATCCACTATCTTCTCCTTGGCCTTTCTCCATGTGGGCCTTTGATATCATCGGGCCTCTTGGTGATCCTAATGCTCAAGTAAAACAAAAATCTTTCATTCTTACTGCTACTGAGTAATTCACCAAGTGGGCCAAAGCTGAAGCGTTTGCCGAAGTCAAAGGTTCAACCGTGTGCAAATTCATCATGAGGAACATCATCGCACGGTTCGGAGTGCCAAACAGCCTCGTCACCGACAATGGAGCACAGTTCATATCTCAAGAGCTTCAGGACCTATGTAAGAAATTCAACATCTCCTTGCATCATTCGTCTCCATACTATCCGCAGGGCAACGGCCAGGCCGAAGCCACAAATAAAATGCTTTTGAAAATTCTAAAGAAAACTTGTGAGTCTAATAAATTTGCTGATTGGCCAGAGAAATTGGTTGAGGCTCTGTGGGCCTACCGCACCTCCGTCCGCACGCCTACTGCGCAAACTCCATTCTCACTTACTTATGGGATGGAGGCGGTATGTCCACACGAGATCCTCATTCCTTCGCTAAGGGTTTAACTAGACAAGGAACTTAATCCCGATGAACATCGGGAGGCGTTACTTACACAGCTAGAACTCTTGGACGAACGGCGTTTGGCTGCGGCCGATCATGTGCTTGCATACCAAAATAGACTCTCAGGTCTTTTCAAAAGAAAGTGATTGAGCGCAAATTTCAACAAGGAGACATGGTTTTAAAGTGAATCATTATAAAACCTGGAGGTCCATGGTCCAATTGTCAGCAAACTGGGAAGGGCCGTACATCGTTAAGGAAGTGTACCCCGGAAAACGCGTATAGGCTGGTTAATGCCGAAGGTGAGGAGCTCTCTCACCCATGGAATGGGTTGTACCTTAAAAATTCTACCCCTAATATTGATAACAACACCCACTTGAAAAAAATGTTGTTGCCATATGCCTCCTCCCCCTCATTGTGGTAAATGATCTCTATGTTCGGCTAAACACACCACCGGCAACCTAAGGCAATTCCCCTTTGTTTATGGTGTTTCCGCTCAGCCCTCGTGTAGGGAACCTGAGGTCAATTCTCTTCTCGCTCGGACAAGGTCCAGGGGCAAAGGGAGCTAGCATGTAGACCACAAGCGTATTAGATCATATGTATGACTCTCAAAGAGGGACGGTCAATTCAAAGAAAAAAAAAGGCAAAAGGAAATGATGGATAGCAAAGAAAAATGATGAGAAAAGTAAGGGGCATGTCAAGAGTGGAGTATAGTTCCCCGCGGGACGCCCTTGAGCCCGGTCGTACGTATGCCCTAAAAAAGAGCATGACCTTAAAGTCCCTGACATAATGAATTGCACATGTAACATACCCATTGCAAGTCTTACAAGCCAGTAACCCGACCCCAAGACCAAGTCTTGTCTTATTACTAATCTTCCTATTCTCCCTAAAAAAGACCAAAGAACCCCTACACCTGTCTGTGTTGGAACATCAATATTCAAGGGCAAGAGCCTTAGTAAGCTAAAGATAAATGCACGCTACACAAAGATATTAAAAAAAGAGCAATGACCTTAAAGTCCCTGGACAATAGATGATTGCACATGTAACATACCCATTGCAAGTCTTACAAGCCAGTAACCCGACCCCAAGACCAAGTCTTGTCTTATTACTAATCTTCCTATTCTCCCTAAAAAAAAGACCAAAGAACCCCTACACCTGGTCTGTGTTGGAACATCAATATTCAAGGGGCAAGAGGCCTTAGTAAGCTAAAGATAAATGCACGCTACACAAAGATATTATTCGCCAAACAAGAGATGGAAATGGGGCCAGGCTAATTACTCGAAGAGCAAGAGGTGTGTTATCAGAAGATCTTAATAATAAAAAAAAAATCAGAAAATCTGAATAACCCAAAAAAATCAGAAAATATCAAAACTCAAAAAAAAATCAGAAAATCTCAATGATCCAAAAAAATCAAAAAATATCAAAAATAAAAAAAAACTCAGAAATCTCAAAATCCAAAAAAATCAGAAAATCAGAAAATCCAAAAAATCTAAAACCCCAAAAAAAAAAAATCAGAAAATCTCAGAAAATCCAAAAAAAAAAAAAACAAAAGATTCAAAAAAACCAAAAGAATGTGTGTACATATCGCTTTCCTTTAGCGTGCATTGTTTATTTTTCCTTTCTGCCTATTTAATAAGGCTCAGCCCCTTGACAATTACAAAGTTAGATTCATGTTTATTTAAGCACAAAGGGCTGAGTCAAAGAGCAGATCTAACATGTTGTGCTAAGTGTGCAGAGACAGGTAATTCTAAGGGACACGCAGCATTGTACTCAGTATTCTCGTTTGCTCCCGTGTTTGGATCTCATCTCACACTCGTGTCAATTATAAATCATTCATTCCATAAAAGTTGACATGAAATAAAATTCCACTAAGTGATGAACAATATGTACAAAATAAGGGGGAGGTGGCTCACAATCTCCTCACTGTCCACCGCCACTCTCCCTGGATCCCTCTGTCTACTGGTGGTGGAACATCTCGCCACCACCTCTGCCACTCTGGGCACTCGTCTCTCCCGGCGGCATCTCTCCTCCTCCTCATTCCTCCGACGGTTGGAGGAACCCGCCAAGTACTGAGCAACAGAGGCGCCTGTCGCACTGTTGACGCTCGCCCTGCTCCTGCTCCTGCTATGTGAACGGCCTATGGTCGTCACTATCTCCTGGAGGCTCCGAGACACTGTCTGCTGCGCTTGCAGGTCGGCGCGTAATCGAGTCAGCTCCGCCTGATCTACCGGCAACCCTTGCACGCGTAGGACCTCCAACTCCCTCGTCACCTCCGCGACCTCGTGCCTTAGCTGCCTCCGCCCAGATGCGCAGCTGGTCTCTATCACCTCGGAGGGTGTGGATCTCCCCCTCCAGCTGGTCTCTCTGACCCTACAGCTGGTCTCTCTACCCCTACAGCTGGTCCCTCTTCCCCCTGCAGCTCCATCGCGTGCTCGATGGTGAGCCGCAAATCCTTCTCCTGCAAAAGAACAATTCAGTCAATATAAATTCTTAAAATAAATATTCAATCTGGAGTTCTGTTGTGCTTACCCGCTCCTCTAGGTGCCTCTGTGCCTCCTCGGCCCTCAGCACCACTCCTATCAGCTGAGCCTCCAGAAGCGACGGAGAGCCCCCTGCCGCTCGTGAAGAGGAAGCACAGCCTGCTCCGGTGTTCCTCACTCTCTCCAGCTCCCTCCTCTGCACACAAAAGTACACGTCAGTTTCCAAAATCAGCTATAAAGTTAAGTACTGAAGTCTGAGTAAGTACTTACCAGCTCCTCGGTTTGCCTCTGCGCCGCCTCCCGATCCTGCATCGCCGAGTAGAGTAAAGCTCGAAGCGATGCAACCTCACCAGCTATGTCCACTTGCAACACATTTTCAAATCATTAATTCAACTCTATAAATTCAAATTCATAGAGTTGTGGTTTTAGGGTTGTTACCTCGTGTCGAGTGCTCTTATACACCTTCCCTTTGTACTTCAAGGCATATGCCTGGAGGTACGCGTCGTCGGTAGTCGCTGTGGACTTGACTGCTTTCCCCTTGCGCTCCTAGTCTCTAATCTATTCCTTCGCCCGCTTACACCAATCGGTCGTGTCGTGAAGCCCCCGGAAGCTCTGACCCGACCTGTGGTACCGGTCCCGGACGGGGAACTCCACTACACTCTGCCGAAGGCCGAGTGAGCGCTGGCAAAGGAACAGGAGAAGAGGTAGCACTAGGTTGAATGAATGCACCCACACCGACCTACTGAAGTAGTGGCGGGCCTGCACCAACCAGGGCTGTCCCTCATCGCTCTCCCCCGGATACGGCTGCCAAACCACCTGTACAATAAAATTCGGTCAGTCATCAAGCAATAAAATCAAACACTGAACTCAAAGGAATCTGACAACACCTCGAGTAGGTGATATCTTCAAGAAGACACGATCACCCACCTCGAACTCCAAATCCTTCCTCCTGTTGTCGGCATAGCTCTTCTGCCTATCCTGTGCCGCAACAAGCCTCTTCCTGATAAGCTGGATCTTATCCGAATTCTCCTGAACTAACTCCAGACCGATCAATTGCCTATCTCCAGTCTCCTCCCAACATAAAGGAGATCTGCACGGCCTTCCATACAATGCCTCAAAAGGAGTCATACCAATACTCACATGAAAGCTGTTATGGTATGCGAACTCCACAAGAGGTAGATGACGCTTCCAATCATCCTTCCAATCCAGAACACACGATCTCAACATATCCTCGAGCGTCTGAATAGTCCTCTCAGACTGTCCATCTGTCTGGGGGTGAATAGTCAAACTGAGCTTCAGCTCCGAACCTAAAGCAACTTGAATATATATATATACATGCATATGCTCAAGAGAAGTATAAAACTTATAGTAGACACAAGGAACTACATATGCTATGCACATAACAAGTGAATACCCAACACACCATATAAAAGAATAAAATTCGGGGTCTAACACTCTCCCCCTCTTGAAAAAGATCTTCGTCCTCGAAGATCGAACCGAGTACCCGTAATGACGTCGCCGAGGTCACCTCCAGCTATTCCTTGCTCCTTTATGGTTACTGATGAAGCATCCCTTGGAATGAACTTCGTCTTCAGGTTCGGACACTCCTTAAGCCTATGATCCTTGCTGCCACATCTAAGACACTTCCTTTCCTTTCTCCAACATGCATTTCCACCAGGACACTTCCCACAATGGATACACTCTGGCTTCCCGCTGCCTGATGCTACAGTTGATTTCTGACCATCCATTAGTTCCTTCATCTTCCTATCTTGCCTTTGGAATGGCTTTGGCGGTCCCTCCTTCTTTCCCCGATACGCTTCCACCTTAATCTCTCGCTCAGTCGCCACGCCAAGAGTTTCCTCCAAGGTACGGGAGTCAAGCTCCAGAAGCCTAGCCTTCACCGATGGTTTGAGCCCTCTCACGAACTTCTTTATTTTGCGGTTCTGCTCGTACCTCCTAGACTGAGCACTATGCCTACCACATCCCGCCAAGTTCATTTCGGAGCATATCCAAGACAAGATGTAGTAGGAGTTTCTGACTCTTACCCAGGGCTCGATGACCGTACTTGAGTATGAGGCCAGGTTTGCAGAATTGTATAAATATGCACCTCATATAGTGGCTGATGAGCACAGGAAAGTGAAGAAGTTTGGATGGGCCTTAAGCCATCACTGAGGTCGAGGTGGTGGCGTTTGACCATCGTACCTTGGATGAGGCCCTTAGTGCTGCTTGTAGGTAGGAGAGCGAGATGGAGCAGTACCTAGAGGAGAAGAAGGCTGCGTAGAAGAGGTCTGCACCTTCTTTCCAGTGGCAGGATAGGAAGAAGGCGGCGTACCAGTCACCACAGCGTTCTGTAGCAGTGAGTAGTCAGCTGACAGCTTCACCGAAGTCTCCCGGTGTTAGGCCCAGCGGCGAGAAGGAGTGTCCTCACTGTGGAAGGACACATGGAGGTACCGAGTTCTGGAAGCTAGCGGGGAAGTGCTTAAAGTGCGGGAGCAGCGAGCATCAAATCCGGGACTGTCCCAGACTTCAGCAGGGAGTCCAGCGTGAAGCGCTAGCCCCAGCAGTGGCGGCAGCATCAGCGCCAGCTACATGAAGACCAGGAAGGCCTCGAGCCCAAGCTCGAGTGTTTGCCTTGGCATGTGAGGATGCCGAGCAGGCGGAGCACGTCACCGAATGTACGGTTCTTTTCATGGGTGTGCACGCTGAGGTTTTGTTTGATACAGGTGCCACTCACTCGTTCATTTCTGAGTAGTTTGCTAGGTAGTCAGCTGTAGAGTCTAGTGCAGAGGCTGAGTAGTTAGCGGTTCCTTTGTCTGTGCACACACCTGCGGAAACGGTATCGACTAGGAAGTTTATTCCGTCGTTACCTGTATGCATTGAGAACCGAGTCTTAGATGGTTGCTTCTTTTTGCTAAAGATAAAGCACTATGATGCAATTCTAGGTCTGCATTGGCTAGAGGAGCACTATGCTTTAGTAGATTGTCGTGGGAAGAAGATCATTTTCCGTATTCTTGGTGAGGATGAGTTTTCACATCCATTGCCAAGGAACATAGTGGGAAGGTTTGTTATCTCCGCCATGAAGGCGATGAAGATGGTAAACAAGGGTTGTGACGCTTTTCTTGCCAGCGTGGTATTAGTACCAAAGGCTGATGAGTCACCTACCCTCGGGGAGATTGATGTAGTGCGGGAGTTTCCAGATGTTTTTCCTGATGATTTGTCTGGATTGCCACCGGTTAGGGAGATAGACATTAATATAGAGTTGCTTGCAGGCACCTCCTCTATCTCAAAGGCTCCATATCGGTTGGCACCTACGGAATTAGCTGAATTAAGGAAGCAGTTGCAATATTTGCTGGATAAGGGATTTATTCGCCCTGGCATATCCCCTTGGGGCGCACCTGTATTATTTGTAATGAAGAAAGATGGTTCACTTAGGTTGTGCAAAGATTATAGAAAGCTCAACCAGGTGACTGTGAAGAACAGGTATCCCTTACCGCAGATTGATGATTTATTTGACCAGCTGCAGAATGCATCGATCTTTTCCAAGATTGATTTGTGGTCTGGCTATCATCAGTTGTGGATTAGGAGTGAAGATGTGTCCATGATGGCCTTTAGGACTCGTTATGGACATTATGAGTTATTGGTTCTTCCATTTGGTCTAACCAACGCCCCTGCAACATTCATGGATCTCATGAACAAGGTGTTTAGGCCTTATCTAGATAGTTTCATAGTGGTGTTTATCGACGATGTGTTGGTTTATTCTATGGATGAGGCCACACACCGTCATCATTTGAGGGTTCTGTTAGAAGTTCTTCGAGAGCACAAGCTGTATGCCAAATTCAGCAAGTGCGATTTCTGGATGCGTGAGGTTCATTTCCTTGGTCATGTTATCTCCGGTGCTGGTGTAGCAGTTGACCTAGTGAAGGTCCAGGCTGTATTAGATTGGGAGATTCCCAAGACCCCGTCGGAGATTCGTAGTTTCCTTAGTTTGGCGGGTTATTATCGGTGATTTATTGAGGGATTTGCATCCATCGCCGCACCTTTGACTAAGCTAACCAGGAAGGGTGTGAAGTTTGTCTGGTCCAAGGAGTGTGAGAGTAGCTTTCAATTGTTGAAGGCTAAGCTTACTTCTGCCCCGGTGTTGATTTGCCGAGTGGTGTAGAGGGTTTTGCCATCTACATGGATGCATCTCGGATTGGTTTAGGCTATGTGTTGATGCACTAAGGAAGGGTAGTGGTGTGTGCTTCTCGCCAATTGAAGGAGCATGAGCGTAACTATCCGACTCATGATTTGGAGCTTGCGGCAATGGTTCATGCACTGAAGATCTGGAGGCACTTCCTTTATGGTGTCAGATTTGAGGTGTTCACTGACCACAAGAGCTTGAGGTATCTCTTCTCACAAAAGCAATTAAACCTTCGGTAGAGGAGATGGATTGAGTTTCTCAAGGACTACGATTTCGATCTTCAGTATCATCTAGAAAAGGCGAATGTCGTAGCGGATGCTCTTAGCAGGAAGAGGTCTTTACTCCAGCAGGATTGGAAGATGTTGGAGGATGCTGCATGTGCGATGACCGAGTTAGAGCCATTATTCTGTCAGGCTTTTGTAGCTCAGTTGTCCATTCGGTCTACTATGCTTGATGAGGTGATTGAGTAACAGAAGGTTGATCCTAGGCTTCAGGAATTAGTAGGCAAGGCGGGAATTGCTCGAGATGAGGATGGTGTGATTAAATTTCATCACCGAGTTTGTGTTCCCGATGTGCTAGATGTCCTTGAGCATGTTCTAGTAGAAGCTCATAGATCTAGGTTCTCTATTCATCTGGGTAACACTAAGATGTACCAGGATTTGAAGAGATCATTTTGGTGGTCTGGCATGAAGAAGGATGTGGCGGATTTTGTATCCAGGTGTTTAGTATGCCAGCAAGTGAAGGCCGAGCGTCAGCGACCATCTGGTCTTATGCAGAAGATGGAGATCCCAATATGGAAGTGGGAGGCCATCACTATGGATTTTGTAACGGGTTTGCCCAGATCTGTGAAGGGCAATGACTCGATTTGGGTAATTGTTGATAGATTCTCTAAGACTACGTATTTCTTGCCTATGAAGAAGAAGCAGTCCGTTGAGAGTTTGGCTAGGTTGTATGTTAGTAGTATTGTTAGATTGCATGGTGTGCCGAAGTCGATCATTTCGGATCGAGATCCGAGGTTCACTTCGAGGGTATGGAAGGGTCTTCAGGAGGCATTAGTCTCTGAGTTGAAGCTTAGTTCGGCGTTCTATCCTCAAACAGATGGAAAGTCAGAGAGGACTATCCAAATGCTCGAGGATATGTTGAGAGCATGTGTGTTGGATTGGAAGGGTGATTGGGAGCGTCATTTACCTCTTGTGGAGTTTGCATATAACAACAGTTTTCATGCGAGTATTGGTATGGCTCCATTTGAGGCGTTGTATGGGCGGCCTTGTAGATATCCTTTGTGTTGGGAGGAGACTAGTGATAGGCAGTTGATTGGTCCGGAGTTAGTGTAGGAGACTTCTGATAAGATCCAGCTTATCAGGAAGAGGCTAGTTACGGCGCAAGATAGGCAGAAGAGTTACGCCGACAACAGAAGGAAGGATTTAGAGTTCGAGGTTGGCAAGCATGTCTTTCTGAAGATTTCGCCTACTAGAGGTGTTGTCAGGTTTGGCAGACATAGTAAATTATGTCCTAGATTCATTGGCCCATATGAGATTCTCAGACGTTTGGGCAGCGTGGTATATGAGCTAGCTTTGCCACCCACGTTAGCTAGTGTTCATCCTGTTTTCCACGTATCTATGCTCAGGAAGTATGTTCGAGATCCATCTCATGTCATTAGTCATAAGCCAGTGGATATCTAACTAGATCTGTCGTATGTTGAGCAACTGGTAGCTATTCTTGATCAGAAGGTTCAGCACATCAGAAACAAGAGCATTGCGTCCGTGAAGGTGCTATGGCGGAACTTCTCACAAGAGGAGGCTACTTGGGAGCTTGAGGATGCTATGATGAAGAAGTATCCCCAATTGTTTCGGTAGTGTCATTCTAACTTCAAGGACGAAGTTTTCTTTAAGGGGGAGAGGGTGTAAGGCCCTCGAATTTTGGCCCTTTTTAGTTAGCTTTTAGTCATGTGATGTGCAATTGTCTTGTGTATATAGCCTTGTGCATACATGTATATGTAATTATTCTGTACATATTGTATTATTATGATATATGAGTTTACTATGTACATATTGTTGTATTTACATAGTATATATATATATATATAATATTTAAGTTGTACATTATGTATTGCATGTATATGTATATAGTGAATGTAAGTATTGAGCATTTCTGTGTTCTGGCCGAAGTGCATGTTAACGTCAACATGCATGGACGTTTAGGGGAGAGTCGACGTCCAGATCGATGGACGCCAACTCCTAGTAGATGGCCGGGTATGTGGACGTTTATTTCCCCAAAATATGTGAGTTTCAGATCTGGAAACAGTCGCGATTTCTTCAGTTCATATTTTGGAAACCATCTCCCAACGGTAGGAAATCTTGTCTACGAATACCCCAAACCCCCTGGCCCTATAAAAACACCTACTTTGGGTGAAATAGGTTCCTTTGGCTCTTTGAGAAAACCCTAGAAAACTCTGTGCGAAACCCGAACTTTGGGTGGCTTGATCTTGCTTTGTGGTGTGTTTTTATGGCAATCCTCTTTGACTGGAAGGAGCTCTGAACATAGAGGAAGGCTTCCCCGACCTTGGTGAGCAGTCTACATCAACACAGAACCGGTTCGAGAGAAGATTTGGGGCGCTTCTTGGCATGGCTGAGGAGAGCTTCTCTGGAAATTAATTCCATTTAGCAAATTTTTAAGAGGCAGGTAACCCTTGGACATCGTCCATACCCAGGTCTAGTAGGTCTCAGGAATTTTTGGGAATTTATCTCGTGTCCTGGAACCCTCATTCACTGTGTTTTGTGCGTTCAGTCTGCATTTTTACAGATATGAACTTAACGGCAAAATTTGTTGTCGTTAAGATCTTGTGTTGGCGGCAACAAATGTTGTCATTAACCCCTGTTGACGGCAACGTGCGTGACGCCATGTTCGTCTTGTCTTTACAGAACCCTAGATTAACATCTGTATGATCCTATTTGGACTTGTGGTTGTCTGTGTTTACTGTAGAAATTATGTTGAGTTCAGTACAGGTAGTAGGTCATATCATGCGGAGATACTAAATTTCTGTGATTTGTGTTATTTATTAAAATTTTTGTTATTGAACTGTGAACTGAAAATGACCATGTTTAATCTTGTATAAATAGATCGATTGTGAGTTAGGCTTTTATAATTTTTACATGGCAACATAATGACGGTTTCAGATTTTTGAACTGCTAGAACTGACTGTATGAAAGAAAACCATGCTAAATGAATTTCTTGGTTTGAAATGCATGATATCTATTTTTAATTATCATAATTAGTATATAAGTCCAAAAAATCTGAAAAATTGAGCATATAATGTGCTATCTCTCTTCAACCTGTGATAAATAATTCATCCTCTTTGGGTGATAGTGGGTATGGTTGTTAATTTAACAGTGAATATTTGCCAAGTGAACATGGTAATTTAATTCTTGTATAATGTAATGATTACAGCATGATTAAGACTGTGATATGAGTTGTTTAGTACAGTGACCAGTAGCATCATATTAGGAAAAATTGAACCTTGTGTGTGTATTTAAGTACATGAGCATGAAATGATTAGTGCATGTGATTAATGTAAGTAAATATGTGACTTAAGTGAAATGTGTTAAAATGTGTCGTGTGTGACACTGCTACCATAGAGGGCTGTGGAACTGTACCGTAGTAAAGTCCCTACGGGAAGGTTCAATGTGTGTGATATCCTATAGGCAATTAGGATGAAATCCTGGAGGTGGACAAGTGCCACTGGTTAGGGTGGACAGTGCTTCTCCCGGTTCTGCGCAGTTAATCAAGATCTATCATTATGTTGCCTAGGTGATAGGTATATGAATGTGAATATGTGTGTCCTTCTAGTTGTGGTTTGGACTATGTGTCACGACAACTAAGTGAAAAATGTGAATATGTGTATATGATCATGTGAATGTGAAATGTGAAAGATGTGCAATGTGAAATTGTTAAATGAATGTGTTAGCATGTGAATAACTGTAAACCCATATGAATGTGTTTAATTCATGACCAAACAGCAAGAAAAAGGTATGTATATTAGTATTAAATGCATATGAAAATGATTAGAATCCATGCTAGGTGTGTTATTTACTTTATGTTTAATTACATGCTTAAGGTATGTATAGTTACAGAAGGGTTTGAATGAGATTTAAATCTTGAAGCATGTTGAATAAATGATGTAGAAAGCATGTTATAAGTTTATATATTTAGTTGTTTAAGTTATGAAAAGTATGTACCATGATTATTTTTAAGTACTTAATTGTTTATAACTCTAGCATGTGTAGGTGATATGTGTTTGGTTGTGTTCATAGATTGCTTGTTGGGTCTATTTAGACTCATACTTGCTTCGGCGTACAGGTGTGACAGGTGTCTCCACATCCGAGGAGGATATAGTTAGGAGCGACTCCGAGCACGAGGAGTAGCTAATTTGTGGAGATCTCTACGTTATATCTTTCATTTCATAGTATGTAATTCAGAATTGTGTAATTAAGGATGGACAATGTATTTTATTTGAAAGTTGTATAAATGTGGACTTTAGTGTTTTATTCCATCTTATGTTATACAGACTGTGGATATTGATGATGATGATGGAATGGAGTGAACTTGTTACTTTATTTCCATTGTACTCTTTACTATTCATGTACATATCAACCTATCGTTAGTGTTGGGTAAATGTCCCACTGTGACGGCGTTCTCTATACCGATGTGGATTGGTATAATCATACCGGTATAAGGAGGGTCGTTATACAAGGTCTCCGTAAATCTCATTGGCTTTGGCGGACGTCCATTGCCGACGAGCTGGTTGTACCCTTAAAACCCTTTACACCCTTAGGGATCAGCATGATCCAAACGGCCTTAGTGTTTTCTATCTTACCTTGGGATCATTCCGGACCATCTGGCCTGTGTTCATAGCATGGCTAGTGGGCGGTTGTGACTTCTACCGGACTGCCAGCACATGACCTAGTGCTGTGCAACTATTATCATCGATGTTTATCGTTCTTTTATGATTATGTCCCTATCTCATCTACTATCTCTATACTCTCATCTATTCACATTCTCTCTACGCTCTCATCTATTCGTCAATTACTCTTATCTATTCTTGGTACTCTATTTGGCCATCCAATTGATTGTCTAAGATAAGAAACATGACTATGCCAGGCAATAAGGCCCGATCTGGTCCTGGGGAGAGCGTTCCAAAAGTGCCATTTGCCTGCGGGAGTTAAAATGATTAGGATGTTGGCATACATCCAGTGTCATTATACTATCAAGATTTAGTCTATGACAATCAATCCAAGTGCAATCAATCAATCAATACAAGTGCTATCGATACTAGTGCACCTTTGTGCAACTTTACATGCTATATCGTTACATGGCCAATCTATTATCATATTTGTTGTGCTATTTTCCATGTACAAGTGCTATCATTCTCTTGCCATCGTTACTATACTCTGCATGACTATTCTCTCTAGTTATCTTGCCTTTATAAGACATTAATCAATTAAAGCATGCCTGTTTATATGAGATATTAAGTCCTATTGGGCATTTATCGCTCATCCTGCACTATTTATTTCATGTGTTTCAGGCGAGTCTGAGGGAGATTACCACACTCACGAGGAAGGGATTGAGGAGAATGCTCATAAGTGACCAGTCTCGACAACCACTACTTATTAGTTAGTTAGTTAGTCATCAGTTAGTCATTATGTAATAGTCTGGATTTGAATAAACTACTTTGGGCCCTAGTTTTGGCTCTAATTAGTGAATGTAATAGTGGTTGATGAATTATTAATGAAGTTGGATTTTGTTTGGCATTATTCCAATTGTGCAATGGCGTATGTTTAATTGTTGCTCGATACTATTTATTTAACTGTAATTCCACTCCGATATTCCATGTCGGGGTGTTACAGTTTCCTGTGATTTCTATCTCCCGAGAACACTAGCTTTGGGTGTTGACTAAATGTTACCCAGCTTTTCTTACAGTTGACACTAGCCCCATGTTCAGACAACCAGTCTGCTCCTAGTATCACATCAAAACCATTCATGTCCATGCATATTAAATTTGCAGGTAGATTTTGAGTTTCAATCAACACTTTGCTAGATGGAAAGTGGTTTCTAAGTTTGGTGCCCGTACTAATAGGGGTTGACACAACTATCCCAGATTTCATTGTAATGGGTTTTACAGATAAGGTATCAGCAAAGGCTTGCGATATGAAAGAATGAGTAACTCCCATGTCAAATAGAACAAATGCAGAACGGGATAAAATAGTAAGTGTACCTTCAATCACACCACCTTCCTCTGATGTAGTTGGTTCTTTTACTGCCTGCAGCCTACCCTGGCACTTCTGGCCTCCTTGTGTTGCCTGTGTTTGATTCATCATGCGTGGACAGGTCGAGATCTTGTGAGTCTGGCTACCGCAGTGCAAGCACCTCCCAAGTGCTTTCCAACAATCTTCAGACCTGTGACTTGTCATGTCATAATACTTGCATGGTTCTTTGTTGATGGGGGCATGTTGATATCCTCCATCCTTGAATTTCTTCACCTGTTGGCTTCCAGCTTGGCCCATCGGTCGCTTTGTCCCGACCACAGCAGGTGGTCTTTTTGATACTGTCCCTTGTTCCTTCTTGATCATGTTTTTTTTTATATCTTCCGCTATAGCTAGCAAATCCTCCAGTAGTAGTGCTTTTCTTACCATCTCTGGGCAAGTTTGCATTTCCATCGATCCCAGTTGTGTGATGTACTAGGGCCTCAGACTGCTCATGAATATCTTGGCCTTCAACCGCTCGGTTTGGACCAAGTGTGGGGCATAATGAGCCAATTTAGAGAACTGGTCCTCGTACTCAGCTACAGACAGACTCCGTTGCTTCAGATTGGCGAATTCTGCTGCCTTCCGTTCCTGTACTCTATCAGAGAAGTATTTGTTGTTGAAGTACTCCTTGAATTGTTCCCATGTTGCCTGGGCATCTCCCAGTGTAGCCTCAATTGACTCCCACCAGGTACGCGCTTCTCTCTCTAGCTGATACGTAGCTAGAGTAACCTTGTTCTCATCGGTGCATCCCATTACACAGAACGCACGCTCAACTTCGTTGAGCTAGTGCTCAGCTTCGTCTGGGTCAGTGATACCCCCAAACCTAGGTGGGTTCATGCTTCGGAAGTTCCGGTGTAGATCTCCCTAAGTTTCAGCTCTACCCTGAGTGGCCTGTAGTAACGCCCAGGTCAGTGTGTTGATTGTTCGTTGCAAATCTCTCTCACGTGTAGTGGCCATAGCAATCCTTCAAGATAACCACATTATGTTCATTAGATGTCAACTTTATCACATCTTAATTCTAACAAAATGACTTAGCCCGTGTTTCTGCTCCAATCTCACTGTTGATTTTGACAAGTCGAAACCTGGGGATTAGTTTTGACTAAGCCTAACGATTTCCAGTTTGCCTAGTACTTAAGGGAAAGCCTAGGCTCTGATACCATTTGTGACGACTGAACCAGCAAACTGACCCAACAACCATACTAGTTGGTAGACTTCCCAGGAAGGTCACCCATCCTAGGACTACTCCCAACTGAGCACGCTTTAACTTCAGAGTTCTTTTCCTGCTCGAGCTCTGAAAATGACTAGTTCAAGTTATTGGTAGTCTACTGATTTAATCCATTTAATATATTCTTATACGGGGTGTTACACCCTCCCACTACGTCCTCTATGCACCATATCTCTATTGAGAACAATAAAGATATAACATGTCAATTTTGACGTAGCTATTTAATAACATAAATTGGCAACAACACCCAGTTTTTAAAATTTTTTTGAATATTATCTATATTCATCATTAGATGTTGAAGATATGTCTAACTTAGCCTCATCTTCGTCATCCTCTTCATCTTCCTCCTCATCAGACTCCACCTCCCGCTCAAGAACCTGAATGTCGAGGGAAATTGGGTCAACTTCTTCCTCTGTCTTATCCTTATATAAGCAAATTGGTTCATTTATATCTTCTACACTAAACTGTGTAGAAGGAGCCAAATCTCGTGTGTCACTCTGGTCTGATTGGAAGAAATTATCATTAACATCTTCGACTTCTTTATCAGTAGGGACAAGTTCATACTCAGGCAGTAGTCTTGTTTTCACTCTATAAGTAGCCCACCAATCTCTCAATTTGGGAGATGAATAGTTTGAATAATAAACTTGTTGGGCTTGTGCCGCCAAAATGAATGGCTCATACATACTCAACATGAACTTATGTTTGACATCTATGATCCCATATGTTGTGTCATTACGAATAGAGGTCAAATCAAACCAATGACAATTGAAGAGAAATACATGGTTGCCTTGTCCCAAAAACTACAGTTCGATGACTTCTTCGAGAATGCCATAATAGTCTACTTCATTTTCAATGTGGGCACTTCCCTTCACACATACACCATTGTTCATCGTAGACTTATTCCATCCATAATATCTCATGTGAAATCAGTATCCATTCACAATGTAGCCTAGATAGACACGTACAAACTTTGAGGGCCCATAACTTATATCTTGAACTCATGGATTAGTAATAAAGTCTTCCTCAACCTATGCAAAAAAAATGGACACATAATGACAACTATGAACAACTTATGCATAAAAACATGCCAACACTTATGCATAAAAATATTTTGACACTTACTCGATATCTTAACCAAGTAGCAAAAGACTTCTCATGTTCCTTTTCAACCTACACGTCAGTCAGATGTGGATTCTGTTGTAATATTTTTTACTCAAACTCTCTGTAGCATAAATGCAACACAACCTTGAATGATGAGAATTGCAAAAAAGTGAGGTACATGAACACATTATTGTTGAGAGCTTACTTAATGTAAGGGTCTAGTTCTGCTCAATTCATAATGGTGTCAATCTCCGTGGATAACAACTCTTTGTCTTCGAGTGCATGAGTAGAAGAATATCTCGGGGACACTTGAATATAAAGAGTCGGTCAGACACATTAGAATCTCCACCATCATCATTAAATGGAGATTGAGTGCGTCGAGTTCGTATTTCTGATTCAATGTACATTGAACAAAAGTTTGATATCTCTTTAATAAGGTACGCTTGGGTAATGGAGCCCTCAACTTGTGCTTTGTTGCAGACTTTCATCTTAAGATCATGCATGCACCTACGGTAACAATTCAAATGAATACCTAAGAAATATAAAAGATTGTCATAATGTGAATAAATTGAGACATAAGAATATACCTCTCAAATGGATACATCTATCAAAATTGTACTGGACCTCCGACTCTAGCCTCATATGACAAATGGATGATCAGGTGCTTCATTGAATCGAAGAATACTAGAGGAAATATCTTCTCTAATTTACAGACAATTTGTACTATATTTTGCATGATATTTTGCACTTCATGGAGCCTGAGTTCTGATACACATAAAATTCTGAAGAATAGACTTAGCTCGGTTAATGTTCCCCATATCTGCTTTGGCAACAACTCACAAAAAACAATTGCAATCAATCTTTGCATGAAAATATGACAATCATGACTCTTTGTTCTGTATACTTTCCCCTCATTTACATTAACACAACAACAATGTTCAAGACATATCATCTGGAAGTCTCAATTGCTTCAACCATTGACACACTTCCTTAATTTGCTTAGCCCCAACCACGTATGAAGCTTTAGGTTGTACAACGTTTCCTCTAACATGCTACAGTTCTAGTTCTGAATGTCTGCAAAGTACTTTTAAACCTATTCGTGCCTTGACATTGTCCTTCGTTTTGCCTTTGACATCCATAATTGTGTTGAACGCATTATCAAAAACATTCTTCTCAATATGTACGACATCTAGGTTATGTCGTATCAAAAGAGTTGACCAACAAGGCAATTCCCAAAAAATACTTTTCTTCACCCAATTGTGATCCTTCATAAACCCTGGGATTTGTTGGGTACTACCAGCCAATTGTGATATAATCGGTAAGTTCTAGACCCGCATCGTCATGTTTCAATTCCAGACACTAGCTTCATATGTACCTCATCTAATTCAATTGTATTTTTCATAAATGAGTCCTTCTGCCTTTGGAAAGGATGATATCTTGGTAAAAATCACTGATGACAATCGAACCAACATGATTTCCCCCCCATATTTCATTACAAATGATTTTGAATCCTCCATACAACAAGGACATGCCAACCTCTCATGTGTGCTCCAGCTTGATAGCATGACGTACGCTGGAAAGTCACTTATTGTCCACATTAATGCAGCCATCAAAATAAAATTCTTTTTTCTAGATACATCATAAGTAAGAACCCCATCTAACCATAACAATTTCAGCTCATCAATCAACAGTTTGTGATATATGTCTAAATTGTTTCCTGGATTTTTTGGACTAGGAATCAGCAACGATAGGAAGAGATTGTCATGCTTCATGCACATGTTTGGAGAAAGGTTGTACGGTGTTAAGAATACTGGCCAACATGAGTAAGATGCCGCCATGCCTCTGAATGGATTGAAGTTATTCGTGCATAAACACAACCACAAATTGCGTGGATCCCTTAAGAGCGAAGGATGAGTAAGGCGAAAATGAGCCCAAGCTTCTCCATTGTTAGGATGCCTGATTTCACCATCATCACAATGGACTCTTTCTACATGCCAAGTCATATGTCTAGATGTCTTTGGAGACATGAACAACTGCTGCAGTCTGAGTGTAAGAGGAAAGTATCACAGTGAAATTCAGACTTCAAATTCAGTAGCTGCATGGCTACAAACAACCGTGTATACTTCTCACAACCATCCCATAATGGCTCATCAGCATCTTAAAGTAACTGATAAAATCTCATAGCTGTGTTATTTGACACTTCTTCATTGTATTGGTCATCATGAATGTTGAACTTCAGACTAGCAACATCGACAACCATGTCTACATACGTACTTGTAGTGGTGAAGTTGGTCGATTCAAATGACCGGATATTAAACTCATCATGACACGACCAAAACTCATAATCAGCAACAAATCATCTCGTGTACAGATGATATTACAAATCCCATGTCGATATCCACTTTATGTTCTTACAAGCTGAATAGAGACATCGGATGTTACCTATCGGATCAACTGCTACCGATGAACTCCTCAATGCAAACCGAATGAAACTGTCAACTTCGTCTTTAAACTCCTATGTCACAACTCCATTAACTATTCCATGGTACATCCATGATCGATTCCTAGACGACATTTCTCCTGCACATATTAAATGTCATCTCATAAGGATCACTTGAAATTTAGAAATTGTATAACAACTTAAAAGAGTCACCATAAAATCTCTGGTGATGGTAGGACATATTATTTAGATTATCACATCGCTCAACTTAGTCAAAATGAATAGGTAGGACATATTATTTAGATTATCACTTTTTACCCATCCATGAATATTTGATCGCACTTAAATGGCCATTTACTATGTGCTTGTACAATTTTACTAAACATTTCAACAGCATCTCCCCAAACCTCTCTGATATACCAAAAATATTTATTTATTAAGAATTTTTCTTAAATACTTATTTCTAAATGGTTAATAAAATATTCAAAATCAATAAAGGTATACCATAGAGGAGTTAGGAGACAACCAAAATTTTCAACCAAACACATATAGTAAATGACCACCTCAATGCGATCAAACATTCACAGACTGTCCAAAACGGGACAATTCAAGATATTGAGTTAGATATACACATTCTCATCATTGAAAATGAGACTCGTGTGCATCAATCCCACAATCTTGAAGGGAATGGTTCATTGATATGAGCTTAACACACTCTTGTGAGGTATGTACAGTGATAGATGCACCCATGAACCTCAGCTCACATAGAACAACCTAAGCAATAAAATAAATTCATATTAAAAAACATATAAACATTAACATGCATGCATACATCGAACAAAACAACACATAATTTAAAAAACATTTAAATAAAGTATTTCCAGCAACAAAATCAATTTTATATCAGAGTATAAAGAACAAGTAATAAAATGATGAGAAGTGTATTGTGGTCTTGGGGTGTTCTTAGGGCGGCTCATTGACCTCACCCCTCCAGGGAGGTTGTACGAAGGAGCCAGCTGGCGAGCGGTGAGTGGCCAGTGTGCCCTTCCTGATTACCAGTGGTGATGCCATGGTTGCTATTATTGTGATAGTTTTTTTTCTTGCGGTGTGTTTTCCAGGCATGGCCCATTGCTTAGCCTATACAACTATTGTAGCCTGGTTGTGTCCAACTTTCGAGGGCGTTGTTGGTTTAGCCTTGTATGGTTGATCAGAAATAAATACACAAGTGCTTGTAAAACCTTAAAATAGATAGCTAGACATGTATATGTATTGTGAAACATCTAGCCAAAAATTGCCTCGTGGCTACAAAGACCATCATCAACTTGACAAATACAAAGAATTCATATAAAGAAGGCTTTTGCCAGTATAAGTTACCTAAGATGCAAACACACAACCAAGGGTACCTACAGATAAAGAAGGCCTTTTTAGGTATAAGTTGCCTGAGGTGCAAACACACAACCAAGGATACCTACAGATAAAGAAGGCCTTTTTAGATTTTAATGGGCCAAACTAATCGCCATCGCCTTCAACCAACCTGATCAATTCAAGTTTTATTGGACCCATAAAAGGAACTTTTCTAGACTCCTCTATGGTGGATTTCTATTCTTCTCTTGTGTCACTGCTAGGTGTTCCTTATTAAAGTACGCTACTATATATTATTAGTATACATACAACAGAAAAGTTCCACCATATGTAACTTTATAAATAAATCTATGTTAATTAACAAGCACGTGAGCGAGCCTCTCGAGGACGTAAGCGAGGAGGTTATGGGGAAACATCGACTGAGGGGGTGGGGGATTGAACGGTGGTGTAGGATCTTGAGGTGAGCCACCAGTAGGGGGAGGAGGAGGAGTCTCAGTGTAGGGCAGTGGTGGCTGCAATGGCAAGGCATGAAGTGGAGGAGGTGGCTCAGTGGGTGGTGGTGGCGGTGGCAGCTGTAGGAAGGAGGAAGAGGAGACTGAGTGGGTGGTGCGGGAGGAGGGGGTGACTCAGTGGGTGGTGGCGGCGACAATGCTGGAGTAGGAGGAGGGGCAATTCAGTTGGCGGCGGCGGCGACAATGCCGAAGTAGGAGTGGGAGGTAAGCTGCTAGGAGGGGGAGAGGGCAGTGGCAGTAGGGTGCAGGAGGGGTAGGGGTAGTGGTGGATGTAACACCCCATATAAGAATATTTTAAATGGACTAAATCAGCAAACTACCAACAACTCGGACTAGTCATTTTCAGAGCTCGAGCAGGAAAAGAACTCTAAAGTTAAGCGTGCTCAGTTGGGAGTAGACCCAGGATGGGTGACCTTCCTAGGAAGTCTACCAACTAGTATGGTTGTTGGGCCAGTTTGTTTGTTGGGTCGTGAAAAATGGTATCAAAGGCTTGCCCAGCAAGAAGTGTAGGAACTAAGTGCCACACAAGGCAAAGTGTTAGGCTACGGGAGCCACCACATGAGGCCATAATGGCGCAAAGTGTTACATAGTGGGAGCCACCTCTTGAGCCTGTGGAGGCCACCTCTAGAATCCAACTTGCCTAGGGTTTGATTGTGTGCTATATGTGAGCAGCGATGAGGACGTTGCTTATATAAGAGGGGTAGATTGTAACACCCCGTATAAGAATATATTAAATGCACTAAATCAGTAGACTACCAATAACTCGGACTAGTCATTTTCAGAGCTCGAGTAGGAAAAGAACTCTGAAGTTAAGTGTGCTCAGTTTGGAGTAGTCCCAAGATGGGTGACCTTCCTCGGAAGTCTACTAACTAGTATGGTTGTTGGGTCAGTTTGCTGGTTGGGTCGTCACAGCGGAGGCCGGTCGCAGCGGGGTTCAGGGGAGGGACAGTACTTACGATTGGCCGAGGAGGTAGCAGTGGCGCAGGGCGCGGTGGGGTAGTAGAGAGGAGGTAGCATCAATCACGTCCTGCTAGAGGGGATGAGAGAGTGAGAGAGAGAAACAGAGTGTGTTTCGGAGCAAAGCAGGAGGGGAAAATTAGGGATTTGTCGACAGAAATTTCCAACGAAAATAGTTCTGTTGGAAATTCCGTCGACATTTCTAACAGTTTCTTACGACAAAAGTCAGTAATGCCGACAGAACTTTTTCCTTTGGAATTTCTGACAATGTTACCGATGAAATATTTTCGTTAGAAATTTTCATTGGTAATGCAACTTTTTCTTGTAGTGAGGGGGCATAGGGATTGGACAGAAGGGTTTGCGATTGGCCATCCTTTGGAAATGATTGACCAAGGGTGTATTTATACGGATTTGGGGTTCAATGTCTAACGTGAAGTAAAATAGATTAATCTCTTCAACCTCAGTAGACACATTTAAGTTGCAACACGTCACACCAAGTAGATGCGTTAATGAACTTTCAAAATACTTCAAATTCTGACAGAAATAGCTAGTTGAATCGTGCTATGGGAAACATAAGCATTTAGGAATTCCCAAAAATGGTTTATGGAAAGCATCCAAAAAGGGATTTTGTAAGTAAAATCATGTCGGGCATAACTAACGCATTTTAGATAAAGCAATAAATATTTCAAAAAATCAGAAAAGAAAATTATTCTAAAATATGGCAATGAAAGTCATTCGATCGAACTGACGCATTTCAAAATGCTCGATCTCCTAGATATAGAGATAATCGATTCTAGGAAATCGTATTAGGAAGGGCAGATGCATTACTAAGAAGAAGGTGTCCAATAGGTCTGACGAATTGTTGAAAGCATAATCGCATCCACTAGGCATGAGGCTATTTCAAAAGGGGACAAAAGTGCTCCATCAAAATCAATAATAGTTAGGGGAAAGTCGGAAGAAATTGGGTAAAAGAGGTTAGACGCAGAGAGATGGGGAAAAACACTCAGAAAGTTGGAAATGGAGGGCCACATAGGGCATTATGGTGTAACATGAGATTTTCTCAGTGAGCTGTCAAATTTGGCATGTCTATAGATAGGATCTTTGATCTTCAAGAGTTTGGACAATGCTTTTATGATTCTCCTTTTTCATGTATCTGTAGCTTCAAGGTCTCTGTCTTCTTATACAGCTCTTGAAGATGACCGTTTAGAATATCCATTATAGCTTCATCTTCTTTTCGTTGCTTCCAGATAGCAGATGCAGTGTCTAACATATTTTTCTTGTGTGAATCATAAACTTGCATACATTTAATACAAGGATATAGAAAGATAAAGGAAGCAATCTTCCATCAGATCAATCCTAGGCATCAACTATTTGGTTTTCCCTTTTTCCAGCAATATTTCTATAAATGATCATGCTCTGATGGTAGTGGAGAAAGGTATGACTAAAACGTGTCATATGGAGAGTAATTTTTTACTAGCTACTGTACCATATTTTTCTTTTGAAAAAAAATGTTATGTGTTGGAATTGGAAACGAGATTTATTTTCATTACTTAGTAGGTAAACATCAGGATACACGAGAATAGAAATGACTAATATTTTTAAGATAGAAGAATACTTATACAAAACACCAGAAAAGCCATATTGGTCAAAGAGATGAGAATTTGGATAAATATGGGACTAGATAACAATAAATGGAATGTAAATCCATTATAATTGATGTAACACTCATAATATATAAAATAATCATTGTGAGTGTCTTTTTTAATCAATACAATGAGTTGCTTCATATAAGTAATCGTTGAAGAGTATAATGTTAACTGAAGAAGGTCTAAGAGATAGCTAGTAATCAATGAAATATGCAAATGATAATTCATGACTTTCAATATAAGAGTAATCGCTGTCAACTACGATGAAAATTCAATTTTCACTAGTAGTGATCGAAATTTTAATTAACGAGTGATTAACTAAAAATTGATTCTTCCAATAGTTGACAACGATACAAAGTCATCACATAGTAATCAGAAGAAAAGTGATACACCTATTAATCGATAGCCTTGAGGAACACTACGTTCAGTAATCGGTAAAATATTAGATAGTAAATGTCTAGTTAAATTTGAAGTATAAGTGAAACATAGACAAATGTTAATCGAAACATATATCACAGTTTTTGTCACTTAACTGATAAAATGATGGTTAGATATGTATATATCGGATCAAAAATGAAATCAATAATCGATAGAAAAATTGTTTGAGATGCATTATGAAGTAATCAATAAAATATAGTTAGGACACTTCAATAATTAAAAAGATAAGTGAAATGTTGTGAGAACTAATTAGTGAAAACATCTAATCAATAATTAGAATAGATATTGTTGGTTAATCGTTTCAAAAATTGTATAATAAGTCAAAAATATATTTGGAAGAATAATGAATTAACAATTCCATAACTAGAACAGACTCTGAGGTAATTAGTGTTAAAATGATTGATCAAGCACTTCAGTAGTCAGTATGTTACTTGTAATCGGAAAAAAATATATAGTGAAGAAATTGGAACACAATTCAAGTGAACTTCTTCAATAATTGATGTAAAGTTTGAACTCTAGTCGATATGAGCTTTGTTCTCTAATCGATAGAAGTTACCTTAGTAACCAATCTAGAGTGTGTTCTCTAATTGTTATGGACTTGCCACTTTGGTAATGAGTTGGAGTTATCCTAACTCCAACCCATGATCAATGTTATACATGGCTAACCCACTTTTTGCTTTGGTAACAAGTGAGTTAACTCACTTGAATAAATGGAGTTAACCCACATGTTTGTTGAGTGCTTTGGTTGTCATTGAAAGGTTAACGTTTTCCAGTTTGATGAGAATACCCAAACTACCCCTCAACCAACACTTTATTCATTTAAACTATGTACCTTTCTTTGGAATAGTTTAATCATAGAAACTATTTTATAAATGGGATCAACATATTACCATCAATTAAAATTCTAATAATCACTTAAAAAATACAATAGTATTAAAAATGGTGCGGTAGTACTTTATAATATTTTTTATGTAAGGCCCTCGAATTTTGTTGTATTACTTTATTTCATGAAAATAATTCATGCTTGTGTATGCATAGAATGTACATATCTACGTACGTATTAACTAGTTATACTTATGTGTGCATGTGTATAATTAGTTGTAAATAGTGTATGAATTGCATGGTGGTAGTGTGTACATGATAGCATATGTATGGCATGTATATATATATCAGTTAAGCATGGTTTCTGCATGTTTTGAGTTTTGGCCTGACCCATTTGGCGTCCACATGGATGGATGTCCATGCTGAGTCAGCGTCCACCTCGATGGACGCCAATGCTTAAGTCAACGTCCATGGATGTGGACGTTAATATCTCTAACCTGCATGCGTTGCAGACCCCGAAACTCTGGGGGCAAGCAAGCCCAGCCATTAGGGAGAAGTCCCCAATGGCTATCAGGCCATTCCATCACCTCTCCGGGGTTCCCCAAACCCCTCTTCTATAAACCAAAATCCTTCTGCACCAGAAAAGAGTTCTCTTGACTCTTTGCAAAGAGGAGAGAAACCCTAGCTCAAAACTGGAGGAAGACTGAACTTTGCATGCTCTGATCCGGCAACATGGAGCTTCATCCGGCGATCTCTTACAACTGGAGGCCAGAGTGGACCAAGGAGAAGGCTTCCCCGACCCCAGCTTGCTGTGGAGATCGACCAAGAACCCGGAGGAGAGCTCTTTTGGAAGCTTCTTGGGACTGCCCAAGGAGAGCTTCAGCAGCAACTTAGATCCCTTTGGAGGTTTTTAAAAAGGCAAGTAACCCATTCACTTCGTCCATGTAGGTGTCTAGTAGGGTTTTACTATTTTTATACATTTTCCTCGTGTCCTGGATCCTCTCACTTCTCTTTCTTTTGGAGCTCGGATCTATGTTTTGCACAGACCGGAACTTAACGGCAAGACCTCTTGCCGTTAAGATCTTCAATTAACGGCCAACGATGTTGCCGTTAAGCTCCATTAACGGCCAGACTGTGTCGTTAAGTTCTTCAGGGCAGAACAGTGAGCTGGTCTCCTTTCTATATGATTAATTTTCGAAGTGTTTTCGCATGAGGATATAATGTAATCGTATATATTATGAAAAATAGACAATGTGATGTGTGTGGAATTTCCTGTGCTTTTTGGTGAATGGCACGAATTTTTAAACTTATTAAAATACATGTTTGGAAAGTGGATTATGCATGTTTACCTACTGTCTACATGATCCCTGAGGAATGGAATGCCCTAAATTTTTCTAAACCATGTATATACGTATCAGTCCATGCCCTACAATTTTGATAATTTTTTCCAAGGTTGTGGGATTTACTATAACTTCTGTTTTTGGAAATATAAGACATGTATAGGACTTGTAAAATTTACTGAAAATTGTGTGTTGTGCAATAAATCCGGGGAAAAATTCTGTGATGATGTGTATGTTAGGTTCAGGGTTGTGAACTGTCAAACTGGATATTCATGTTATGCTCCATGATAAATTGAATTATGAATGGCATGCAATTGAATGTTTTAATTTCTGTAAATGTAATATGACTCAAAAAAATCTGAAAATTTGTATGTGAGGTCATGAATCTGTAACTAGTGTGTGGTTAAATTTTAGTGATATTTGGATAAATGTAATGTGTATTATGAAATTACCATGTGAAAATATGTGACAATTGCATGCTATCATGAATATGAGTTGATAATGTGATTGCCAACCTGATTAATGTGAGCTACTGAGTGTTAAATTTTCTGTAAACAAATAGTATCATGATTAAGAAAATAGGGCCATGTGCGTAAGTGAGATAATGTAAAGACATGTGTAATATGTGTGTTAAAAATCGAAATGTGTAATGTGTAAAAGTGTGTGCCATGTGTGACACTGCTTCCATAGAGGACCGTGGAACCATACCATGGAAAAGTCCTCATGGGAAGGTTCAATGTGTTAAGATCCTAATGGCATTAGGATGAAATCCTGGACGTAGACAAGTACCACTGGTTAGGGTGGAGACTTGTTCTCCCGGTCTGCGCAGTCCAAGAGTCGTCACTATGTTGCCTAGGTGATGTCTATGTGTATGTGTTATGTGATGTGTCCTTCTAATGGTGGTTTGGACTATGTATCACGGCACTAAATTGTGAAATGTGAATGTGATTATGTGTAAATTGTGTAGTGTGAATATGTGTAAATGTGCAATGTGTAAAAAGAGAACTATGTAAATGAGTAATTGTGTAGACACGTGAAACCATTATGTTAAATTGTGAAATGGTGGCCTATGATATGTTAATGTGAAATTTTGTTATGACAGCAATCTAAAGGTGTTTATAAGAATGTTTTATGTGTGTAAAAATGCATAGAATCCATGCTAGGAGCATTTCTTGCATATGTGTGAACAATTCCATGTTTAATTGCTATCGTGTCGTAATCAAATGGAATTGTAGCTCTCATGCAATAGGATGTGAATTGCTAAAGTATTTCAAAACAGAAACCTTAATGTGTATGAAATGATAAATGGCATGTGCAAGAATATGTAGAAACCATGATAGGAATGTTTCCTTTTATGTAGACAAGAATCCCTATGTTTGGTTGCTTCCATGTTATAGCCTTATTTGAAAGGTAGCTTTCATGTGATTACATGAGTAGAAGGCATGTGATAGGATGTTTATTTTGGAATGTCTTAAATCATGTACCAAGTGTTTTACAATTTTGTAGAATTGTCATGATAGGTTGTTTCTTATAAGCGTTCAAGTATGTTATATGTTTTACTTTGTAAATTGGAATGAAAAACATACTGTGATAAATGCATGTATGATGTGTGTGGTGTTATTTGCTGAGTCTTTTAGACTCATTCCTTGCTTCGGCGTACAGGTTTAGTTGGTGACCTGACACATTTGGAAGAGACCGTGGAGAGTGACTCCGAGCGTGGCGAGTAGCCTGGTGGAGTTTTCATCGTGACATTTTGCTTTCATTGTATGTAATTGAGGCATTGTAATGAAACTATTATGTAATTGTGGACAAGTTATGTAATTTGATTTTTAGCACTTTAAATTTTGTGGACTTTAGTTATCTTTAAATTGTCATTTGAATCAGGTATGTTAAATGTGGATGATGAAATGAAGACAAGTAGTTCTTTTGTTTCCGCTACTCTGTATTTATATTTATGAGCATCTCAATCGTATGTTATTGTTAGGTAAATGTCTCACTGTGATGACGTTCATTATATCGACGTGGATTGGTATAATCGTACCGGTATAAAGAGGGTCGTCGCAGAGATTGGTATCAAAGAGACTGGTTGAGATTGCACATGAATATATATAAGTCATCTTCCCCATTACATGCTAAGTCTACATAGGAATGTCCACATGTGTAGAATTGATTAATCATGAATGAAAATAGATAAGAAAATGGTTAGGAAATAAATTAACGTAGCTCTATTAGTGGCTAAAATCTATTGCAGCCATGGCTTCGAGAGGTAGGCGTGGCGGAGCGCCGGCCCGTGAGGACGAGCTGAGACGTGAGGAGCGGGCAGAGCAGCAGGCCCCAGCACCACAGAATCCTGTACTTCCCCCACCGCCGCCTGTGGATTATGGATTGTTCATGCAAGGTTTGGTGCAGTACATGCAGACGCAGGCCCATACCCAGGCTGCACTCCAAGCCCAGTTGGAGGCTTAGGTTAGAATGACAAAACAATTAAAAGTCTATTTTATTTTAATTATGTGATATTATGTTGATTATGTATTGCTTGTTGTGTACTGTATCAGGATCAAGTCCCAGCTCCGGACCATGGTGGACCTTCCATCATGGAAAGATTCAAGAGGATGCTGCCACCCTCTTTTAAGGGGGAGAGCGATCCATTACTAGCTGAGAGTTGGATGAGGGAGATTGAAAAGATCTTCCGAGCTATTAGGTGCACGGATGAGGATAAGGTTACTTTAGCCACCTATATGCTTCAGGTATGTGTTAGTTTTGTATGTTTGTATGTTCTATTAAGTTAAATATGTGTAGATGGTGCTTATAAATGATGTACTGCAGGAAAGAGCGGATGTATGGTGGGCTTCATTACTACGTACACGGTTTGAGGATGGCGCGGTTGATGTTGCTTGGGACGAGTTCGTGAGGCTCTTTCGGGCCAAGTTCGTCCCCGAGCATATTCAATATCGGATAGAGCAGTAGTTCCTCTCTTTGACTCAAGGCTCCATGTCCGTGCCCGAATATGAGGCCAGGTTTGCAGAATTATCTAAATATGCACCTCATATCGTGATAGATGAGCACAGGAAAGCAAAGAAGTTCTTGATGGGCCTGAAGCCATCATTGAGGACGAGGCTAGTGGCGTTCGACCATTGCACCTTGGACGAGGCCCTTAGCGCTGCTTATAGGCAGGAGGGCGAGATGCAGCAATATCTTGAAGAGAAGAAGGCTTCGCAGAAGAGGCCTACAGCTACGTTCCAGCGGCAGGACAAGAAGAAAGCGGTGTACCAGACACAACAGCGATCAGTAGCAGTCGACAGTACTCAGGTACCCTCTGTACGTTCCCCTGGTGTGAAGAAAGAGTGTCCCCACTGTGGGAAGACACATGGTGGTTCCGAATGTTGGATGATTGCGGGAAAATACTTGAAGTGCGGAACCAGCGACCACAAGATCAAAGACTGTCTGAGACTTCAACAGGGAGTTCAGCGCGGAGCGCCAGCCCCAGCAGTAACAGCAGTAGTGCCAGCGACAGGAAGACCAGGAAGGCCTCGAGCCCCAGCTCGAATGTTTGCTCTGGCGCGCGAGGACGCCGAGCAGGCAGAGCATGTCACCGAAGGTATGGTTTTACTTCTAGGTGTGCACGCTCGGGTTTTGTTTGACACGGGTGCCACTCAATCGTTCATTTTCGAGCGGTTTGCTAGGCAGTTAGTTCTAGAGTCGAGTGTAGAGTCTGAGGATTTATAAGTCCCTTTGTGTGTGCACACCCCTGCGGGTACGGTATCGACTAGGAAGTGCATTTCATTGTTGCCTGTGTGCATTGAGGATAGGGTTTTAGATGGGTGTTTCTTCTTGATAAAGATGAAGGACTTTGATGCTCTTCTTGGTCTGGATTGGCTAAAGGAGCACTATGCGTTAGTAGATTATTATGGAAAGAAGATTGTTTTCCACATTCCTGGTGAGGATGAGTTCTCTCATCCCTTGCCAAGGAACGTGGCGGGAAAGTTGGTTATCTCTGCCATGAAGGCGATGCGCATGGTAAACAAGGGTTGTGACGCTTTTCTTGCCAGCGTGGTATTAGTGCCTGCGGCTGATGAGTCACCTACTCTTACAGAGATCGAGGTAGTGCAAGATTTTCCAGATGTCATTCCTGATGACTTGTCTGGATTACCACCGGATAGAGAGATAGAGTTTACCATAGAGTTGCTTCCGGGCACCTCTCCTATCTCAAAGGCTCCATATCGGATGGCACCTGCGGAGTTAGCTGAGTTGAGGAGGCAGTTGCAAGAACTACTAGATAAGGGATTTATTCACCCTAGTGTTTCCCTTTGGGGCGCACCTGTATTATTCGTCAAGAAGAAAGACGGGTCACTTAGGTTATGCATTGACTACAGAAAGCTGAACCAAGTGACAGTGAAGAACCGGTATCCCTTACCTCGGATTGATGATTTGTTTGACCAGCTGCAAGATGCATCAGTCTTTTCTAAGATTGATTTGCGGTCCAGTTATCATCAGTTGAGGATTCAGAGTGAGGATGTGTCCAAGACGACATTCAGATCCCGTTATGGACATTATGAGTTTTTGGTCCTTCCTTTCGGATTGACCAATGCCCCTGCAGCGTTCATGGATCTCATGAATAGGGTGTTTAGGTCGTATCTAGATAGCTTTGTAGTGGTCTTTATAGATGACGTGTTGGTCTACTCTCCAGATGAGGCCACACACCGTCAGCATTTGAGGGTAGTATTAGAGGTTCTTCGTGAGCACAAGCTGTATGCAAAATTCAGCAAGTGCGATTTCTGATTGCGCGAGGTTCATTTCCTCAGGCATGTTATCTCCGGTGCTGGTGTTGCAGTTGATCCAGCAAAGGTCCAGGCAGTTATGGATTGGGAAGTTCTCAAGACCCCTTCGGAGATTCGTAGTTTTTTGGGTTTGGCTGGTTACTATCGGCGATTCATTGAGGGATTTTCATCCATCGCCTCCCCATTGACTCAGCTCACCAGAAAGGGAGTGAAGTTTGTATGGTCCGAGAAGTGTGAGAGTAGTTTTCAATTGTTGAAGACTAAGCTCATATTAGCTCCGGTGTTAGTCTTCCGAGCGGTGTAGAGGGTTTTGCTATCTACACGGATGCGTCTCGGATTGGCTTAGGCTGTGTGCTAATGCAGCAAGGAAGGGTAGTGGCGTATGCTTCTCGTCAGTTGAAGGAGCATGAGCGAACTATCCGACTCATGATTTGGAGCTCGCAGCAGTGGTTCATGCACTAAAGATCTGGAGGCACTATCTTTATGGTGTCAGATTTGAGGTGTTTACCGACCACAAGAGCTTGAAGTATCTCTAAAAGGAATTAAACCTGAGGTAGAGAAGATGGATTGAGTTCTTGAAGGACTATGAGTTCGACCTTCAGTATCACCCTGGGAAGGCAAATGTCGTAGCGGATGATCTGAGTAGGAACAGACCTTCTCTCCAGTAGGACTAGAAGATGTTGGAGGATGCAGCTTGCACGTTGTTTGAGTTAGAGCCATCGCTATGCCAGGCTTTTGTAGCTCAGTTATCCCTTAGGTCCTCAGTGTTGGATGAGGTGATCGAGCAACAGAAGGTCAACCCTAGACTCTTAAAGTTAGTGGGCAAGGCAGGCATTGCTCGTGATGAGGACGGTGTGATTAGATTCCATCACCGTGTTTGTGTCCCTGATTTGGTAGATGTCCGTGAGCATGTGTTAGCGGAGGCTCATAGATCACGATTCTCTATTCATCCGGGTAACACTAAGATGTACCAGGATTTGAAGAGGTCCTTTTGGTGGTCTGGCATGAAGAGGGATGTAGCAGATTATGTATCCTGGTGTTTAGTATGCCAGCAAGTAAAGGCCGAGCGACAGCGACCATCCAGCCTTATGCAAAGGATGGAGATCCCAGTGTGGAAATGGGAAGCTGTCACTATGGACTTTGTTTCGGGTTTGCCTCGATCTAGAAGGGGCAATGACTCGATTTGGGTAGTTGTAGATAGATTCTCGAAGACTGCGCATTTCTTGCCTATGAAGAAGAAGCAGTCGGTTGAGAGTTTAGCTAGATTGTATGTTAGTAGCATCATTAGATTGCATGGTGTGCTGAAGTCGATCATTTCGGATCAAGATCCGAGATTTACTTCGAGGTTGTGGAAGGGTCTTCAGCATGTGTTAGGTTCGGAGCTGAAGCTCAGTTCGGCGTTTCATCCCCAGACATATGGACAGTCCGAGAGGACTATCCAGACGCTCGAGGATATGTTGAGAGCGTGTGTGCTGGATTGGAAGGATGATTGGGAGCGTCATCTACCCCTAGTGGAGTTCGCATACAACAACAGCTTTCATGCGAGTATTGGTATGGCTCCATTTGAGGCGTTGTATGGTAGGCCTTGCAGATCTCCTTTATGTTGGGAGGAGACCGGTGATAGGCAGCTGATCGGTCCGGAGTTAGTTCAAGAGACTTCGGATAAGGTCCAGCTTATCAGGAAGAGGCTTGTTGCGGCGCAGGATAGGCAGAAGAGCTACGCCGACAACAGGAGGAAGGATTTGGAGTTCGAGGTGGGTGAACATGTCTTTTTGAAGATATCACCTACTCGTGGTGTCGTCAGATTTGGCAGGCATAGTAAGTTGAGCCCTAGATTCATTGGCCCGTATGAGATTCTCAAACGATTGGGCGGCGTGGCATATGAGCTAGCTTTACCCCCAGCTTTAGCTAGTGTTCATCCCATTTTCCACGTTTCTATGCTCAGGAAGTATGTTCGAGATCCATCTCATGTGATTAGTCATGAGCCAGTGGAGATTCAGCCAGATTTGTCATATGTGGAGCAACCAGTAGCTATTCTTGATCGGAAGGTTCAGCATCTCCGGAACAAGGGTATTGCGTCGGTGAAAGTTCTATGGCGGAACTTCTCACGAGAGGAGGCTACTTGGGAGCTTGAGGATGCGATGAAGAAGAAGTATCCCCGTTTGTTTGAGTAGTTTTGTTTAAACTTCGAGGACAAAGTTTCGTTAAGGGGGAGAGGGTGTAAGGCCCTCGAATTTGTTGTATTACTTTATTTCGTGAAAATAATTCATGCTTGTGTATGCATAGAATGTACATATCTACGTACGTATTAACTAGTTATACTTATGTGTGCATGTGTATAATTAGTTGTAAATAGTGTATGAATTGCATGGTGGTAGTGTGTACATGATAGTAGATGTATGGCATGTATATATATATTAGTTAAGCATGGTTTCTGCATGTTTTGAGTTCTGGCCGAAGGACCCATTTGGCGTCCACATGGATGGACGTCCATGCTGAGTCAGCGTCCACCTCGATGGACGCCAATGCTGAAGTCAACGTCCATGGATGTGGACGTTAATATCCCTGACCTGCATGCGTTGCACGCTCCGAAACTCCGGGGGCAAGCAAGCCCAGCCATTGGGGAGAAGTCCCCAATGGCTATCAGGCCATCCCATCACCTCTGCAGGGTTCCCCAAACCCCTCTTCTATAAACCAAACTCCTTCTGCACCAGAAAAGAGTTCTCTTGACTCTTTGCAATAAGGAGAGAAACCCTAGCTCAAAACTGGAGGAAGACTGAACTTTGCATGCTCTGATCCGGCAACTTGGAGCTTCATCCGGCGATCTCTTGCAACTAGAGGCCAGAGTGGACCAAGGAGAAGGCTTCCCCGACCCCAGCTTGCTGTGGAGATCGACCAAGAACGCGGAGGAGAGCTCTTTTGGAGGCTTCTTGGGACTGCCCAAGGAGAGCTTCAACAGCAACTTAGATCCCTTTGGAGGTTTTTAAAAAGGCAAGTAACCCATTCACTTCGTCCATGTAGGTGTCTAGTAGGGTTTTACTATTTTTACAGATTTTCCTCGCGTCCTTCATCCTCTTACTTCTCTTTCTTTTGGAGCTCGGGTATGTGTTTTGCACAGACCTGAACTTAACGGCAAGACCTCTTGCCGTTAAGATCTTCAATTAACGGCCAACGATGTTGCCGTTAAGCTCCATTAACGTCCAGACTGTGTCGTTAAGTTCTTCAGGGCGGAACAGTGAGCTGTTCTCCCTTCTATATGATTAATTTTCGAAGTGTTTTCGCATGAGGATACAATGTAATCGTATATGTTATGAAAAATAGACAATGTGATGTGTGTGGAATTTCCTGTGCTTTTTGGTGAATGGCACGAATTATTAAACTTATTAAAATACATGTTTGGAAAGTGGATTATGCATGTTTACCTACTGTCTACATGATCACTGAGGAATGGAATGCCCTAAATTTTTCTAAACCATGTATATACGTATCAGTCCATGCCCTGCAATTTTGAGAATTTTTCCATGGTTGTGGGATTTACTGTAACTTCTGTTTTTGGAAATAGAAGACATGTATAGGACTTGTAAAATTTACTGAAAATTGTGTGTTGTGCAATAAATCCGGGGAAAAATTCTGTGATGATGTGTATGTTAGGTTCAGGGTTGTGAACTGTCAAACTGGATATTCATGTTATGCTCCATGATAAATTGAATTATGAATGGCATGCAATTGAATGTTTTAATTTTGTAAATGTAATATGACTCAGAAAAATTTGAAAATTCGTATGTGAGGTCATGAACCTGCAACTAGTGTGTGGTTAACATTTCGTGATATTTGGATAACTGTAAAGTGTATTATGAAATTTCCATGTGAAAACATGTGACAATTGCATGCTATCATGAATATGAGTTGATAATATGATTGCCAACCTGATTAATGTGAGCTACTGAGTGTTAAATTTTCTGTAAACAAATAGTATCATGATTAAGAAAACCGAGCCATGTGCATAACTGAGAGAATGTAAAGACATGTGTAATATGTGTGTTAAAAATCGAAATGTGTAATGTGTAAAAGTGTGTGCCATGTGTGACACTGCTTCCATAGAGGGCCGTGGAACCGTACCATGGAAAAGTCCCCATGGGAAGGTTCAATGTGTTAAGATCCTAAGGGCATTAGGATGAAATCCTGGAGGTGGACAAGTACCACTGGTTAGGGTGGAGACTTGTTCTCCCGGTCTGCGCAGTCCAAGAGTCGTCACTATGTTGCCTAGCTGACGTCTATGTGTATGTGTTATTTGATGTGTCCTTCTAATAGTGGTTTGGACTATGTGTCACGGCACTAAATTGTGAAATGTGAATGTGATTATGTGTAAATTGTGTAGTGTGAATATGTGTAAATGTGCAATGTGTAAAAAGGGAACTATGTGAATGAGTAATTGTGTAGACACGTGAAACCATTATGTTAAATTGTGAAATGGTGGCTTATGATATGTTAATGTGAAATTTGTTATGACAGCAACCTAAAGGTGTTTATAAGAATGTTTTATGTGTGTAAAAATGCGTAGAATCCATGCTAGGAGCATTTCTTGCATATGTGTGAACAATTCCATCTTTAATTGTTATCGTGTCGTAATCAATTGGAATTGTAGCTCTCATGCAATAGGATGTGAATTGCTAAAGTATGTCAAAACAACAACCTTAATTTGTATGAAATGATAAATGGCATGTGCAAGAATGTGTAGAAACCATGATAGGAATGTTTCCTTTTATGTAGACAAGAATTCCTATGTTTGGTTGCTTCCATGTTATAGCCTTATTTGAAAGGTAGCTTTCATGTGATTACATGAGTAGAAGGCATGTGATAGGATGTTTATTTTGAAATGTCTTAAATCATGTACCAAATGTTTTACAATTTTGTAGAATTGTCATGATAGGTTGTTTCTTATAAGCGTTCAAGCATGTTATATGTTTTACTTTGTAAATTGGAATGAAAAACCTACTTTGATTAATGTATGTATGATGTGTGTGGTGTTATTTGCTGAGTCTTTTAGACTCATTCCTTGCTTCGGCGTACAGGTTTAGTTGGTGACCCGACACATTTGGAAGAGACCGTGGAGAGTGACTCCGAGCGTGGCGAGTAGCCTGGTGGAGTTTTCATCGTGACATTTTGCTTTCATTGTATGTATTGAGGCATTGTAATGAAACTATCATGTAATTGAGGACAAGTTATGTAATTTGATTTTTAGCACTTTAAATTTTGTGGACTTTAGTTATCTTTAAATTGTCATTGAATCAGGTATGTTAAATGTGGATGATGAAATGAAGACAAGTAGTTCTTTTTTTTCCGCTATTCTGTATTTATATTTATGAGCATCTCAATCGTATGTTATTGTTGGGTAAATGTCCCACTGTGATGACGTTCATTATACCGACGTGGATTGGTATAATCGTACCGGTATAAAGAGGGTCGTCGTATTTTATAATCATTTATTTTTCTCACATCAATAGAAACATTAATAACATTAATAGAAAAATAAATACAAAAATTAATAACAACAAATTAATACAAAATGTCATTTTATTTAATAACAATAAATTATAGGTCGTAATCATACCTCTATTTATTTTTAAGATTAATTTATTTAAAAAAAATGGACAGCACCTCCCCTATTTCTCTTATATTTTCATTATTTGTACATGTTCCTTTATGTATGTAGCAACAAAACTTTGAAAAAAAATATGAAGAGATGCAGAATTCCCTAAATGGTAATCAAGAAGGGGGGGTTGAATAGATTACGGACAATTTAAAAGCTTAACGCCCTCTTTTTGCAATAGCACAGACAATTAAAGTGTTAGCAATGATCAACTATGTGTGGATGTGTGTGAGTGATTGATAGATGGATAAGCAAGTACTCAAACGTGTATAAATATGTCGTGCCTACCAAACATCTAACGCAAATTCGTACAAACCACGAGACACGTAGATTTTACGTGGTTCGGAGTACACAACTCGTGTATCCTACATCCACGGGCCACACACACACGCAGAATCACCTGCTTATGAGCTAGTTCACGAACTACAACTCACACACGTGTTTATCTTATGTGAACCCACGATCAGATTAACACACACACACGTGTATCAAGCACAACAACCGCTTGAAACACCACACACACACACAAGTATGGAATAGAAAGAACAGGGAAGAGTTTGAGAGTTGAAGAACAAATCCAATAAGCAAACTCTTCCTCTGAACGTCCTCCTGGAGTTCAAGCTTCGACTTTGAGATCGGATATTGATGTAGATGCTTGAATCCAAGACGTCCGGACTTCACCTTCTGCTGCAAAAGTCTTCCTTTCTTGGTTCTGGGCGGTAGGTTGAAGCAAAGCAGCAGAACAGAGGTTTTCTGGAGAGCTCTTTAGGGTTCTTTGTAGGAGGCTGCTTGTGTACAAGATTTGTTGCAAAAGGTTGCTTATATATGAGTGTTAACATATGGAGAGTCGTACTCCATAGAAACACTAAGTTTGGCAACTTGCAAAACTTCCCGTAATGTGTTTTCCATTTGTCTGTCGACAGGTCTTGCACCTGCTGCCGACAGGCGTAGACAATTTGTGAAGAACCAGAAGGCTGAAGGCTCTGACTGTGTGCATCTGTCGACAGGTGGTCTGCTGCTGTCGACAGGCACAGGCCTTCCAGAGCTTTTGATCTTCGGACTGGTTGCATCTGTCGACAGGGGCACTCCTGCTGTCGACAGGCAATGCCTTGGCAGAACTGGTTGCTTTCAGACTGGTTGTATCTGTCGACAGGTCCTTGCTGCTGTCGACAGGTACCTTGTCTTTTGACTTTTTCTTGATCTTTCAAGCTTGTTTTTGGCACATGTCTTGCATTGTATATCTCCTACAAAAGTAAACATAATTAGTGAGATATTATGAGCATAAAATCAAGCATTGTACCAAGTTGTTATGACAAGTTATTGTTTGAAGATCTCATGCATTTAAAACTCAATTCACATTGTTTATCACTTGTTTCCATTGTACATCATTGCACATCAATGTTCATCATCAAAAACATGTTGTATTGATTAATTAGAATGTGAGCTCAATCTTCTCAACAAGAGAACCCAACATTCTCCCCCTTTTTGATGATGACAAAATTAATCAATTAATGCACAATTGAGTTGTTCTCCCCCTTTTGACAACATCCAAAAGCACACCATAGACACAAGTAGAATGCACAGAGCAAAGATTTTCATTGATTTTCATGAGTGCATACACATTACATTGGGTGCTAATGAAAGGAAATAACAAGTAATGGGAAAGTCATGGCATGATGACCATAGAAAAAGCAAAATTACATTAGACATGACATGAATAAAATGAAACTTAGACTACAGGACTAGACCGAATCCTAGACAACTAAGCTATCTAAGCATATTCATCAGCGGGCTGTGAAGGAGCCGGTTGATCAGCATGACGCTCAGGAGCAACGTGGTCCAGACGTGAATCTAGAGCTGCAATGCTAGATTCCATAGTATCCAACCTTGCATTGAGGCTTGCAAAACCAGTGGTCATCTGAAGTTGCAACTGAGCTAGTAGTTGACGGATGGACAACTCAATAGCACCAACAGTGACATCTCCCGGAGCATCAAATGACTCAGAGTGGTAGTCATCTTCATCTTCAGCATCTTCCTCAGCTTCATCTTATTCTTCATTTACCTCTTCAACACCAACCCCAACCTCTTCAACTACAGCTGCTCCCTTGCCCTTTAGATCTCTTGTAACTATCCCATCGACTAGCTTGTAGCCCATCCTTTGAGCTGCGGTGAGGTCATAGGAGCTACGGGAAGAAAGATCCGTCATCTCCTCCTTTGGGATGTGGATGCCAATAAAGAGGAATAGAGATGTGAGTTGGCATGCATAGGGCATTAATCTCTTTGAACTTCGAATGCACTGGCGAAAGATAGTGATCATGAGGAGTGGAAGGTTGATGAGTTCAGTTTTGAGGAATTGGTGAAGCAGGGACTTGTGAAGGGAGGTCACAAGTTCACGGCTTCCATCCTTTGGAACAATTAGTGTGGTGAAGATGTGATGGATTGGGCGATGAAGTGGAGGGAAAGAGTTGGCATTCAATTGCTTACGACTGGTGGGGTCGTAAGGCTACCGAACGATGAGAGTGTGGAACTCCTCGGGAGTTGGATGATAGGTTTTGATGTCAACTCCTGTATTGGGGGATTTGGAGGGCAGTGGATATAAGGTTTGGAGTTACAAAGAAGGGAGTGTCTTTGACTTTGGTGATGAGCTTACCATCGGTTGACACTCGAAGGTTGGTATAGAAATCCGTCACAGCGGTGGGAGAGTACCGCATGTGATTGTAACAGAAGGGTGCCCACCCCTGCACATCAAAAAGAGGCTGGAGGCCGGGAAACATGTCCTCCAAGGAGATGAAGTCGACGTAGCGGGGCTGCGCGACTTTCGTGAAGGTGCCATGGGTGTTGAGGAGTTCACGAGCTCCGACAAGCGATCCTCCCGGTGCTTCGTGCGACACTCAGTGGGCGCCCTGGAGCCCTGGCCTGGTTCGGGAGATCTTGTACGGCGACGAGATGTCATCTTCTTCGCCGGTGGAGCCATGAGATGATGATCCTCGTGTAGGAGGGAGAGGGTGGAGGAAGAAGAGACACGAGACAGAGAGAATCCGCAAGGGAGGTGGGATCTCTTCCTGCGCCCTGGAGAGGGAGGGTTTTGGGTGGAAGGAGGGAGGGGAAGGGTTTTTGGAAGGAGGTAGAAGGGGGAAAGGGGTGTGGGATCCTTTTTAAAGAGTTTAGAAAGGATTTGAAAGGTTGGTCCCACAAAAAAACCTGGTTTAAACCCTTGCCTTTTGGGCTTCCCGTTTGGTTCTGGCCGCCTGCTGTCGACAGGGCCCTTGGTGCCTGTCGACAGGCGCATTCAGAAAATGGCCAATTTTGTGTTTTTGGTGATTTTGTGAATTGAAGCTCTGAGCAATGTCTTCCAGGTGTGTGATGAAGGTGTATAAGAGGTGAATCATGTATGTTAACCTACCATATGCAAGGATATAATAAACCATATCATTTTTCTCAATGGTTTTAACATAATACCCAAGAAATTTAAGGTTAAAGCATTAAGAAAACACTCACGTAAATAAAGAACAATGCACACTCACCCTTCGTTGTATAAATGCAATGTAAGACAACACAATCCCCATTTTGTTGGTAGGCAAATGATGTATGAAATGATATCTATATGTCAAGACAATCACAAGACCAATGACCTTGGAAATTATGACTCAGTGGAGGCTTCACACTATTTCTTTTTTTTTTAATTTAGAAAAACAATGGGAAGAAATGGTACTTAAGAAGATGTCACACCTTTGACGTGAGGATAAACATTACAAGTGCCCATACCCCCAGTTACTCAGTGGAAGTTTCTATCATATCGTTGTACAGAGATGATGAGTTAGCCTTTTGACGCGAGGGCAGACATATGTGATGCCCATCACCCCGGTTACTCAGCATAACCCAACATTGCTATATATTCATCCCAATTTAAAGTTGATTTTCATTATTTATATTATATTTTTTTTTGTTTTCCTTGTGAAGGATTTTTCAGAAATAGGTAGCTTTTCTCCAAGTATTGTTGTAAAAGTCAATATCAAGTAGGTGATATGATTACCTATCAATATTAGACATGCACTTTCATGACCAAAAGGCTTATCAAGTAAATTGAGACTATGTTGACCCACAAAGAATTGATTTAGAGGAGTGAGGTGGACATCCTTTAGAGTTATGAAATGTTTCCAAAATGATAGAACCTAAATCCAAACATGAATAGTATGTGAAAATCATAGTGGTATAAAGAATAGCTTAAATATCATTTGTATATAGTGTGGTCAAACATGCATTAACACCTTATAGACACCTTAAATGTTAATCATGAAGTTTCTCACTAAATGGGTGAAGAAATAAGCATGAAGTTCCAAAATTCAGTGTGTTTGTCGACAGGGAGAAAGGGCCTGTCGACAGGAGCACACAAACAGAAGTTGGAGATTTCAGGGAGGCAAAAACTGTGTGCATCTATCGACAGCAGGTAGAGGGCCTGTCGACAGATGTACACAGACAGAAGATTGAGAGTTCTGTCTGGGCTGAGCTGTCGATAGGGCCCATGTAGCCTGTCGACAGGGACATGTTCAAAGCAATTTTAAGGGTAGAATGAAGGTATGAAATGATTAGTGGTTGTGAGGGAGTTGAGGTGGACAAAAGTTGAATAATTTCCTTCACATTTGCATTCATCTAACCCTAACTTGCTCCCCCATAATGTGTGCCATTTGATACAAAAGAACTCAAGTTCATGAAGATAAATATGCACACAAAGACCAATCAATTAAGAACACCAAGCATGTAGAAAGACAAACCAACAAGTGTTTTCAAAATTTTAAGAGAGTTTTGAATAGGCAAAATTATAAAGAACTAATTCCAAACGTAGAGTACATGTCCCTTTTATGTCACATGACTATGGATACTTGGCGGAGAATATTTCTCACGCATAATGAGAGTTTCCAAACAAGCATGACTTGTTCTTCCACACATCACCATTTGATATACCTCACAGTTAGTGCACACAAGGGACATATGCTTAACATTTGTGTTAAGTTTCATTGCAATTTGCACAACCCCAACTCTCTTCGCAATGTGGTGAATCTATCTTCAGCAAGAGGTTTGGTAAAGATATCAGCCAACTGTTTCTATGTGGGTATGAAACTGATTTCCAATGATCTATTGGCTACCTCATCTCTCAAGAAATGATGACGAATTTCTATGTGTTTCGTCCTGGAATGTTGAATGGGATTCTTTGATAGATTCATTGCACTAGTGTTGTCACATAGGATAGGTGTGCATCCAATATCGATGTTATAGTCACACAACTGACTTTTTATCCACAACACTTGTGTTACACAACTCCCTGTAGCAACATATTCTGCCTCTGCAGTAGAGAGTGCAACCGAGTGTTGCTTCTTGGATGCCCACGAAACCATGCAACCACCAAGCATTTGGCAATAGCCACTAGTGTTTTTCCTGTCAATTTTACAACCAGTGTAGTCTGCATCAGAATAAGAAATCAATTCAAAACTACTACCAGCTGGATACCAAAGACCCAAGTCATGCGTACCTGAGAGATATCTGAAGATTCTCTTGACTGTAATTAAATGGCTTTCCTTTGGACTAGATTGGTATCTAGCATAAAGGCAAACACTGAATTGTATGTCCGGTCTACTTGCAGTAAGATAAAGGAGTGAGCCAATCATACCTCGAAATTATTTGGCATCTACCGGTTTACCTTTCTCATCACTTTCTAGCTTAATGCTTGTGCTCATTGGTGTTGAAGCGGGCTTGGCTTGTTCGAACTGAAACCTTTTGAGCAGTTCTTTTACATATTTCTCTCAATTTATAAAGAATCCATCTTCAAGCTGCTTGACCTGCAAACCAAGAAAAATTGAAGCTCCCCCATTAAGCTCATCTCAAATTCACTGTGCATGTGTTGTGAAAATTCATCACACAGTGTGGGATTAGTGGAACCAAAGATAATGTCATCCACATAAACTTGAACAACAATTATCTGATTGCGAACTTTCTTTGTAAAGAGAGTTTGGTCCACCTTACCTCTTGAGTAGTTTTTGCTTACCAGATAGGTGCTCAACCAGTCGTACCAAGCTCGGGGTGCCTGTTTCAAACCATAGAGAGCTTTGTGCAATTTAAATACATGGTTTGGTTTATCATGGTCCTCAAAGCCAGGTGGTTGAGAGACATAGACTTCCTTTTTTATGTAGCCATTCAAGAAAGTAGTTTTGACATCCATTTGAAATAATTTGAACTTGTTTGAACATGCATATGCTAACAAGATCCTAACTGCTTCTAGTCTAGCAACAGGTGCAAAGGATTCTTCAAAGTCTATACCAAATTCCTGATTGTATCCTTTTGCAACTAGTCTAGCCTTGTTTCTAACCACCTTACCTCTTCATTTAGTTTATTCCTAAAGACCCATCTCGTCCCGATGACAGAAATTTTAGGGGTTCTAGGAACCAAACTCCAGACATTATTTCTTTGAAACTGCCCAAGCTCCTCATGCATGGCATCAATCCAAGAGATTTCTTTTAGTGCTTCTTCAACAGTTTTGGGTTCCACTTGAGATACAAAGGCTAAATGATCCTGTTCAACTATTTGATTTACCTGAGACCAAGTTTGAACTGAATCATTTATGTTACCTATGACATTCTCAAGTGGATGAGCTTTAGAGTACCTCACATTAGTGATTGTTGAAGGCCCGGGTTGATCTTGCAATTGAGGAGGATGTTCTGGAGGAGGGGTGGCTAGAGGACTTTCATCTTGAGGTTGTTCTTCTTGCTGTGGATCTTCAGCAGGAACTTCATCATGATTTCTAATCAAACAACCGTCATCTTCATCATCGTACCTGCGAAGAAATCCACTCTTTCCTTTTGAAACTTCTTGAGTTTTTCCTTTTTCTTTTCTTTGAAGTTCCTCAAGTGTTGTCCCTTCCATGTCATCAAACCTGTAGGAATTTACAATGTTAGGCTTGATTTGAGATTCATCAAAAATGACATGTGGAGCTTCTTCCACAGTTCTAGTTTTCAGATTGAACACCCTATATGCTCTAGAATGTTCAGAGTATCCAAGAAAAATACCTTCATCGCTTTTGGCTTCAAACTTGTCCAAGTCATTTTTATCATTGTTATGTATAAACACCTTTGAACCAAAAACTTTAAAGTACCCAATGGTGGGTTTCTTACCTTTCAGAAGTTCGTAAGGAGTTTTCTTGAATACGGGTCTTACCATGGCTCGGTTAAGGATGTAGCAAGATGTGTTTACCGCTTCTGCCCAAAAGGTTCGTGCTAATTGATTCTCGACCAGAAACGTACGAGCCATCTCCACCAAGGTTCTATTCTTCCTCTCCACAACTCCATTTTGCTCGGGAGTTCTCGGGGAGGAAAACAGGTGGTCTATACCTTGGTTCCTGCAAAATTCAGAGAAGGAATGATTGTCAAATTCTCCCCCGTGATCAATGAAGATGGAGCATATTTTATTGACATTCCCATTCTCAATTTTGTTGAAGAATTCTTCAAAAACACTTAATGCTTCATTCTTGTGAGCCAAGAATTTTACCCAAGTGAACCTAGAGAAGTCATCCACAATGACAAAACCATAACGCTTGCCATTGAGACTGAGTGTTCTCGTAGGTCCAAATAGGTCCATGTGCAAGAGTTTATAAGCTTTGGAAATACTTACCGGTGCCTTTGATTTGAAGGATTTTCGGGTTTGTTTTCCCTATGCACATGCATCACAAAAATTTCCATTCTTGTTAAAGGAGATTTCGGAAAGACCACTTACCAACTTAAGCCTCATGATCTTGTGCAATATATTGTAACTAGCATGACCGAGCCTACGATGCCACAATGTAAGCTCTTCCTGTTTGTTTGCTACAAGACACAAATTGTTATTTTCTGGATCATCTAAGTCAACCATGTAGATGTTATTCATTCTTTTTCCAGAAAATTTTAGGCTTCCTGTTTCCTTATCAAGAATTTGACATGAATTGGATTCAAAGACAATTTTATGACCTTTATCACACAATTGACTTATGCTAAGCAAATTGTGATGAAGGCCATCAACTAGTAGCACATTGTCTATAGAGTTAGAGGCAAACTTACCAACTTTACCTAAGCCGATGATCTGGCCTTTGTTGTTACCTCCAAAGATCACTTGACCTCCGTCTTTTTCCACGAGCAAACTGAATTTAGCTTTGTCGTCCGTCATATGCCTCGAGCAGCCACTGTCCAGGTACCATTTGTTTTGATTGTGGGTTGCTAGGCATTCTTGCACATGTGGATCAGACGAGACGTTTTGGTACCCAAATTACTTTGGGTCCCATTGTATCATTCATGTCAAATAACAAATGCTTAGGAATCCAAACTTGTTTGATTTTCATTTGATTTGGGCTATTCCAGCATTGTTTTTCAGTGTGCCCAACCTTTTTACATATGTTGCATGATGGTGGTTTTTGAACAACATTGAGCTTTATCTTTGTGGGAGCATGCATTGGCATTTTTCCTTTTTGTTGTCTTGTAAATTTAGCTTTAGGAGTTTGTTGTTTGTCCTATCTTGAGCTTGTTACAAATTCCTTAGATTGGCCAGGAACAAACTTGACTATTTTAGATTCTTGTTTCTTTCCTTTGGAAGGATTTTTCCTATTCTTTGAAGGGGTTCGTTTGCTTGAACATGGGCTGGTATCAATGAAGTTTGTTAACAGATTTTTGCCAATTTCCTTTGGCTTTGCTTTTTCAAACCTGATCCCATGTCTAGCAACATAAATATTTGAACCTAAAATAGCATCCAGATTTTGCTTACTTTTGACAAAACTAGATAAATCTTTTGACTTACCTTTTAAGTCATTTTCAGCTTTTTCCAATTTCTCCTTTAGCTTTTCATGCTCACTATTAAGGCTTTCAAGAGAGTTCATTAAATCATCTCTTTCCTTTTGAACTTCTTGAAATTTAAGTTTTATGCTGTCCAATTCATCACTGTGTGTTTGTTCATCAAGTTTCATCATTTCAATTACCTTATTCAAGGATTCATTTCATCATGGTTGTTTGATCATGAACAAGGGAATCGAATTTTTTCTTGAGTGCTTTATTTTCAGACTTGAATTCATAGTATTTTTCAAATAGAACAGTGTAAGCTTCTTCCCATTGAATAATAGAGTATGTTTCAAAGGAAGAATTTACCTCATTCGAGTCATCACTTCTCGCCATCAGACAGTGGACTTCATCATCTCCGGAGGTAGCTTGGCTGTTCTGATCGTCATCCTCATCACTCCAAGTGGCCACCATTGCCTTGGCCTTCTTGAAGGTGAATTTGTCCTTCTTAAGCTTCTTTTTGAGCTCGGGGCATTCTCCTCTCATATGCCCTTGCTTCTTGCACTCATAGCAAACAATTTCAGACTTTTTGTTAGAATCAAACATGTTAGAAAAGTCTTTCTTTTGGAAAGGTTTAGAGTTACCTGTACCTCTCCTCTTGAACTTCAGAAATTTCTTGAATTGTCTAGTGAGCATAGCCATTTCATCATTGTCACTCTCACTAGACGATTCACTGACTTCACTTTCCTAAATTAATTCCTTTTTGGAAACTGAAGAAGTCCTCCTGGAAGCCTTCAAGGCAAGTGGCTTCCTAGGATTTTCTTCAGTTTCTTTTCTTTTAACATTCAACTCATAAGTCATTAAGGAGCCAATTAATTCATCCACTTTCATTTTGAGAGGTCTTTGGAATCATCAATGACAGTGGCTTTGGTGTTCCAAGAGGATGGAAGAGACCGAAGTATCTTCCTCACCAAGTCACTCTCCGAGTATTCCTTTTTGAGACCTTTCAATCCATTTATGATTATCATGAATCTAGCAAACATGTCTGAAATGGTTTCATCATTATTCATTTTGAACATTTCATATTCTGAAACCAGCATGCTTACCTTTGATTCTCTTACCTCGGACGTACCTTCATAGATGAGCTCAAGCTTGTCCCACATCTCCTTAGCTGAGGTGCATGTGGAGACTCTTGAGTATCCTTCGGATGACCGTGCACTGCATCATATTGAGGGTGCTCCAGTTGAGTGTCCCCTTGGCAATCTGGTCCTTAGTCCGGGTATCCTCGTCCTGAGGCAATTCATATGCTCCTTTTCTGACTATTTTCCAAAGTTCGAAATTTTGTGCTCGTAGAAACACCTGCATTCGATTTTTCCAATACAGATAGTCAGTGCCATTAAAGAAGGGTGGCCTGGTCACTGAGTGTCCCTCGGCCATATACCCCTTGTTAGATTCCATTTGACCGTGAATCTCCTGATCGTAAGATCAACCAGATAAAGCAGTAAATCAGAGAAACTCGGCTCTGATACCAATTGAAGAGATGCGGAATTCCCTAAATGGTAATCTAGAAGGGGGGGTTGAATAGATTACGAACAATTTAAAAGCTTAACGCCCTCTTTTTGCAATAGCACAGACAATTAAAGTGTTAGCAATGATCAGACTATGTGTGGATGTGTGTGAGTGATTGATAGATGGATAAGCAAGTACTCAAACGTGTATAAATGTGTCGTGCCTACCAAACATCTAACACAAATTCGTGCAAACCATGAGACACGTAGATTTTACGTGGTTGGAGTACACAACTCGTGTATCCTACATCCACGGGCCACACACACAAACAGAATCACGTGCTTATGAGCTAGTTCACGAACTACAACTCACATACGTGTTTATCTTAGGTGAACCCACGATCAGATTAACATACACACACGTGTATCAAGCACAACAACCGCTTGAAACACCACACACACACACAAGTATGGAATAGAAAGAACAGGGAAGAGTTTGAGAGTTGAAGCACAAATCCAATAAGCAAACTCTTCCTCTGAACGTCCTCCTAGAGTCCAAGCTTCGACTTTGAGATCGGATATTGATGTAGATGCTTGAATCCAAGATGTCCGGACTTCACCTTCCGCTGCAAAAGTCTTCCGTTCTTGGTTCTAAGCGGTAGGTTGAAGCAAAGCAGCAGAACAGAGGTTTTCTGGAGAGCTCTTTAGGGTTCTTTGAATGAGGCTGCTTGTGTATGAGATTTGTTGCAAAAGGTTGCTTATATATAAGTGTTAACATATGGAGAGTCGTACTCCATAGAAACACTAAGTTTGGTAACTTGCAAAACTTCCCGTAATGTGTTTTCTGTTTGTCTGTCGACAGGTCTTGCACCTGCTGTCGACTGGCGTAGACAATTTGTGAAGAACCAGAAGGCTGAAGGCTCTGACTATGTGCATCTGTCGACAGGTGGTCTGCTGCTGTCGACAGGCGTAGGCCTTCCAGAGCTTTTGATTTTCGGACTGGTTGCATCTGTCGACAGGGGCACTCCTGCTGTCGACAGGCAATGCCTTGGCAGAACTGGTTGCTTTCTGACTGGTTGTATCTGTCGACAGGTCCTTGCTTGCTGTCGACAGGTACCTTGTCTTTTGACTTTTTCTTGATCTTTCAAGCTTGTTTTTGGCCATGTCTTGCATGGTATATCTCCTACAAAAGTAAACATAATTAGTGAGATATTATGAGCATAAAATCAAGCATTGTACCAAGTTGTTATGACAAGTTATTGTTTGAAGATCTCATGCATTTAAAACTCAATTCACATTGTTTATCACTTGTTTCCATTGTACATCATTGCACATCAATGTTCATCAATGTTCATCATCAAAAACATGTTGTATTGATTAATTAGAATGTGAGCTCAATCTTCTCAACATGAGAACCCAACAAAAGACATAACATGGAAGACATTCAACATTCATTATTTGTACATGTTCCTGTATGTAGCAACAAAATTCATTCAACATTTATTAACAACACAAGTTGTTCCTATATGTAACAACAGAGCTTTGGAAAAAAAGACATAACATGGATTCGATCCCATGGTAAATTTTAAATGTAACAAACTTTACTGAACAATAATTAACAACATAACATGGAAGGCTCAATGCAGCCTTCAAATTTATACATGGAACTATTTTAATCGCCTCCTTCATTTGTCGTGCATGATAAAATCTGTGACAAAATGAATGAAATGTTAGTCACATGACAGGCAATATAATTTATGAAATTTTTGAACATAAAGTTTTATGAAATATGAACGTACATTCTCTGACGGCATAGACTCCTACTTGAATGTTGTCAGCCCAATGTTGGATCACATTTGTATGATATGATATAATACAAAAAAATTTGCTCAAATCGGGTACACAAAACATATCTGCATTTTCAATCAGGTTGTCAATTTGACCATCCGACCATTGAATTGGATAAGGATGCCCACTCATCATTGCCCAAAACCATTGAATTCACAAGGTCTTTATGATCCCCAACCATTGAACAACTTGACAAGGTCATTGTGTAATGGCAATGTCCTTTCTTTGAACCCTATAGCCAATGGGTTGAACTGCAATGGAAGAACAAAACAGTAATTAATTAATTTGGTCAATAATATGTATGCATAATCGTCATAGGTAAAATTTTAAAAAAACCTCAAGATATTGCTGTCAAGCTAATTCTGAATCTCGTATTTGTTTAATCTCGTCATCCCAGTGACAATTGACTACATTGATGAGATCATGAGCGATCAAATAAAATGACCTATAGAATGTAAAACGATATAGGAAATGTGATACAGGCCAAGCCACGCAAAAGTCATTGTTGAAAATGTTTTGGACGTTCTTCCATCCTTCCTCATTCAAAGTGTCTCCTATGATGTTTTTACATTTTTTTTGTTGTCCAATTAAATATATCAGGAGAAAGTCCTTTTCCAGGTCCCAAATTGCACCTACATGTAGTTTAAATACTCATTAAGTACACAATGAAATTTTATTACAATAAAAATAATGACATATGAAATAGCTCACTAGTTGGATAATAAAGTTCTAACCATACTAATAGAAACATAATATTAAGATAATTGGTCCAATTACAACTCAGTTAGCCATCCAAGAGTTCCTCTTGCCGTCATGTCAGATGCACTAACAGAAAGATTTGGGTCATCCTCAGGTTCATCATCTTCATCCTCCCTCCCTCCTTCACGACTTAAGTTAAAATAAAAGTCATCGCCTTGTTGACGTCGGACAAAATTGTGCACAACACAACATGCAATAACAATCAACAATTGTGTACGAAATGGACAACAGTTCCCCTCTCTCAATGTTTGAAATCTATTCTTCAACACCCTAAATGCACGTTCCACACAATTGCGATGTTGGGTGTGGCGATGGTTGAACTTGTCTCTCATGTTCTTATACTGTGCATTGCCACGTCCTTGAAATTATTGGATATGGTATCTTTCCCCATGATATGGAGCCACAAAATGAGTAGTGTTTTCATATCCTGAGTCTACTAAGTAGTACTTTCCTATGAGATATTAACACAATACATTGGCACATTTTATGTTAAACGAAGTATACATGGGTAGTCATAACAAGATAATCATACCCTCCAAAATGTGAAAGCCACCTACATCCATAGCCCTCCTGAGGATAGCCATGTTAGTAGCTGCTCCCTCAAAACCTACCCCTACATATTGGAAGACAAGGTCAAAACCACAAACCCCCATGACATTTTGACTGACCACTCCTTTGCAGTTCCTATACCATGCTTGTTTTTCTCGCAATATATGCGCTGGGACGTGGGTACCATCAATTGCTCCAATGGCATCCTAAATACAAAGTGAAAATGAGAATCTTAAGAAAAATGAGGTCTTTTAATTTAAAATTGCAATTTTTACCTTGAAGTAAGGATAAAATCTATCTTCATGTCGGATGTGGGGGTGCACAGGATCACTCAAACTTGGTAGTTTTATGTAAGTGAAGCGTAGGGAAGCCAATGATTTTGTGACTTTGCGGACGTGTTTACTGATTGTCTCAGAAGAGTGTTGAAAATGCTCGCACATAGCTCCATATGCCACACCATGACCCATTGCATACATGAAAATTGTGAGTTTCTCAGTTGCTATGACATAATGGGAATCACGAATAAGATCTCTTTCCATAAGTTCGTCTCTTAATTTCATGAACATCATGGAATGTAGTCTGAACACACTGTAGGTGTTGAACCACTCTTATATTTTACCCTTATATTTTGGTGATAACCAAATTTATGATTAATTAAATATTATTAAATATATTTAATATCATGTTTTCCTAATAAATATAAATTTATGGCATTATTGCTGGGTGATTTGCACTAAAAAAGTAAATCAATGTCTATTTAATATACATCGATTTCAGTTCACAAAGTGCCACATCGATTCCACTTTCACATCGACTTCATTAGTGAAACATCAATTTCACTCTCACAACGATTTCGTAAGTGAAACATCGATTTCGCACTCATACTGATTTGTTAAGTGAAACAACGATTTGATCGTGTAACGATTCGATAAGTTAAACAACGATTTGATCGCTCAATGATTTCATCTTACAACGATTTGATAAATGAGTACAACGATTTCGGTCTCATAACGATTTCATAAGTATAACAACGATTTTGGTCTCATATCGATTTCATAAGTGAAACAATGATTTGACTCTTATAACGATTCGATAAGAGAAAACAACGATTTGATTGTTGTAATGATTCGATAAGTGAAAACAACGATTTGCTCATACATCGATTTGCCAATATTTGTATAACGATTTGCTTTCACTCAGGCAATGATTTGATCATAGTAACGATTTCATAAGGCAAACAATGATTTTCCCTTACTTAAAGAACGACTTGAGCACAACATAGATTTCAACTTAAACATCGATTTCTTTTATACTCTAATGTCTCAAATGCTTTGGCGCCTAATGAAGAGTCAAATATATTTCTGTTACGTAATTTTCTATTTTTTGACAAAAGATCTTTTTATCTCATAGGATCTCTTCTCTCCTGTCAGTCAAAAAAGGCTTACCTACCACTTCTGGGGACAGCAAGAAACATAGAGGTATGAGCTTTCTGACTAAAACACTGTTTTATCTCAACACTTTCTTCTATGCTTGCAGACCTCGAAGATCACCAAGTGGCTGGCAGTCTGAAGAAGAAAAAGAATAGAAAGATCAGCAACGACTAGAAGAGTTCCAACGGATCTATTCAAAGCCTCTCATATAAAATATGAAGCAAGGCTGAAGAAGAAAATAGAGCCTTTCCTGAAGATCATTCAAAGAGTGTACATCCAGGAAGAACCTAAACGCCACATACACTCAAAAGAAAAGAGAGAAAGAGCCCGATCCAAGAAGAAGTGTTCAAGCATCTGAAGCCCTCAAGCTTCAAGCTCCTTCTCCTCTCTTTACTCTCTCTCTGTGGTCATTGTAAATCGAGGGGAGAGTCTGTGGCTAAGAGCTAGAGTTCTTAGTGTTCATCTTGTAATAGCTCTTGGTCTGTTCTTTCTTTTCTAAGAAAGATTTCTATCCAGCTATAGGACTATATACAGTGAGTCTCTTCCTGCGTGAAGAGTTGGCCAGTGTAGTTGTTGGCGTTTTCTGTCCAGCTGAGGGACTGTACTCAGTGTAGAACCTAGCTGGCGGCTTAAGTCTAGCAGAACCGCATTGGGGTTTGTACCAGGAGGTTGGCTTCTTGACCTGTAAGAGAAGTGGGCTGCCTTCCTTCCCGGGAAAGAGAAGAAGACCAACTGAGGTGCTGGGTGTTGTATTGTCCTTGAGGGGGACTGTACTCTTGGTTAGTAAAATCCCAAGAGGTTTCTTTGGGACTGGACGTAGGACTTCCATGTAGGAAGGGCCGAACCAGGATAAATTCCTTGTGTCCTTTGTGTGATTGTTTATTTGCTTCTGCACTGCTAGTCACTATCACACTCAACTAACCAAACATTCAAGTGATAATTTTCTATGTTGAAGTTTCTATTTCAGATTTCAGAAAAACCTATTCACCCCCCCCCCCTTCTAGGTAAGCTTACTGTCGTACCAAAAGGGCCAATAAGTGGTGTCAGAGCGAGGTTCTCTGATCAATCAACAAGATCCAACGATCTTAGAGAACATCCATGGCAGCACAAGGAATTACTGAAGGTCAATTAGTCATCAGATCTCTACTCTTCGATGGACAGGATTACCAATACTGCAAAATGAGAATGGAATACTTCATTCGAGGCACAGACTTTGATCTGTGGCAGGTACTAGAGGTAGGTGATTTTGTCGTTGTTCCTGCTAAAGGTACAACTGCCATTACAACAACTGATAAAAATAAATTATCTATAAATTTTAAAGCAAAGAACTATTTATGTTGTGCTTTATCCAAAAATGAATTTAGTAGAGTATCTGCATGTAAATCTACAAATGAAATGTGGGATAAACTGCAGATAACTTATGAAGGAACAGATAAAGTAAAACAAACTAGTATAGATATTCTTGTCTCTCAATATGAGCAATTTAAAATGCTTCCAAACGAAAATATCACTCAGATGTATAATAGATTTTCAAGCATAGTAGTTGGTCTTAGTTCTCTTGGTAAAAATCTTTCTGATGTGGAAACTGTTAGAAAGATACTTAGGTCCTTAACTCTTTCATAGACCCCTAAGGTCACAACTATTGAAGAAGCCCATGATCTAACCAAGTTTTCCATTGATAAATTAATTGGCTCTCTCATGGCACATGAAATCAATATGGAACGGCTATCTGAAAGCTCTTCCAAGAAAAAAACTCACTAATGCTTTTAATGTTACAGCTACTCCTTCCACCTCTTCTTCTTCATCTAGTTTAAAAAATGCAGGTTCTGAAGACAATGATGTAGATGAAGTTCTATCCAAACTTCAGAAGATTCTCAAGAAGAAGAAAAATGGATCGAGAAGGATTCAAAAGAAAGAAAGAAAAGAAAAAGAACCAGTCTGCTATGAATGTAGAAAATCTGGACATCTAAGACCAGATTGTCCTAGACTAAAGTCAACCAGAAAAGTCCAAAAAGAAGCAGCACAAGAAATTCAAAAGAAAAGCCATGGCGGCTACTTGGGAAAATGATGAGGCCACAACTTCAGAATCATCAAGCTCAGATTCTGAAAAGGATCAGGAAAGTCTAGCCCTCATGGTAGGACTAGATGAGGTACATTCTGACCCATTTGTTGATTCATGCACTGATTCAGGGTCAGAGTCTGAAGACGTAGAAGAAGTTTTTAACGAACTTTATGAAAAACATAAAGGTGTTGTAGAAGAATTAAAAATTTTGAAAATTAACACTACTTTCTTAGAAAACACTAATTCAGATCTTAAATCAGAAATTGAACAATTAGAAGAACAATTAAAAGAATGTAAAGATAATAATTATCTTTTAAATAAAGATTTGAAAAGCAAGAATAATGAGAAGTTAGAGTTAGAAGAAAAATTAAAAACTCTAACTGAAGAAAATCTTTATTTAAAAGAATCGGTTAGAAAATTAACTAAAGGGAAAACATCTTTAGCCCTATGCTTAAAAGGATCAAAATCTGGAAATAATAAACAAGGTCTTGGATACAAACCACCTGAAAAAGGAAAACAAGTCATAATTCCTGAAGAATATCCATTACCAAAATTTGTAAAAGAAACTAAGATGCCTCAGAAAAAGGCCCCGGTAAAAGAAAAGGTTTAAAAAATTGTGTTCTAAACAGACATTACAAAGATAATAAGAACTGCAAAATGGATTATATTCATTGTTGCTTTCATTGTAATAAATTAGGACACACAGTAAACACCTGCACAACAAGACACTTAGTTTGGATTCCTAAAGGTTATTTTCATGCATCTAACCATCAAAGACCCAAAAAGATTTGGGTACCTACTTCTGAATAAGTTGTTTGCAGGATAGCCTTGGAGCATCTAGGATGCTCAAGGCAAGGGTGACTGCCAACTCTTCATCCAACTCTTATCTGAAGAGGGAGTAGTCATAAATATTGAATTTTATATTACTACTAACAATGTTTGCAAGCTTTTCCTAAGATCTATGCAAATAAAAATCTTGAAGACTTGAAAAACAACCAGTCAACAAGACGACTCAAGAGATCAACAGGTCGACACACCAAGAAACACCTGTCGATAGACAAGTGAAGAATCCTCAAGAGGACCCTCTTTGTCAGGGGGAGCCTTATGCTTAGGGGGAGAAAACACTCAGGGGGAGCACAGACTAAGGGGGAGTTATTCATTAATGTCAATCATTGTTGAACCCCTCAATGGTAAGAAGTTTTCAAAAAGGGGAGAGAATGCATGGTAAGATCCTTTCTTTTTGGTTAGTGACAAAAAGGGGGAGAGTATGCATAGTATGCAGTATCTGTGAATTTTTTGTATTTTTTACGCTTTAAGTATTTTTGTCAGAAAATTCTCATAAGTTTTGTCATCACCAAAAATGGGGAGATTGTTGAACCACTCTTATATTTTACCCTTATATTTTGGTGATAACAAAACCTATGATTAATTAAATATATTTAATATCATGTTTTCCTAATAAATATAAATTTATGGCATTATTGCTGGGTGATTTGCATTGAAAAGGCAAATCGATGTCTATTCAATATACATTGATTTCAGTTCACAAAGTGCCATATCGATTCCGCCTTCACAATGACTTCGTTAGTAAAACATCGATTTCACTCTCACAACGATATCGTAAGTGAAACATCGATTTCGCACTCATACCCATTTGTTAAGTGAAACAACAATTTGATCGTGTAACGATTCGATAAGTTAAACAACAATTTGATCGCTCAACGATTTCTTCTTATAACGATTTGATAAGTGAGTACAACGATTTCGGTTTCACATCGATTTCGGTCTCATAATGATTTCATAAGTATAACAACGATTTTGGTCGCATATCGATTTCATAAGTGAAACAACGATTTGATTCTTATAACGATTCGATAAGAGAAAACAACGATTTGATTGTTGTATTGATTTGATAAGTGAAAACAACGATTTTCTCATACATTGATTTGCCTATATTTGTATAACGATTTGCTTTCACTCAAACAACGATTTGATCACAGTAAGGATTTCATAAGGCAAACAACGATTTGCCCTTACTTAAAGAACGACTTGAGCACAACATAGATTTCAACCTAAACAGCGATTTCCTTTATACTCCGATGTCTCAAATGCTTTGGCGCCTAATGAAAAGTCAAATATATTTCTGATACGTATGTAGACACCCGTTTTTGGCCTATAAGTTGAGCACATTTCTTGTCCATATCATTCATGTCCAAAATTGATCATCACTTTGGAGTCCTTATTTGGTCCATCAAGAGCCCATTTACCCTTAATTTCAAGCCCATTCTCAAGCCCATGGCCAAGATCCACTTGAAACATCAAAACTGTGCAATCTGCCCAATCCTGTGAACATGCCTTCACATTGAGAGCACATAACTTCCTCATTTATAATCCAAATATGGCATATCATACTATCCTTTTGTAGCCCTCTGAGTCTAGAATCCAACGCAACAAACGGCTTGTCAATCCGATGTCTATGGAGAGAGTTATGGCCCTTTTTGTGGGACCTACACGGACTATCTTATAGTCGCGACCTGGTGCATGGTCGCGACAAGAACGCGGCCCCACGATCCGACGCGACAGCGCCATGCACGTAAACACATTTTTACGTGATTTTCGGAATCTCTCTCCATCCTAGAGCCTATCTAAAGTCTCTTTGAATTGGATTACGACCTAAACCTCCTATCCTCATCCCTACGGAGCCCCCAAGTCCATCCAAACTCTAGATAGACTCTAAAAACTCTCCTACAACTTGGACTCTCTCTCTAACTCGGGATGAGACTCTATCTCTCACTTGAACACATCCTAGGACTCTCTAAGGGATAGAGGAAGGCTACAACCACGAGGAGAAGTCCCTGGAGGCTCTGCCCACGAGGTCCCATCGTCCCCAAGGCAGAGGAGAAGCTGGACTTCACGTTTTCCTCCTCTCTCTCTCCTCTTTCTCCCTCATATCGCCTCCAGGACCAGCAGTGGTTGCACGTCTTGTGGAGATCGAACCAGGCCAGATATCTTTGAGGTTTCTTCATCAAAGTTACTCTCCACAAAGCCCTCTACCACCTCGAAGTGGAATCATGTCGATTGGTGGCTTGTGCGAAAAGTTACAGCAGATTATTCTTCACTTTCTCTCTCATATCGAGAACTGCACATGCGGGATTATCGTCTCTTCCACAGCCCAAACTAGGCCAGATCTCTTCAAGATGTCTTCATGAAAGTTGTTCATGACACCGTCCTCTCCGACCGCCAACTAGAATCACATCAAACGGGGCAGTATCTGTTTAGTTTTCATTTTTACTTTCTTTTCCACGTTTTACACATGTATACATGAGTTAGGATTCCTCCTTCTCCTCTTCCATGATTTCTCCCCATGCATATTCCTCCCCACATTTTCCTACTACCCAAGGGGTTTAAAAACCACCCCCCAGGTCCGTTCCCTCCATGCTCCACATCTCCCTTTCATTTAAGAATAGCTACTACACTTAAGATAGTCTAACAGGGTTTTATTTCTTGCTTTCGTTGGTTTGGCAGGCACCCAAGCGAAGATCCACGAGCGGCTCTTGTCCTCTGGCCGGCTGGAGGGCAGGAAGAAGGTCCCAACCATCATTCTCCCGCACTTCAGAGGACGCGGCAGAGGAGGGCGACGCAACAGCATAGACGCGCCCTGTACGAGCGTCGGGATAACAGGCCCATCGCGATGGGGTCACCCGTCACGATCTCAGTAAGTCCATTGTCCTCTTTCCTGTTCCTAGCATAGTTAGCTTACTTAATTCTTATTTATGGCAACTATCTAGGTGGAGATCACATTTCTTATTTCCATATTATTAGATTTAATATCCTATTGCGTGTCTTTGGGGTGCACATTCCCCATGATTACGCCTTTTGGCGATCACGGTGGGACCTTCAGTGCTACCCTCGTGGATTGAGTTTGCATGCTTGCCATGTTTCCTTCCTTGTTTGTCTTCTTAGGGCTCTGTTAGTCTTTTGTCCCTTTGTTTTTTTTTTTGCATTTTGGCTCTCTTCCAGTGTCGCGGCGTATCGCGGGGATGCGATCATATCGCGTCGTCAGAGGCGGACGCGACACTAGGTCTGTATATTTCTTCTTCTATCTAACTTATCCTACCTCTATGAGTTCATGTGTGCCTATTCTATACTACTCCGCCATGTATTGCCGTGTTTGTGAATGCTAGAGTCCTTCTAGGGTTCGGGTTTTCCTTTTCTTTCTTTTGTAAGTTTTCGGGTTCTGTTGCGGCAGGTCTTGAGGACGCTACCAGGTCGCGTCGTGGATGAGCGTCGCGTCTATAGGTACGCTTTGTGTGTTATTTCTTTGATCCATGTGTCGCTTTCTGGGTGCTTCATGACTTCCGCTAGATTGATCTTGTGATTTCATGCTCATATCATATGCTAGGTTAGTCTGTATCCTTTGTATTTGTGACTGACTGCTGTTTTTCAGGGCTCTATTCATATCGCGGCAGACCGCTCTGTCGCGATAGGGTCGCAGTGTATCTGGCTGCCGCGACTCTTCCCGAGACCCTGTTGGTCACCCTGCTTGATCATTCTTGTTACATGTGCATACATTTTGGGCACTTAGGCCCTTGCATACACTATTGATCCCATTGTCTAGGTTCCCCCTTGGTTGAGTGAGCCCTCTCACCTACGAGCACTCATAGGTTGACTCGGGCCGCCATCCAAGGACCTCCATAAGTCCTCGTGACCGTACGCACGTTGCGGTTCACCGGGCCGCTTGTACCCGTTGCACCCCTAGTTCGAGCCATCTCCCTGTGTGAGTTGTGTATCCCCCTTAGTGTCACCGGAGTACTTGAGTTCATACCCATTAGGGTCTTCTTTAGCCGAGTGTATTTCAATTAAATCAATCCATTAAAAGGCTAAGTGATAACCCTAAAATCCTAACGCTTATCATGTTAACTTGGGTGTTTGCTTGAGAACTCCCTTCTCATCCCTTTCTTGTGTGATTGTAACTGTTGTTGTACCCCTTATTTGTATCTTAGTGTATCTTTTTATTTCCCCATTTCTCATCCTCTCATGGCTCCTTTCCACTTCACCTATCCCCCAACCTCTCCTCCTTATGTAGACCCCTTGTCTCATGATGAGTCTATTCCAAATTCGGCCCAGTCCAAGGCCCATCGGGCCGATGAAGGTGCCCATTCCCGATCTATTCCGTCGCGATCTTCTTCTAATGAGGCCGCTGAATTAGAGAGCCTCCTGCTTGAAATGGGCCCTGACCAGGCCCGCGAATTGTTGTCCACCTTTGCTCTACGGTCTTCTTCTAGGATGGGCTCAACAGGCCCACATTATCCTGCTCATTCTAAATCCACTCACATTGTCACTCCTGGATCGGGCCTTCCTTTTGTTCAGCCCACATCATCACAACTGGCCCATTATACTCAATCTGTTCCGGACCTTGACTCTCGACTCCGCTCTCCTTCCCAGGCTGGCCCTCGCTATTCACAATCTACCACAGCTTAGGACTTCCAATCAGAGTTCGAGTCCATGAAGTGAGAGCTTAGCCACCTGCGGAGGCAACTAAATCCCAAGCCCTCCTTTAATGACACACTTCCTGATTTTCATGGTCTCCGGATCCCTCCACTTTCTTAGCTCCCTGTTTATCACAAATATAGTGGAGCCAGAGATCCTTACATCCATCTGAAGGAGTTCCTCTGTGACTCGGTGTCCTACCAACATGATCGCCGCTTATTGGCATACCTTTTTCGGCGGTCGTTGGATGGACCCGCTTTAGAGTGGTTTTATTCCTTGCCTCCTGATGAAGTTGAGAATTTTGATGTTGTCAAGGTCAGGTTCATACAACAATATCAAGTCTGGGCCAGGCCCAGGTATTCAATGGCTGATTTGGTAGCTGAGCAGATGAAGCCTGGCGAGGAATTTGCAACTTATGCTGACCGGTGGCGTCAAATGTCCACGCATGCCCAAATGCACATCCCGGAAGAGGAGAAGATCAAGCTCATCATTGCCAATGCAACACCCATGTACCACCACATTTTGGCTATGAACGACATCACATCCATGCAACAGTTATATAGTCATGCTCGCTTTGTCAAAACACAACTCATTGACTCCCCCATGCCATCCTTGTTTGAGGCCCAACAACCCAGTTACACTTTTCAAGGGCCCACCTATGAGGGAGTCCAAACCCATGCCCAAGTTGATACCATCCACCACCCTATGTCTACCCACTCCGCTAACCACCATACACCTCCACCTCCATATACCCAACTCGCTCCACCCCCACAAGAACATCGCCCGTACCACCGCACCACACCATCCACTACTCATCTAACCCAACATCCACTTGGCCCAAAGCGAGCCTGTTATCATCCGTTGCTTGAGTCCCTTTCTGATGTCTTCACGGCCCTGATGTCCATCAATGCATTGCAACTCCCTCCATAAAAGCCAAGTTGGGACATGACAGTGGACCAATCTGAATATTGCTCGTATCATCGCCATCCGGGGCATACAGTCGCGAACTGCTACGAATTCCGGGATGTGATCTATGATCTAGAGCACAAGATAAATTGGCCCGAAATGCATAGACTCATCCTAAATTATCAAGACAAGAGAAAAGCACAGGGTGAGGGGTAGCAGCCCTCTCCACCACAGGCAGTGGAACAGCCGCCCAAGCAACTGACAGCACAGTCAAGATAGCAAGCGCAAGCATCAAAGCAGTCGTCATCTCCACCAGTTCAAGCTCGACGGAAATTCTTTACTTATCCTCCAAGTGCACCACTCGATCCGTCACAACCTCAACAACCCCCTCCGCCAACCCTTGCTCAGGCTATCACCACCACACCTACCGCATCGCACCCTGATGACAAGCTGTTAGCTCGACCCATTGTGTCGGTGCGCTGTAAGTCATCTCCACCAACGTTGCAAACCTCTAACCCCTCCACTCCTGCAAACCCTCCATCTACACCCCTCTCCATCATCTCCACCCCACTACCACTTGCACCTGAGCAAGCCATTACCACCACACCAAGGCTCGAGCAGGCTCCGCTCACCTCTAAGCCGAGCAAGAGTTTCCTACTCCCAAGAGTAAGGCTACTTTAGCTTCTGAGTTGGAGGAAGAGCTCTCTCCGCACGAGCCTATTCTTGCCATCATTCGATCACCTCACATCAAGACCTCCGCATCCGACGAACCGACCATAGCCACCATACATCCCAATGGAGTGGGTGTGCATCACCAGCAGCATGCCTTGAAATTACTTCCCCTATGCAAGATGGACTGAGTGAAGGTAGTCTAGTTCCGGTCATGTGTTTCGACCCTTACAACTACATCAGTCGCATGCCAGTCTGTGTCTTTATCTCAGGCACATTTGGGAAGGATGAGCCTTTATCTCCTCAGAAGAACACTGTCAAAAAAGAGTTCCCAGGCCCTAGTGCCAGCCAGGTCCAAAGCGGGGACGGTAGCCATTACGTTGCTTATTGGAAATGCTACCATTAATGCCATCATCACTCCTCGCTCAGTTATTTTGCATATGGCTGGTCAAGAGAAGGGTTCTCTACAAATGTTGTGCTATCTCACGCGGCTGCTAAGGCCATCATGAATCAGCTGTCACTCAAGGGGCAAGAAGTCACACTGCCCGAAGCATCCAAATCCCTCCTTGCCAAGTTTCAACCTAACAAGGGGCACATTGCTATGTCACCAAAAACACTCAAGGTTTTGCCAAGAGTCCTTTGCAATTTACCTCAGCCTGTCAGTCAGTTGGTCATGCTAGTGCCACCCATCACACTCCCAGAAGCCTCCCCTCTTCAACTGTCAAGGGAGTTGGTCTTCATGCCAGATTGTCAGGCCAAGATGCCAAATCTCAAGTTGCTAGTACCACGCATCAAATTCCCATGGATCTACACTGTCCACTTGTCAAGGGAAACCACCCTCTCAGCAAAGGAGCCTATTTATGGCATTCCCCCATGGGTGTCTATAAAGGTTGGATATGCAAATGATAGACAAGGGGCAAGTGTGCACACGGCAGTCATGAAGACTATAATTGATGAGAGAGCCGTGTGGCTGCAGAGAAGAGGGAGGCCATCTGCTGCCTGGTCCCGCTATTTAAGAAGACATGTCAAGATGAAACCGTCGTATCTGTCTGTGAGAGAAAAGAAGTTGTGGCGTCACAAGAAGAAATCTGCCAAGAAGCAAAGGAGGCTGAGATCAAGATTGAAATTCTTCAAGAAAAATATCGATCTCCCTATCTTGTCATCTCATGACCATGATCTTTCAATACTACTCATTTTGGTCAATTTGGTTCCCAGAGGAGGCGTCCGATCACCCAATTCTGGACTAGTGCTGCATTATTCCCCTCCTACTCCTTTAGGGTCTTTGGACCCTCACTTATCTCTTCCTCTTGAGCCACCCGATCACCCTCGGGGTTCCCAGTTTTCTCTCCATATCCATCTGGGTCACCTGACTTTCTTCCTAATGCTCAGGATTCACCTTTTCCTCTTCCACCAGAGCCTCCTAATTGTAGGCCGGGCCTACATCCTTCAGGGACATCCAATCTTGGTCCTGATTCCCTTCCTTCCACTTCCCCCTCTGATCCTCCAGAACCTCCACCCTCTATCCTACAGTTCCTTCCTCCAACCCCTCCAGCTCACGGGTCCGACCCGATTCCTCCCTCACTACCTATTCAGGGTCCTAACCCTTTCTCTCACTATTCCCGAGATTTCAGCCCTCACTAACTTTTTTCTCCTCCTTTGTAAATCCTTCTTGTTTGAGGGTTCTTATCCCTCAACTTCATGTAGCGTCATGTCTCCCTCTTGTTTGTGTTGAGTTGGCTTCAATTCTTTCTAACCCCTACTTTTCACAGTTTCCTGCAAATGAGCTAATTAAAATCAACCAAAATCAAAGTTCAAAGACTAATGCAGGTCGTTCTTTCAATAAAGGGGTCGCATTGTGCACCAAATAACCATGCAAATATTTCTTTAAACACCAAACATCAAAGAGAGTCATCTCAATTCACAACTAGAGTGGTCGAGTCAGTCTTAGGTTTACTTTGCTTCTACAGCACTCAAGCTAGAGATTGCTCCGCGCTAGGGAACCGACGTTCATTCCATGTCATTAAAGGTAACCTTAAGCAAGGATCATCACACACTCACATGGCAACCTTAGTCAGCTCCTCTAGCAAACATCGCTGCTATTTAGGCCATACTTAGGAGGTGCAAAAGCTGTTCACTTCTTTACTCGGTCGAAGTGCAGGGGCAAAAGGACTATTTAGGCGAGGCGACCAACTTAAGCACACCCTAATGAGAGGAAATCTCAAATAGGGACGGTCAATCAGGCCTGTAAAAGAAAAGGCCAAATAAAACTGACAAGAAGAAAAATGAAAGAAAATCAAGGAATAGGGGCATGGCAAGAGTGGCAGTATAGTTCCACGCGGGACAGCCTTGAGCCCAGTCGTACGCATGCCCCAAACAAGAAACAGGCACAATAAAGTGACCAAAAGTCCCTCCTCAACAGATTGAACCTCTAAGAGGTATGCCGTGGAAAGAAGCTAAGCCTAACTTGTACTTTAAAGCTTGCCCTAGACTTATCCCCAAACTTTCTTCTCTTTCTCTCTATAAGGCTGGGTCGTCTCCCGAGTATGGCCTTTGTAGTGCACTGCAAGCTAGGGGCAACCATCTACAGGACGCCACCGTCTTAATGCACATACGATCTTTTGGTGGTCTTTAATGAAAGGGGAATGAATGGGGACCCCTTGCCAGTAGTTTGATCTTGCTTTAGTGTTGTAGTAGCAAGGGTGAGTACCTCCCTCTCATGTGTTTTTTAGGAAGGGCTAACGTCGGCTTTAGGCGTTATTAAAAAAAAAAATCCCAAAATCAAATATTGCCAAAAAAACCCAAAAAAATCAAATATTTTCAAAATCCAAAAAAAATCAAATATTGCCAAAATCCAAAAAAAATAATCAAATATTGCCAAAAAATCAAATATTTCCAAAAATCCAAAACTTTAGATATTGCCAAAATATTAAAAAAATCAAATAATTTCAAAACTAAAAAAAAAACTCAAATGTTTTCAAACTAAAAATAACAAAAATTAGCAGATCTAATCATACATGCTAAGTGTGCAGGTACATTGGCTCCCAGGCATTGCTCACTCAGATCTCCACATTTCTTCATTACTTTTGTCTGAGTCTTGCTCACATCATCTTTACGATCTGTCTCTCCTCCTCAGTCCCACCTATGATTTGAATTTCAAACTCATTATCCCACCAAGTCCTTCCTAAGTCCCATATATATTCTCCCTCAATGGCTCCATGAGAGGACCCTCTATGTGTGAACCTGGCAGTTCTTCAGTGCTTTGTTTCAATCATGTGGATGACTGAGTTGTTTATGCTAGCTTGTTTAGTGCTTTGTTTATTGCTTCATTTACACACAAAAAATCAGAAAAAGTAAAACCCAAAAATGGCGAGTTATGTGCTCCACAGGTAAGTTCAGGTAAGTATCCCTATATATCCTTTCTCCCTTGCATTACTATATGATACTTATGCTACTATATTATCTCAAGGACCAGCTGATTCTTAATGTGCTCTGGGATTTGAGTTCCCCTTCAACAAAAACAGTGATGATCTAGGTGCACATTTCTAATCGCTGGATAGGCCGTTAAGTTAAATAAGTTTGGGAACGATGGATTCAGGCCTACACTGCGGTTGCAGGTAGTCTCTTGACCCATTCTTATTCGGCTTAACAATATTACCCTTGAGTATTTTATATTTTCTCTTTTCTTTGCATATTGATTTGATGATTTCTTTTATTTTAGCCCAGCATGCATCATGTAGGACTTTGAGCTTCATGCCTCATGATTTGTCAAATGTTGCTTCCCTGGTGATGGTTAATCATGCTTAAGTTTCTTGAACAAGAAATCATATTCCACTCACAATTTGAAGGTCTTCTTTGAGCTAGTCACTTGGTCGAGTTGGCCAGTATGACTCCTGTCTTGAATTTACTCCCTCATTTCATCCAAATCAGCTTAAATATTCCCCTTGATCCGTCTTGGTTGCGAACCGCTCCTAGTCTTGCATCATCGTGACTCGCCTGGCACGCACATGTCCTCCCAAGATGAAACCTGCAGGCCAATCGGCTAGGGTACCTCTTAATCAAGAGGTTGATCATCCTTCTTTTGCTTTCCTTTTGTCGTTCCAGATAGGAGCCGTCCGTGCTCGCCCTTCCTTGTGGTTTGTTCGGAGTCTTCCAGAGAATTTCTATCACTTATTGGTTGTGACGGGTGTCTCTTTTACCTTGATGCCCACTTTTCAGTCCACTCTTCTTCATCCTCTCTCCATTCCTTTTCATTACACTTCGCTCTCTTTCCGCTTCGCTCCCTTGCAAAGCGGGCATCAAGGAGGGGCAATCTGTAGACACTCGTTTTCGGCCTATAAGTTGAGCACATTTCTTGTCCATATCATTGATGTCCCAAATTGATCATCACTTTGGAGTCCTTCTTTGGCCCATCAAGAGCCCATTTACCTTTCATTTCAAGCCCATTCTCAAGCCCATGGCCAAGATCCACTTGAAACATCAAAACTGTGCAATCTGCCCAATCCTGTGAACATGCCTTCACTTTGAGAGCACATAACTTCCTCATTTATAATCCACATCTGGCATATCATACTATCATTTTGTAGCCATCTGAGTCTAGAATGCAACTCAACAAACGGCTCGTCAATCCGATGTCTGTGGAGAGAGTTATGTCTCTTTTCGTGGGACCTACGCGGACTGTCTTATAGTCGCGACCTGGTGTATGGTCGTGACAAGAACGCGGCCCCACGATCCGACGCGACAGCGCCATGCACGTAAACACAGTTTTACGTGATTTTCGACCTCTCTCTCCATCCTAGAGCCTATCTAAAGTCTCTTTGAGTTAGATTACGACCTAAACCTCCTATCCTCATCTCTACGGAGCCCCCAAGTCCATCCAAACTCTAGATAGACTCTAAAAACTCTCCTATAACTTGGACTCTCTCTCTAACTCGGGATGAGACTCTATCTCTCACTTGAACACATCCTAGGACTCTCTAGGGGATAGAGGAAGGCTACCACCATGAGGAGAAGTCCGTGGAGGCTCTGCCTACGAGGTCCCATCGCCCCAAGGCAGAGGAGAAGCTGGACTTCACGTTTTCCTCCTCTCTCTCTCCTCTTTCTCTCTCATATCGCCTCCAGGACCAGCAGTGGTTGCACGTCTTGTGGAGATCGAACCAGGCCAGATCTCTTTGAGGTTTCTTCATCAACGTTACTCTCCACAGAGCCCTCTACAATCTCGAAGTGGAATCACGTCGATTGGTGGCTTGTGCGAAAAGTTACAGCAGATTATTCTTCACTTTCTCTCTCATATCGAGATCTACACATGCGGGATTATCGTCTCTTCCACAGCCCAAACTAGGCCAGATCTCATCAAGATATCTTCATGAAAGTTGTTCATGACATCCTCCTCTCCGACCTCCAACTAGAATCACATCAAACGGGGCAGTATCTGTTTAGTTTTGATTTTTACTTTCTTTTCCACGTTTTACACATGTATACATGAGTTAGGATTCCTCCTTCTCCTCTTCCATGATTTCTCCCCAAGCATATTTCTCCCCACATTTTCCTACTACACAAGGGGTTTAAAAACCACCCCCCAGGTTCGTTCCTTCCATGCTCCAAATCTCCCTTTCATTTAAGAATAGCTACTACACTTAACATAGTCTAATAGGGTTTTATTTCTTGTTTTCGTTGCTTTGGCAGGCACCCAAGCGAAGATCCACGAGCGGCTCTTGTCCTCTGGCCAGCCGGAGGGCAGGAGGAAGGTCCAAACCATCATTCTCCCGCACTGCAGGGGACGCGGCAGAGGAGGGCGACGCGACAGCATAGACGCGCCCTGTACGAGCGTCGCGATAACAAGCCCATCGCGACGGGGTCACCCCTCGCGATCTCAGTAAGTCCACTGTCCTCTTTCCTGTTCCTAGAATAGTTAGCTTACTTAATTCTTATTTATGGCAACTATCTAGGTGGCGATCACATTCCTAATTTCCATATTATTAGATTTAATATCCTGTTGCGTGTCTTTGGGGTGCACATTCCTCGTGATTACACCTTTTGGCGATCACGGTGGGACCTTCAGTGCTACCCTCGTGGATTGAGTTTGCCTGCTTGCCATGTTTCCTTCCTTGTTTGTCTTCTTAGGGCCCTGTTAGTCTTTTGTCCCTTTGTTTTTTTTGCATTTTGGCTCTCTGTCAGTGTCGCGGCGTATCGCGGGGACGCGATCATATCGCGTCGTCAGAGGTGGACGCGACACTGGGTCTGTATATTTCTTCTTCTATCTAACTTATCCTACCTCTGTGAGTTCATGTGTGCATGTTCTATACTACTCCGCCATGTATTGCCGTGTTTGTGAATGCTAGAGTTCTGCTAGGGTTCGGGTTTTCCTTTTCTTTCTTTTGTTAGTTTTCGGGTTCGATCATGGCAGGTCTTGAGGACGCTACCAGGTCGCGTCGTGGATGAGCGTCGCGTCAACAGGTACGCTTTGTGTGTTATTGCTTTGATCCATGTGTCGGTTTCTAGGTGCTTCATGACCTCTGCTATATTGATCTTGTGATTTCATGCTCATATCATATGCTAGGATAGTCTGTATCCTTTGTATTTGTGACTGACTGTTGTTTTTTGGGGCTCTGTTCATATCGCGGCAGACCGCTCTATCGCGATAGGGTCGCGGTGTATCTGGCCGCCGCGACTCTTCCCGAGATCCTGTTGGTCACCCTGCTTGATCATTCTTATTACTTGTGCATACATTTAGGGCACTTAGGCCCTTGCATACACTATTGATCCCATTGTCTAGGTTCCTCCTTGGTTGAGTGAGCCCTCTCACCTACGAGCACTCGTAGGTTGACTCGGGCCGCCTTCCAAGGACCTCTGTAAGTCCTCGTGACCATATGCACGTTGCGGTTCACCGGGCCGGTTGTACCCATTGCACCCCTAGTTCGAGCCATCTCCCCGTGTGAGTTGTGTATCCCCCTTAGTATCACCAGAGTACTTGAGTTCATACCCATTAGGGTCTTCTTTAGCCGAGTGTATTTCAATTAAATCAATCCATTAAAAGGCTAAGTGATAACCCTAAAATCCTAATGCTTATCATGTTAACTTGGGTGTTTGCTTGAGAACTCCCTTCTCGTCCCTTTCTTATGTGATTGTAACTGTTGTTGTACCCCTTATTTGTATCTTAATGTATCCTTTTATTTCCCCATTTCTCATCCTCTCATGGCTCCTTTCCACTTCACCTATCCCCCAACCTCTCCTCCTCATGTACACCCCTTGTCTCATGAGTCTATTCCAAATTCGGCCCAGTCCAAGGCCCATCGGGCCGATGAGGGTGCCCATTCCCGATCTATTCTGTCGCGATCTTCTTCTAATGAGGCCTCTGAATTAGAGAGCCTCCTGCTTGAAATGGGCCCTGACCAGGCCCGCGAATTGTTGTCCACCTTTGCTCTACGGTCTTCTTCTAGGATGGGCTCAACAGGCCCACATTATCCTGCTCATTCTAAATCCACTCACATTGTCACTCCTGGATCGGGCCATCCTTTTGTTCAGCCCACATCATCACAACCGGCCCATTATACTCAATCTATTCCGGACCTTGACTCTCGACTCCGCTCTCCTTCCCAGGCTGGCCCTCACTATTCATAATCTACCTCGGCTCAAGACTTCCAATCAGAGTTTGAGTCCATGAAGCGAGAGCTTAGCCACCTGCGGAGGCAACTAAATCCCAAGCCCTCCTTCAATGACACACTTCCTGATTTTCATGGTCTCCGGATCCCTCCACTTTCTCACCTCCCTGTTTATCACAAATATAGTGGAGCCGAAGATCCTTACATCCATCTGAAAGAGTTCCTCTATGACTCGATGTCCTACCAACATGATCGCAGCTTATTAGCTTACCTTTTTAGGCCATCGTTGGATGTCCCTCTTTAGAGTGGTTTTATTCATTGCCTCCTGATGAAGTTGAGAATTTTGAAGTTGTCAAGGTCAGGTTCATACAACAATATCAAGACTGGGCCAGGCCCAGGTATTCAATGGCTGATTTGGTAGCTGAGCAGATGAAGCCTGGCGAAGAATTTGCAACTTATGCTGACCGGTGGCGTCAAATGTCCAAGCATGCCCAAATGCATATCCCGGAAGAGGAGAAGATCAAGCTCATCATTGCCAATGCAACACCCATGTACCGCCACATTTTGGCTATGAACGACATCACATCCATGCAACAGTTATATAGTCATGCTCGCTTTATTAAAACACAACTCATTGACTCCCCCATGCCATCCTTGTTTGAGGCCCAACAACCCAGTTATACATTTCAAGGGCCCACATATGAGGGAGTCCAAACCCATTTCCAAGTTGATACCATCCACCACCACATGTCTACCCACTCCGCTAACCACTATACACCTCCACCTCCATATACCCAACTCGCTCCACCTCCACAAGAACAACCACCTCGCCCGTGCCACCGCACCACACCATCCACTACTCATCTAACCCAACATCCACTTGGCCCAAAGCGAGCCCGTTATCATCCGTTGCTTGAGTCCCTTTCTGATGTCTTCACGGCCCTGATGTCCATCAATGCATTGCAACTCTCTCCAGAAAAGCTAAGTTGGGACATGACAGTGGACCAATCTGAATATTGCCCGTATCATCGCCATCCGGGGCATACAGTCGCGAACTGCTACGAATTCCGGGATGTGATCTATGATCTAGAGCACAAGATAAATTGGGCCGAAATGCATAGACTCATCCTACATTGTCAAGACAAGAGCAAAGCACAGGGCCAGGGGCAGCAGCCCTCTCCACCACAGGCAGCGGAATAGCCGCCCAAGCAACCGACAGCACAGTCAGGACAGCAAGCGCAAGCATCAAAGCAGTCATCATCTCCACCAGTTCAAGGCCGATGGAACTTCTTTACTTATCCTCCAAGTGCACCACTCGATCCGTCACAACCTCAACAACCCCCTCCGCCAACCCTTGCTCAGGCTATCACCACCACATCTACCGCATCGCACCCTGATGACAAGCTGTTAGCTCGACCCATTGTGTCGGTGCGCTTTCAGTCATCTCCACCAACGCTGCAAACCGCTAACCCCTCCACTCCTGTAAACCCTCCATCTTTACCCCTCGCCATCATCTCCACCCCACTACCACTTGCACCTGAGCAAGCCATTACCGCCACACCAAGGCTCGAGCAGGCTCCGCTCACCTCTGAGCCCGAGCAAGAGTTTCCTACTCCCAAGAGTAAGGCTACTTTAGCCTCTGAGTTGGAGGAAGAGCTCTCTCCGCACGAGCCTATTCTTGCCATCATTCGATGACCTCACATCAAGCCCTCCGCATCCGACGAACCCACCATAGCCACCATACATCCCATCACCACATCCCAATGGAGCGGGTTTGCATCACCAGCAGCATGCCTTGAAATTACTTCCCCTATGCAAGATGGACTGAGTGAAGGTAGTCTAGTTCCGGTCATGTGTTTCGACCCTTACAACTACATCAGTCGCATGCCGGCCTGTGTCTTTATCTCAGGCACATTTGGGAAGGATGAGCCTTTATCTCCTCAGAAGAACACTGTCAAAAAGGTTCCCAGGCCCTAGTGCCAGCAAGGTCCAAAGCGGGGACGGTAGCCATTACGTTGCTTATTGGAAATGCTACCATTAATGCCATCATCACTCCTCGCTCAGTTATTTTGCATATGGCTGGTCAAGAGAAGGGTTCTCTACAAATGTTGTGCTATCTCACGCGGCTGCTAAGGCCATCATGAATCAGCTGTCACTCAAGGGGCAAGAAGTCACGCTGCCCGAAGCATCCAAATCCCTCCTTTCCATGTTTCAACCTAACAAGGGGCACATTGCTATGTCACCAAGAACACTCAAGGTTTTGCCAAGAGTCCTATGCAATTTGCCTCAGCCTGTCAGTCAGTTGGCCATGCTAGTGCCACCCATCACACTCCCAGAAGCCTACCCTCTTCAATTGTCAAAGGAGTTGGTCTTCATGCCAGATTGTCAGGCCAAGATGCCAAATCTCAAGTTGCTGGTACCACGCATCAAATTCCCATGGATCTGCACAGTCCACTTGTCAAGGGAAACCCTCTCAGCAAAGGAGCCTATTTATGGCATTCCCCTATGGGTGTTTATAAAGGTTGGATATGCAAATGATAGACAAGGGGCAAGTGTGCACACGACAGTCATGACGACTATAATTGATGAGACAGCCGTATGGCTGCAGAGAAGAGCGAGGCCATCTACTGCCTGGCCCCGCTATTTAAGAAGACATGTGAAGATGAAACCATCGTATCTGTCTGTGAGAGAAAAGAAGTTGTGGCGTTACAAGAAGAAATCTGCCAAGAAGCAAAGGAGGCTGAGATCAAGATTGAAATTCTTCAAGAAAAATATCGATCTCCCTATCTTGTCATCTCCTGACCTTGATCTTCCAATATTACTCATTTTGGTCAATTTGGTTCCCAGAGGAGGCGTCCGATCTCCCAATTCTGGACTAGCGCCGCATTATTCCCCTCCTACTCCTTTAGGGTCTTTGGACCCTCACTTATCTCTTCCTCCTGAGCCACCCGATCACCCTCGGGGTTCCCAGGTTTTCTCTCCATATCGGCCTGGGTCACCTGACTTTCTTCCTAATGCTCAGGATTCCCCTTTTCCTCTTCCACCAGAGCCTCCTAATTGTAGGCCGGGCCAACATCCTTCAGGGACATCCAATCTTTGTCTTGATTCCCTTCCTTCCACTTCCCCTTCTGATCCTCCAGAACCTCCACCCTCTATCCTACAGTTCCTTCCTCCAACCCCTCCTGCTCACGGGTCCGACCCGATTCCTCCCTCACTACCCATTCGGGGTCCCGACCCTTTCTCTCACTGTTCCCGAGGTTTCAGTCCTCACTAACTTTTTTCTCCTCCTTTGTAAATCCTTCTTATTTGAGGGTTCTGTAGCGACCCTCATTATATCGGTACGGTAATACCAACCTACGTCGATATAGTGAACGTTGCCACAGTGGGACATTTACCCAACAATAACATTCAGCTGAGATACACGTGAATATAAGAACAGAGTAGCGGAAGTAAAAGAACCACTGTCTTCATTTCATTCATCATCCGCATTTAACATACATGTTTCGATAACATTTAAAGAGCTAAAAGTCCGCATAATTTAAATTACTCAAAATCAAATACATAGATGTCCATACTTGTACATTCTTCCATGATAATGCTAGTACAATGTTCAATTTACATACTATGAAAATCACAAAATGTCACAAGTACTCCAACACTCTAATCTCCACGCTCGGAGTCGGTCTCCAACGTCTCCTCCACAAGTGACTCGTCACCAACTACACCTGTACGCCGAAGCAAGTAGTGAGTCTAAAAGACTCCGCAAGTACTTCTACACATACCGTACATGCACATATCATAGTAGGTTCTACATACACATTCACAAGACACAACATGTAGCACGCTTGACATTAAATTTTACAACCTATCATGGTGAATCTATAATTTAAACACAAGGACTATGCTTTCAGATTTTCTAAAATAGAATCACCTATCACATGCTTTCTATTCATTCCTCACATAAAAATCTACCTTCAACCAACTAAGACATGGAAGCCATTAACATAAATTCCCGAGCATGCATGAAAGGAAACATACCTAACATGGAATCTACACATTTCTACGCATATACGTAACCATTTTACATGCTTTAAGCTTGCTGGTTTTACATACTTTAGCAACCATAATCTAACACATGAGAGCTACAACAACGATTAAATCACAACATGTGAACAACCAAGTATGGAAGTTGTTTATATATGCTTAACAATTATCCCTAGCATGGATTTTAGGCATTTTGCATAGATAAACATGATCATAACATAATAAAGCTACTGTTTAAGCATGATTTCAGATTGTCATGACATGGATTACAAACTCACATCCTCACATTTTGGTTTCACATTTTTACACAATTTCAATATCACATATTTCACACTTTACACATGCACTTTTACACATTGTTCACATTCACATTTTTCACATGAACACATACACATTTACACATTCACATTTAGTGCCGTGACACATAGTCCAAACCACCAAGGAAGGACACAACCATCACATCACATAGACGCCATCTAGGCAATACAATGGCGACTCTTGGACTGCGCAGACCAGGAGAACAGTCTCTCCACCCTAACCAGTGGTACTTGTCCACCTCCAAGATTTCCCCCTAATGCCCTTAGGGTCACACACATTGAACCTTCTCAGGGGACTTTTCCCTGATACGGTTCCACTGCCCTCTATGGAAGTAGTGTCACATTTGGCACAAGTTACACATTACACATTTTACTGATTTTAACACATATGTTTACACATGTCACTCTCATTCATTCACTTTCTCACTCACATGCACACTTCTCTGTTTTTCCTAACATGGCACTACAATTACAGAAATTTATACTCAGAAAATTTCACTAATCAGGTTGCTATATACAAAATCAAATCATTTTACAACGCATGCATTAGTTTCACATTTTTACATGGAAAATTCATATTGCATTATATACTAGTCCAAATGACCTGATATTTTAACCACGGGCTAATTTCGGGTTAGGATTCTTCATGCAAAATTTTAGATTTTCTAAGCTAAAACAAATTACAGAAAATCTAACATTAATTCCGCATGCTATCCGCAATTCGATTTAACATGGAGTTGAACACAAGCACATTTTAACACTCACTATCTGAGCCCTAACAGGCATGAGCTACAGAATTTATTCCTGAAATTTTTTGGGCAATACATGATTTACCGAAGATTTATCATGACCTACGCATGATTTCTATTTCCCAACAACATTTTCACTAATTCACACAAGCATGGAAAAATCTCAGAATTTCAGAACAGAGATTGACTAATACATGTATGACCCATAAAATGTAGGACATTCAGACTCATCCTAAATCATACAAACAAAGGGTTGACAAGATTAGCAACTCATCATACATGTATTTCCATGGATAATGAACTCTATCATTACCACCTTGCACAAAAATATCTCCACACCCACATTCACTAGTATACATAGTACATAAAGGCTACAATATATCCTCATCACGTGAAACACATCGAAAATAGTTGTATAAGAGCAGAGAACAGTTTTCTGTTCTGTCCTGAAGAACTTAACGGCATCTTTGGCCGTCAAAGGAGTTAATGGCACAATCGCTGGACGCTAAGCATGATCTTAACGGCAAGGGATGTTGCCGTTAAGGTCAGGTCTGTGCAAAACACAGACCCGAGCTCCAAAGATGGGTGATTTGGGGGTCTAGGACACGAGGGAAAATACATAAAAATGGTAAAACCATCCTAGACACATACATGAACACTATGGGTAGGGTACTTGCCTTCTAGAATAATCCAAAGGGATCAAAAGGCTTGGTGAAGCTCTCCTTGGGCTGTCCCAAGAAGTTCCCAACCAGCCTCCAGATGGCCTTCCTCCAGGTTCTTGAGCAAGCTCCAGTGCATCCGAGGTCGGGGATGCCTTCCTTGATGATCCAGCAAGCTCCTTGATGCAGCAGGTGGCCGGATCAAGCTCAAGTTCAGAGCTATTTTGGGTTGCAAAGGTGAGGGTTTCTCACAGTCCCGAATAGGGTTTCACTCCTTTCTCTCTTCCTCTCTTGCAAAGGGCAAAGAGAAGGCTTAGGGTTGTAAAAATGGGTTTGTATATAGGGAGGGGGTTCTCCTATCACACAGGTGACAAGATGGCCTTTTAGACCGTTGGGACAGCTCCCCAATGGTTGGGGTGGCTTGCTTCCGAAATTTTCCGGCTCTGCATGCATGCAGGTCAGAGATTGGCGTCACATCGCTCGACGCTATTAGTGTTGGCGTCCATGAGTTTGACGTGACAAACATGGCGTCCATAGGTTGACGCCAACTGGCCTTCGCCAGAACTCAAAACATGCAGAAACCATGCACATCTTATATATTACATGCAATATCTATATGGTATTGTGTACACTATCACAAGCAATACATACATTATTTACATCTATATTAACATGTGCCACATAATTATACTAAACTATACATAGTAGATACTACTACATACACAACACGAACATTTACACACGACACAATAATGCAACAAATTCGAGGGCCTTACACCCTCTCCCCCTTAAAAAACTTCGTCCTCGAAGTTAGAACGAACTACTCAAACAAAGGGATACTTCTTCTCATCGCATCCTCAAGCTCCCAAGTAGCCTCCTCTCGCGAGAAGTTCGCCAAGAACTTTCACCGACGCAATACTCTTGTTCCGGAGATGCTGAACCTTCCGGTCAAGAATAGCTACTGGTTGCTCGACATACGACAGATCTGGCTGAATCTCCACTGGCTCATGACTAATCACATGAGACGGATCTCGGACATACTTCCTGAGCATCGAAACGTGGAAAACGGGATGAACACTAGCCAAAGATGGGGGTAATGCTAGCTCATATGCCACGCTGCCCAAATCGTCTGAGAATCTCATATGGGCCAATGAACCTAGGGCTCAACTTACTATGCCTGCCAAATCTGACAACACCTCGAGTAGGCGATATCTTCAAGAAGACATGATCGCCAACCTCGAACTCAAGATCCTTCCTCCTGTTGTCGGCATAGCTCTTCTGCCTATCCTGTGCCGCAACAAGCCTCTTCCTGATAAGCTGGACCTTATCCGAAGTCTCCTGAACTAACTCCGGACCGATCAGCTGCCTATCACCAGTCTCCTCCCAACATAAAGGAGATCTGCAGGGCCTACCATACAACGCCTCGAATGGAGCCATACCAATACTTGCATGAAAGCTGTTGTTGTATGCGAACTCCACTAGAGGTAATGGCGCTCCCAATCATCCTTCCAATCCCACACACGCTCTCAGCATATCCTCGAGCGTCTGGATAGTCCTCTCGGACTGTCCATCAGTCTGGGGATGAAACGCCGAACTGAGCTTCAGCTCCGAACCTAAAGCATCCTGAAGACCCTTCCACAACCTCGAAGTAAATCTCGGATCTCGATCCAAATGATCGACTTCGGCACACCATGCAATCTAATGATACTACTAACATACAATCTAGCTAAACTCTCTACTGACTGCTTCTTCTTCATAGGCAAGAAATGAGCAGTCTTCGAGAATCTATCTACAACTACCCAAATCGAGTCATTGCCCCTTCTAGATCGAGGCAAACCCGAACAAAGTCCATAGTGACAGCTTCCCACTTCCACACTGGGATGTCCATCCTTGCATGAGGCCGGATGGTCGCTGTCGCTCGGCCTTTCACTTGCTGACACACTAAACACCTAGACACATAATCCGCTACATCCTTCTTCATGCCGGACCACCAAAATGATCTCTTCAGATCCTGATACATCTTCGTGTTACCCGGATGAATAGAGAATCGCGATCTATGAGCCTCCGCTAACACATGCTCACGGACATCTACTAAATCAGGGACACAAACACGGTGCTGAAATCTAATCACACCGTCCTCATCACGAGCAATGCCTGCCTTGCCCACTAACTCTAAGAGTCTAGGGTCGGCTTCCTGTTGCTCGATCACCTCATCCAAAACCGAGGACCTAAGGGATAACTGAGCTACAAAAGCCTGGCATAGCGATGGCTCTAACTCAGTCAACGCACAAGCCGCATCTCCCACATCTTCCAATCCTGCTGGAGAGATGGCCTCTTTCTACTCAGGGCATTCGCTACGACATTCGCCTTCCCAGGGTGATACTGAAGGTCGAAGTCATAGTCCTTCAAGAACTCAATCCATCTCCTCTGCCTCAGGTTTAATTCCTTTTGGGAGAAAAGATACTTCAAGCTCTTGTGGTCGGTAAACCAAATCTGACACCATAAAGATAGTGCCTCCAGATCTTTAGTGCATGAACCACTGCTGCGAGCTCCAAGTCATGAGTCGGATAGTTCTTCTCATGCTCCTTTAATTGACGAGAAGCATAAGCCACTACCCTTTCCTGCTGCATTAGCACACAGCCTAAACCAATCCGAGACGCATCCGTGTAGATAGCAAAACCCTCTACACCGCTCGGTAAGACTACACCGGGGCTGTCGTGAGCTTAGTCTTCAATAATTGAAAACTACTCTCACACTTCTCGGACCAAAAGAACTTCACTCCCTTTCTGGTAAGCTGAGTCAAAGGGGCGGCGATGGATGAAAATCCCTCAATAAATCGCCGATAGTAACCAGCTAAACCATAAAACTACGAATCTCCGAAGGGGTCTTGGGAATCTCCCAATCCATAACTACTGCCTGGACCTTCGCTGGATCAACTGCAACACCAGCACCGGAGATAACATGCCCGAGGAAATGAACCTCGCGCAACCAAAATCGCACTTGCTGAACTTAGCATACAGCTTGTGCTCACGAAGAACCTCTAACACTACCCTCAAATGCTGACGGTGCGTGGCCTCATCCGGAGAGTAGACCAACACATCATCAATAAACACTACGACAAAGCTATCTAGATAAGGCCTAAACACCCTGTTCATGAGATCCATGAACGCTGCAGGGGCATTGGTCAATCCGAAAGGAAGGACCAAAAACTCATAATGTCCATAACGGGTTCTAAACGCCGTCTTGGACACATCCTCACTCCGAATCCTCAACTGATGATAACCAGATCGCAAGTCAATCTTAGAAAAGACTGATGCATCTCTCAACTGGTCAAACAAATCATCAATACGAGGTAAGGGATACCTGTTCTTCACAGTCACTTGGTTCAACTTCCTATAGTCAATGCATAACCTAAGTGACCCGTCTTTCTTCTTGACGAACAATACAGGTGCGCCCCAAGGGAAACACTAGGGCGAATAAATCCCTTATCAAGCAACTCTTGCAACTGCCTCCTTAACTCGGCTAACTCCGCAGGTGCCATCCGATATGGAGCCTTCGAGATAGGAGAGGTGCCCGGAAGCAACTCTATGGTAAACTCTATCTCTCTATCCGGTGGCAATCCAGTCAGTCATCAGGAAAGACATCTGGAAAATCCTGCACTACCTCAATCTCCGCAAGAGTAGGTGACTCATCAGCCTCTGGTACTAACACCACGCTGGCAAGAAAAGCGTCACAACCCTTGTTTACCATGCGCATCGCCTTCATGGCAGAGATGACCATCTTTCCTGCCAAGTTCCTTGGCAAGGGATGAGAAAACTCGTCCTCACCAGGAATGCGGAAAACAATCCTCTTCCGACGACAATCTACTAATGCATAGTGCTCCTCTAGCCAATCCAGACCAAGAATAGCATCATAGTCCTTCATCTTTAGCAAGAAGAAACACCCATCTAGGATTCTATCCTCAATGCACACAGGTAACGACGGAATGCACTTCCTAGTCGATACCGTACCCGCAGGGGTGTGTACAGACAAAGGGACCTCTAAATCCTCAGACTCTATGCCTGACTCTAGGGCTAACTGCCTAGCGAACCGCTCGGAAATGAACGAGTGAGTAGCACCCGTATCAAACAAAACCCGAGCGTGCACACCTAAAAGCAAAACCGTACCTTCGGTGACATGCTCCGCCTGCTCGGCGTCCTCGCGAGCTAAAGCAAACACTCGAGCTGGGGCTCGAGGCCTTCCTGGTCTTCCTGTAGCTGGCGCCGCTGCCGCTACTGCGCTGGGGCTGGCGCTCCGCGCTGGACTCCCTGCTGAAGTCTTGGGCAATCCTTGATCTTGTGGTCGCTGCTTCCGCACTTCAAGCACTTGCCCGTAATCATCCACACTCGGACCACCATGTGTCCTCCCACAGTGGGGACACTCTTTCTTCACACCAGGGGAACGTACAGAAGGTACCTGAGTACTGCCGACTGCTACTTCGCTGCTGTGTCTTGGTACACCGCTTTCTTCTTGTCCTGCCGCTGGAACGTGGCTGCAGGTCTCTTCTGCGAAGCTTTCTTTTCTTCCAGGTATTGCTCCATCTCTCCCTCCTGCCTACAAGCAGCACTGAGGGCCTCGTCCACGTGCGGTGGTCAAATGCCACGAGTCTCATCCGCAGTGATGGCTTGAGTCCCATCACGAACTTCTTTGTCTTTCTGCGCTCGTCTGTCACGATATGAGGTGCATATTTAGAGAGTTCAGAAAATTGCCTCATATTCCAGCACGGTCATGGAGCCTTGAGTCAAAGATAAATTCTTGCTCCATCCGATCTTGCACGTGCTCGGGGACGAACTTGGCCCGAAAGAGCCTCACGAACTCGTCCCACAGCACATCACAGCTCCGTCCTCAAACCGGGTACGCAGCAATGAAGCCCACCATACATCAGCTCTTTCCTGCAGTACACCGTTCATAAGCACCATCTAAACAAATCTAGCTTAACAAACATACAAGCATATAACTAAAGCATACCTGTAGCATGTAGGTGGCTAATGTAACCTTATCCTCATCTGCACACCTGATGGCTCGGAAGATCTTTTCTATCTCCCTCATCCAGCTTTCAGCCAACAAGGATCTCTCTCCCCCTTAAAGAGGGTGGCAGCATCCTCTTGAATCTCTCCATGGTAGAAGGTCCACCATGGTCCTGAGCTGGTACTTGAGCCTGCTACAGTACACAGCAAGCAATACACAATCAACACAATATCACATAATTAAATAAAGCAGACTATTAATCATTTTATTAGTCTAACCTGAGCCTCCAACTGTGCCTGGAGTGCTGCCTGGGTATGAGCCTGCGTCTGCATGGCTTGCACCAGACCTTGCATGAATACTCCATAATCCACAGGCGGCGGTGGGGGAGTACAGAACCTTGCGGTGCCGGGCCTGTGCTCCGCCCGCTCGTCACGTCTCGGCTCGTCCTCACGGCCGGCGCTCCGCCACGCCTACCTCTCGAAGCCATGGCTGTAATAATTTCAGCCACCATTAGAGCTAGGTTACTAAGTTTTCTAACCATCTTCTTATCTATTTTCATTCATTATTAATCATTTCTACACATGTGGACATTCCTATGTAGACTTAGCATGTAATGAAGATGATGACTTATGTATATTCATGTGCAATCTCAACCGGTTTCTCTGATACCAATCTCTGTAGCGACCCTCATTATATCGGTACGGTTATACCAACCCACGTCGATATAGCGAGCGTTCCACAGTGGGACATTTACCCAACAATAACATTCAGCTGAGATACACGTGAATATAAGAACAGAGTAGCGGAAGTAAAAGAACCACTGTCTTCATTTCATTCATCATCCGCATTTAACATACATGTTTCGATAACATTAAAGAGCTAAAAGTCCACATAATTTAAATTGCTGAAAATCAAATACATAGATGTCCATACTTATACATTCTTCCATGATAATGCTAGTACAATGTTCAATTTACATACTATGAAAATCACAAAATGTCACAAGTACTCCAACACTCTAATCTCCACGCTCGGAGTCGGTCTCCAACGTCTCCTCCACAAGTGTCTCGTCACCAACTACACCTGTACACCGAAGCAAGTAGTGAGTCTAAAGACTCCGCAAGTACTTCTACACATACCGTACATGCACATATCATAGTAGGTTCTACATACACATTCACAAGACACACGTAGCACACACATGCTTGACATTAATTTTACAACCTATCATGGTGAATCTACAATTTAAACACATGGACTATGCTTTCAGATTTCCTAAAATAAATCACCTATCACATGCTTTCTATTCATTCCTCACATAAAATCTACCTTCAACCAACTAAGACATGGAAGCCATTAACATAAATTCCCGAGCATGCATGAAAGGAAACATACCTAACATGGAATCTACACATTCTACGCATATACGTAACCATTTTACATGCTTTAAGCTTGCTGGTTTTACATACTTTAGCAACCATAATCTAACACATGAGAGCTACAACAACGATTAAATCACAACATGTGAACAACCAAGTATGGAAGTTGTTTATATATGCTTAACAATTATCCCTAGCATGGATTTTAGGCATTTTGCATACATAAACATGATCATAACATAGTAAAGCTACTGTTTAAGCATGATTTCAGATTGTCATAACATGGATTACAAACTCACATCCTCACATTTTGGTTTCACATTTTTACACAATTTTAAATTCGCATATTTCACACTTTACACCTGCACTTTTACACATTGTTCACATTCACATTTTTCACATGAACACATACACATTTACACATTCACATTTAGTGCCGTGACACATAGTCCAAACCACCAAAGAAGGACACAACACATCACATCACATAGACGCCATCTAGGCAATACATGGCGACTCTTGGACTGCGCAGACCGGGAGAACAGTCTCCACCCTAACAGTGGTACTTGTCCACTCCAGGATTTCCCCCTAATGCCCTTAGGGTCACACACATTGAACCTTCTCAGGGGACTTTTCCCTGATACGGTTCCACTGCCCTCTACGGAAGCAGTGTCACATTTGGCACAAGTTACACATTACACATTTTACTGATTTAACACATATGTTTACACATGTCACTCTCATTCATTCACTTTCTCACTCACATGCACACTTCTCTGTTTTTCCTAACATGGCACTACAATTACAGAAATTTAGTACTCAAGAAATTTCACTAATCAGGTTGCTATATACAAAATCAAATCATTTTACAACGGCATGCATTAGTTTCACATTTTACATGGAAACTTCATATTGCATCATATACTGGTCCAAATGACCTGAAATTTTAACCACAGGCTAATTTCGGGTTTAGGATCTTCATGCAAAATTTCAGATTTTTCTAAGCTAAAACGAAATTACAGAAAATCTAACATTAATTCCACATGCTATCCGCAATTTGATTTAACATGGAGTTGAACACAAGCACAATTTTAACAACTCACTGTCTGAGCCCTAATAGGCATGGAGCTACAGAATTTATTCCTGAAATTTTTTGGGCAATACATGATTTACCGAAGATTTATCATGACCTACGCATGATTTCTATTTCCCAAACAACTTTTCACTAATTCACACAGCATGGGAAAAATCTCAGAATTTCAGAACAGAGATTGACTAATACATGCATGACCCATAAAATGTAGGACATTCAGACTCGTCCTAAATCATACAAACAAAGGGTGACAAGATTAGCAACTCATTATACATGTATTTCCATGGAATAATGAACTCTATCATTTACCACCTTGCACAAAATCTATCACACACCACATTCACTAGTATACATAGTACATAAAGCTACATTATCCTCATCACGAGAAACACATCGAAAATAGTTGTATAAGAGGAGAACAATTTTTGTTCTGTCCTGAAAACTAACGGCAATCTTGGCCGTCAAGGGAGTTAACGGCACAATCGCTGGACGCTAAGCATGATCTTACGGCAAGGGATGTTGCCGTTAAGGTCAGGTCTGTGCAAAACACAGACCCGAGCTCCAAAGATGGGGAATTTGGGGGTCTAGGACACGAGGGAAAATACATAAAAATGGTAAAACCATCCTGACACATACATGAACCTATGGTAGGGTACTTGCCTTTAGATATACTCAAAGGGATCAAAGGCTTGGTGAAGCTCTCCTTGGGCTGCCCAAGAAGTTCCCACCAGCCTCCAAGATGGCTTCCTCTCCGGGTTCTTGAGCAAGCTCCAGTGCAATCCGAGGTCGGGGATGCCTTCCTTGATGATCCAGCAATCTCCTTGATGTAGCAGGTGGCCGGATCAAGCTTCAGAACTTCAGATTTGGGTTGCAAAGGTGAGGGTTTCTCACAGTCCGAAAATAGGGTTTCACTCCTTCTCTTCTTCCTCTCTTGCAAAGGGGCAAAGAGAAGGCTTAGGGTTGTAAAATGGGTTTGTATATAGGAGAGGGGGTTCTCCTATCATGCAGGGGTGACAAGATGGCATTTCAGACCGTTGGGGACAGCTCCCCAATGGTTGGGGTGGCTTGCTTCCGGAATTTTCGGCTCTGCACGCATGCAGGTCAGTAATATTGATGTCAACATTGTCGTCGCCATTTTAAGTGGTTGACGTCACATGAGTTGACGTTGACAAGACTTGGCGTCCAATAGGTTGATGCCAACTGGCCCTTCGGCCAGAAGTCAAAACATGTAGAAAACCCAATGCATATTACGTATATATATACATCAATATCTATATGGTATTGTGTACACACTATCATTAAGTATACATACATTATTTACACTTAATATTAAGCATATGCACACAGTATTTATACTAACTAATACATACGTAGATACGTACATACATACACAAGCACGAACATTTACACACGACACAATTAATGCAACAAAATTCGGGGCCTTACAGTTCTTATTCCTCATCTTCATGTAGTGTCATGTCTCCCTCTTGTTTTTGTTGAGTTGCCTCCAATTCTTGCTGACCCCTACTTTTCACAGTTTCCTGCAAATGAGCTAATTAAAATCAACCAAAATCCAGTTCAAAGACTAATGAAGGTTGTCTTTCAATAAAGGGGTCGCATTGCACACCAAATAACCATGCAAATATTTCTTTAAACACCAAACATCCAAAGAGAGCTCATCTCACAAACTAGAGTGGTCGAGTCAGTCTTAGGTTTACTTTGCTTCTACAGCACTCAGCTAGAGATTGCTCCGAGCGAAGCTAGGGAACCGACGTTCATTCCCTGTCATTAAAGGTCACCTTAAGCAAGGATCATCACACACTCACAATGGCAACCTTAGTCGGCTCTCTGGCAAACATCGCTGCTATTTAGGCCATACTTAGGAGGTGCAAAAGTTGTTCTCTTCTTTACTCGGTCGAAGTGCTGGGGCAAAAGGACTTTAGGCGAGGCGACCAACCTAAGCACACCTTGATGAGAGGAAATCTCAATAGGGACGGTCAATCAGGCCTGCAAAAGAAAAGGCCAATAAAATGAGAAGAAGAACAAATGAAAGAAAATCAAGGAATAAGGTCATGACAAAGAGTGGCAGTATAGTTCCCCGCGGGACACCCTTGAGCCCGGTCGTACGCATGCCCCAAACAAAAAACAGGCACAATAAAGTGACCAAAAGTCCCTCCTCAAACAGATTGACCCTAAAGGTATACCGTGGAAGGAAGCTAATCCAACTTATACTTTAAAGCTTGCCTAGATTATCCCCAAACTTTCTTCTCTTTCTCTCTCTCTATAAGGCTGGGTCGTCTCCGGATATGGCCTTTGTAGTGCACTGCAAGCTAGGGGCAACCATCTACAGGACGCCACCATCTTAATGCACATCTGATCTTTTGGTGGTCTTTAATGAAGGGGAATGAATGGGGACCCCTTGCCAGTAGTTGGATCTTACTTTAGTGCTATAGTAGCAAGGGTGAGTACCTTCCGTCTCATGTGTTTTTTAGGAAGGGCTAACGTCGGCTTTAGGCGTTATTCAAAAAAAAAATCCAAAAAATCAAATATTGCCAAAAAAAAACCAAAACAAACAAATATTTTCAAAATAAAAAAATCAAATATTGCCCAAAATCCCAAAAATTCAAATATTGCCAAAATCCCCAAAAAATCAAATATTGCCAAAAAAATCTAAAAAAAATCAAATATTTCCAAAAAAAAAGATATTGCCAAAAATATAAAAAAATCAAATAATTTCAAAACTCAAAAAAATTCAAATGTTTTCAAACTAAAAATAACAAAAATGAGAGATCTAATCATACATGCTAAGTGTGCAGGTACATTGGCTCCAAGCATTGCTCACTCATCTCCACATTTCTTCATTACTTTTGTCTGAGTCTTGCTCACATCATCTTTACGATCTATCTCTCCTCCTCAGTCCCACCCATGATTTGAATTCAAACTCATTATCCCACCAAGACCTTCCCAAGTCCCATATATATTCTCCCTCAATGGCTCCATGAGAGGACTCTCTATGTGTGAACCTGATGGTTCTTCAGTGCTTTGTTTCAATCATGTGGATGACTGAGTTGTTTATGCTAGCTTGTTTAGTGCTTCATTTACACACAAAAAAAAATCAGAAAAAGCAAAACCCAAAAATGGTGAGTTTTGTGCTCCACAGGTAAGTTCAGGTAAGTATCCCTATCCTTTCTCCCTTGCATTACTATATGGTACTTATGCTACTATATTATCTCAAGGACTGGCTGGTTCTCAATGTGCTATGGGATTTGAGTTCCCCTTCAACAAGAATAGTGATGATCTAGGTGCACATTGCTAATCGCTGGATAGGCCGTTAAGTTAAATAAGTTTGAGAACGATGGATTCAGGCCTACACTGCGGTTGCAGGTAGTCTCTTGACCCATTCTTAAGTTAAATAAGTTTGAGAACGATGGATTCAGGCCTACACTGCGGTTGCAGGTAGTCTCTTGACCCATTCTTATTCGGCTTAACAATATTACCCTTGAGTATTTTCTCTTTTCTTTGCATATTGTTTTGATGATTTATTTTATTTTAGCCCAGCATGCATCATGTAGGACTTTGAGCTTCATGCCTCATATTTGTCAGTTGCTTCCCTGGTGATGGTTAATCATGCTTAAGTTTCTTGAACAAGAAATCATATTCCACTCACAATTTGAAGGTCTTCTTGAGCTAGTCACTTGGTCGAGTTGGCCATATGACTCCTGTCTGGAATTTACTCCCTCATTTCATCCAAATCAGCTTAAATATTCCCCCTGATCCGTCTTGGTTGCGAACGCTCCTAGGCTTGTGTCATCGTCCCCCGCCTGGCCGCACATGTCCTCCCAAGATGAAACCCGCAGGCCAATCGGCTAGGGTACCTCTTAATCAAAGTTGATCATCCTTCTTTTACTTTGGTGGCTCTTTTACCTTGATGCCCACTTTTCAGTCCACTCTTCTTCATCCTCGCTCCATTCCATTTCATTACACTTCGCTCTCTTTCCGCTTCGCTCCCTTGCAAAGCGGGCATCAGGAGGGGCAATCTGTAGACACCCGTTTTCGGCCAATAAGTTGAGCACATTTTCTTGTCAATATCATTGATGTCCCAATTGATCATCACTTTGGAGTTCTTCTTTGGCCCATCAAGAGCCCATTTACCCTTATTTCAAGCCCATTCTCAAGCCCATGGCCAGATCCACTTGAAACATCAAACTGTGCAATCTACCCAATCTTGTGAACATGCCTTCACTTTCAGAGCACATAACTTCCTCATTATAATCCAAATCTGGCATTCATACTATCATTTTGTAGCCATCTGAGTCTAGAATGCAACGCAAAAACGGCTCATCAATCCGATGTCTGTGGAGAGAGTTATGTCCCGTTTTTTGTGGGACCTACGCGACTGTCTTATAGTCGCGACCTGGTGCATGGTCGCGACAAGAGAACGCGGCCCCCGATCCGACACGACAGCGCCATGCACGTAAACATATTTTACGTGATTTTCAACCTCTCTCTCCATCCTAGAGCCTATCTAAAGTCTCTTTGAGTTGGATTACGACCTAAACCTCTTATCCTCATCCCTAGGAGCCCCCCAAGTCCATCAAACTCTAGATAGACTCTAAAAACTCTCCTACAACTGGACTCTCTCTCTACTCGGGATGAGACTCTATCTCTCCCTTGAACACATCCTAGGACTCTCTAGGGGATAGAGGAAGGCTACCCACCACGAGGAGAAGTCCCTGAAGGCTCTGCCACGAGGACCCATCGTCCCCAGGCAGAGGAGAAGTGGACTTCATGTTTTCCTCTTCTCTCTCTCCTCTTTCTCTCTCATATCGCCTCCGGACCAGCAGTGGTTGCACGTCTTGTGGAGATCGAACCAGGCCAGATCTCTTTGATGTTTCTTCATCAACTTACTCTCCACAGAGCCCTCTACAACATCAAAGTGGAATCACCGTCGATTGGTGGCTTGTGCGAAAAGTTACAGCAGATTATCTTCACTTTCTCTCTATATCGAGATCTGCACATGTGGGATTTATCGTCTCTCCACAGCCCAAACTAGGCTAGATCTCTTCAAGATGTCTTCATGAAGTTGTTCATGACATCCTCCTCTCCAACCTTTAACTGGAATCACATCAAACGGGGCAGTATCTGTTTAGTTTTGATTTTTACTTTCTTTTCCACATTTACACATGTATACATGAGGTAGGATTCCTCCTTCTCCTCTCCATGATTCTCCCCATGCATATCCTCCCCACATTTTCTACTACACAAGGGGTTTTAAAACCCCCCAGGTCCGTTCCCTCCAGCTCCACATCTCCCTTTTATTTAAGAATAGCTACTACACTTAACATAGTCTAAAGGGGTTTATTTCTTGTTTTCGTGTTTTGGCAGGCACCCAAGCGAAGATCCACGAGCGGCTTTGTCCTCTGGCCGGCGGAGGGAAGGAAAGAAGGTCCAACCATCATCTCCCGACACTGCAGGGGTGCGGCAGAGGAGGGCGACGCGAAGCAATAGACGCGCCCTGTACGAGCGTCGTGATAATAGGCCCATCGCGACGGGGTCACCCGTCGCGATCTCCATAAGTTCATTGTCCTTCTTTCCTGTTCCTAGCATAGTTAGCTTACTTAATTCTATTTATGGCAATATCTAGGTGGCGATCACATTCCTAATTTCCATATTATTAGATTTAATATCCTATGCGTGTCTTTGGGGTGCACGTTCCCCGTGATTACAACGTAATCTTCTATCTTTTTGACAGAAGATCTTTTTATCTCATAGGATCTCTTCTCTTCTGTCAGTTCAAAAAGGCTTACCTACCACTTCTGGGTGACAGCAAGAAACATAGAGGTATGAGCTTTCTGACAGAAACACTGTTTATCTAAACACTTTCTTCTATGCTTGCAGACCTCGAAGATCACCCAAGTGGCTGACAGTCTGAAGAAGAAAAAGAAAATAGAAGATCAGCAACGACTAGAAGAGTTCCAACGGATCTCTTCAACGGATCTATTCAACGCCTCTCATAAAATATGAAGCAAGGCTAAAGAAGATAATAGAGCCTTTCTTAAGATCATTCAAGAGTGTACATCAGGAAGAACCTAAATGCCACATAACACTCAAAGAAAAGAGAGAAAGAGCTCGAGCCAAGAAGAAGTGTAAATGCCACATACACTCAAAAGAAAAGAGAGAAAGAGCTCGAGCCAAGAAGAAGTGTTCAAAACATCTGAAGCCCTCAAGCTTCAAGCTCCTCTCCTCTATTTACTCTCTCTCTGTGGTCATTGTAAATCGAGAGGAGAGTCTGTGGCTGAGAGCTAGAGTTCTTAGTGTTCATCTTGTAATAGCACTTCGTTTGTTCTTTCTTTTCTAAGAAAGATTTCTGTTCAGCTGTAGGACTATATACAGTGAGTCTCTTCCTGCGTGAAGAGTTGGCCAGTGTAGTTGCTGGCATATTCTGTCTAGCTGAGGGATTGTACTCAGTGTAGAACCTAGCTGGGGGTTTAAGTCTAGCAGAACCGCACTGGGGTTTGTACCAGGAGGTTGGCTTCTTGACCTGCAAGAGAAGTGGGCTGCCTTCTTGCTCGGGAAAGAGAAGAAGACCAGCTGGAGAGCTGGGTGTTGTATTGTCCTTGAGGGGGACTGTACCCTTGGTTAGTTAAATCCCAAGAGGTTGCTTGGCGACTGGACGTAGGACTTCTATGTGGGAAGGGCCGAACCAGGATAAATTCCTTGTGTCCTTTGTGTGATTGTTTTTTGCTTCCGCACTGCTACTCTCTATCACACTTAACTAACCAAACTTTCAAGTGATAACTTTCTGTGTTTAAGTTTCTATTTCAGATTTTAGAAAAACCTATTCACCCCCCCCCCCTAGGTTAGCTTGCTTTCGTACCAAAAGGGCCAACAGTAGAAATGTCGTTCATGTCCCTGCAGAACCTCATGAATCCAAATGTGTCCACTATGACTACTTGTGTGCATAGGCTTGGGACACTGTGTTCCTCATTTGATTCAAAAATCTCATCAGCAATTACTTCATCCATGGCTAAGAAGATGGCATTCTCCTCATAAAGGATCTCCCGTACTATTGCGTCCATATCAACAGAAGGTCATAATACTTAGATAAACATAATAAATTGAGAAATAGAAGAAGTCACTACAAATGAAATAACACGACAAGTATCATGAAGTAGTCAGCTACGTTTCTTAAAATACAATGAACATGACAACTAACATTAAGAAGACCAGAAAAATAAGGAACAATATCATGAGCATAATAAGTATGGGAATGTCATTGTTCAAGCCATTGCGTTCCGATTCTCTTCGTGCATGGATGAGTCATTAGGTGCATAGGTAGATCTCCTTGGTACTTGAGACGTAGATCCACATACAACCATTCCATAGTAAGTGTGTTGCGCTTCTTCTATGTTTGAGAATCCTTTAAACTTTGCTCCTGGGTATCCATTGAACTGGGCATAACAATCAGCCCAAGTGTGGTATATTCCCGGTTGATGACCAACCCAAACTACATAGCACATATACTTGCCCATTTCAGAATGACTACTGGCCTGCAATACCATAAGGTGGAGACTCATATTCATAATGATAATTACATAGGAGTAGAAGAGAGATAACTTGTACGAGATACATAATTAAAAAAGTAAATGATGTTACTAACACATGTTACTAGGATGAAGATACAAAAACATGATACTAAAATGACAGAAACAAACACAAAAGACCCACATCAAGGACTAATATGGTGAGTATCTCAAGAAGTTGAATTCAAGATCCATGCTAAAGCATCCTCATCATCAAGAGCCATGAACCATGCTCTCTTCGCAGGCTTCTCGAAGAGGGTCGATGCTAGGAATAGTAGTTGCTGGTTGTATCCTGGTAAAGACTTCATCCTAACAACACTTTCTCTCACTGTGTATTGCTCTTGTGGTGTGGATGATGTGGTTAATGAACTAGGAAATAAAGCCCGAACCATATTGATGCGCTCATTGTTCATCATACAATACTGTGATAGTTTTGTGGGATCAAATAACTTCTTGCTCTTTCTCTTTCGAGAACATGTGGATGCATGATCGTTCCTCCTTCTAGCTGGGGATGTTGCCTCATCTTCCACTAGATGAATATTTGTCGATGACTTCTCTCCAACTGGCCGTGTTGGAGGATTTGGTTGTGAGGATGATGGAAAGTCGAAAGGGTTGAAATTGTCACCATCAATTGAATAAAATTGGCTTGACTCTAATCCTATAGCATTAAATTGCTCTCGGCCAACACTATCATCATCTCTAAAAGACTGTCTAGCCTCCACATCTACTTCTTAGGTCGAGCCCATGAAATGACTGCCCTGAACAGTTGTCTTTCCACACAAGATGTCTAGCTGTCTTTTGTATGGAAATGGTTTGTCGAGATACTTCTTGAATTCAGAATTGGACTGTGGATTAAAAAAATACATTTACATGTGATATATAAAATGTGTAGTTTGGACTATATTTTACTTGCTAGCTTACCACAATGGCCGCCTGTATGCTTTCTTCGTTAGGTGTAATAGGTAAATTTTGTTCGTCATCCGATCCCCATCCAGATCGTGTATGCAATTGTTCGTAGATGTGGTATATTTTCTTTATGTTCCTCCAATGATTCTTTAAACAATTTTTATCCTTTCTCACATTGGCAGTGCTATTGAACCGATCCAAAATGTCTTGAAAGACATGTGCTTTGAATGTGCCTTGACTACCATAGCTTTTATGGTAAACATCAATCAACAAATCTAACAATATCTTGTCTTGTCGCAAGGTCCAATTTGGTGATCGAGCCTTTCCTATGGACATAGGCACTGAGTTTTCTAATTTAAAATAACATGATGACACAACAAGAAGTCAATATAATTACGGTTATGACTTTAAACATGAAACATAAGAATAAGGTCGACAGTGCCTTCATTTTTTAACAAACAAACACATCATACATGAATAGGTCGTCAAGTCATAACAACTAAGTCATGGGTCCTCAGACTCACTAAATAATTGGACTATGTCAACATAAAATAATGGCAAGCTCCTTCCCTTAAACCACAAAGTCAGCAGGTTGAACTGCAAATGGAATAAGGAATTAATGATTTGAGTTTAAAGACCTTTTACTGATACTTACAAGAATATTTGTAAACTACAAACCTCATTGTACCCATCCCACATAATGTCGTTGCCAAAAAATGTTGATTTTTCATCATCCCACATAAAACCTACGTTGTCTTGTAGGTCTTTGGATATGACGTATATGTTCTTGTAAAAACATAATCTACTTCTCAAATGTGTTATAGTCACATGACAACCATACTTTCTCACAAAAGTTTCCTTAATCATGTCCCATGCATGGTTTTGGTATGAAGTCCCCATCTAATAGTTCATTCCTAGGCAAATCAAGAAATGTCTGGTCCATATCGAAGGTCCACACATAACCTAAGTGGTTGGTAAGAAATAATAATGAGGACTATATGTAAACAAAATGAGGGTAGACATTCATTCTACATATTAATACTTCCTTCATAAAATAGTTTTTAACAAAATAATGTACCACATTGTACTCTATGCATAGTTGATAGGAAATTCAAATTGTACCTAGTTGGGACATTGACCTTGAGGTGGTTGGGACAGGTGACAAGAAGCCTGAATGGAGATTCTAAACTTAATTAGATTTATTAAATCAATGGAAGTTAATAAAAAGTAGTCGGCTGAGTAAGTTTACCACTGGCAACAGTAAAGGTGGATCTAAACACAAGAAGGGAAGCCAAAAAAGCATAAGTTTAGCACTGGCAACATGAGTTTTTAAAAAGGAGTTTGTTGCCAATCCCATAATTCTAGAGGCACAGAGGTATAACTCAGCTTGTGAAATGTTTTTATTATAATGTTATCTGCTCTGTCTATGTAGTGCAAGAATCTTGTTATCTTCTTTTATCTAGAAATTATAAAAGAAATGAAAATTTGATGACAAGCATGATCAAGTATGAGCGTAAACAAGGATGAATAATGACTAGGCACACAATAGCATAGAATAACCTGATAAAGGAATGGACAACACATCTTTTCTCCACCGTTCTTTATTGTGAAGGATCTAGTTTTCCTTTATGAGTTCTTAGATATGTTCATTTCTCATCCAGACAAATTAGTTAAGAGTATGATTTGTAGTAGCAAGCTTGGATGGCACTTTAAGGATGGATACTAATGGGTGAATAATTAAGTTGAAAGAAAGCTGTATAAATCTGTGGGTTCTTGCACATAGTTAAGTTGATGGAATAAGATTTGACCAGCTGGGGAAATACATTCTTAAATCTTGCAAAACATACAAGTAAATAGGGGAAACAATGACAAAACATACAAGCAAACAGTAGAAACAATGACGATTTAATGGTTTCAACAACTGCTTCAGCTCAAAATATGAGTTATAAAAAACACTCACTCGAATGCAATTATAAAAAACCCACAACAACCTATAGATAGCCCAAATTTAACAGATTATACAAAAAAAATGGAGAAAACCAAAATACATGGAGACAGCCAGATTGTAACAGAGATAGCCAACACAATCAAAGACCATACATCCATAGGATATAGTTATTGCTCTAATGCCTTGGTGTACATGGAGATAGCCAACCATATAAAACAAATCATATATGATTATTTGGTTTTTTTCACATAGGAGATAGCTTCTTTGACGGATGTCTACTATCTGTAGAAGATAGTTTAACAAACAGAGGAACCGTAATGGAGATAGACATCCATATTAAAGAAATGGAAACATCCTTAGAATATACCTTGTGTAGAGTAAACATCAAAGACCCTTTGCAGAATAAACATGGTTTGTTGCCAAAAGGAAAAACAACCCATAGATAGATTGTCTATCAGGAATGGATAAACATGGGGAGGGGAAGATAAAGGAATCACAACAACCCATAGATAGCCCAAATTTAAAAGATTATATGAAAAAATGGAGAAAACTAAAATACATGGAGACGACCAGATTGTAACAGAGATACCCAACACAATCAAAAGACCATACATCCAAAGGATATAGTTATTGCTCTAATGCCTTGGTGTACATGGAAATAGCCAACCATATAAAACAAGTCATATATGATTATTTGGTTTTTTTCACTTAGGAGATAGCTTCTTTGACGGATGTCTGCTATGTGTAGAAGATAGTTTAACAAATAGAGGGGCTATAATGGAGATAGACATCCATATTAAATAAATGGAAACATCCTTAGAATATACCTTGTGTAGAGTAAACATCAAAGACCCTTTACAGAATGAACATGGTTTGTTGCCAAAAGGAAAAACAACCCATAGATAGAGTGTCTACCAGGAATGGATAAACATGGGGAGGGGAAGACAAACATGGGGAGGGGAAGATAAAGGAACCACAACAACCCATAGATAGCCCAAATTTAACAGATTATACGACACAATGGACAAAACCAAAATACATGGAGATGACCGACTGTAACAGAGATAGCCAACACAATCAAAAGGGAATATAAGAAATCTATCTTTTTTTTTCTGAAGGTAGGAACAATCTGAAGAATCCTCCCATGATCAGTAATGCACCCAAAATCAAAAAAATAACCTGTAATTAGCCAAAATTTAACAGAGTATAAAAAATTGAAAATGGACAAGAACTTACCCTAACAGCTGCACAAGAGCACTTTCGCAAGAGGGTGAGAAGTAGACAACATTGGGGATTTATACACAACCCATCGAAACCAGGTTCAAGAAAGGGGCAAGGAAGGGTACAGTCACAGGTAGGGCACATACACCGTAATTTCAGAAGGGGATGTCATCATCACAGGGAATAAATTCATACTTACCAGGGTGAAGAAAGGGGCAAAGAAGGGTACAGTCACGGCCAGAGGAGGTGACTCCTGTATGAAGCAAGCATCACGAGCGATGATGGGGGAGTCGACAACTCAGGCTACCATGGTCCTCCTGTAGAAACCAAAAGCACATGGAGTAGTCATAGTGCCCCACAAAGGAATCTGTAGCTAGATAGATAGGGCACGGCCACAGCAGCAGATGGGAACGATGAGAGCTCAAAAGGGGAAAGCTTCGCACGACGATGGTGGAAAGCTTCACATGAGGAATCCTTGTCAGGGGCGAAAGGGGACGTCCGATGGATCGACAGAGACGATGAAGGAGCGATGCCTGGAGGAAGCCTCTTCTGCGATGGCGGGAGGAAGCCTTCTGGGCGGAAAGCTTCACCAGCGAGCGATGGCAGATACTTTCGCGAGAGGTGCAATAGCTTTTTCACGGTATGCGTTACGGGAGGGGTAAATGGGGTAGGTGATGAGTGAGTTACCTTTAATCCCTCCTCTGAGGTGGGTTGATAAAACCTAGGTTAATTCAGAGTTAACCCTGATCTAACTACATTAAACTTAAATTAAATTTTATACATTACCAAAGCACTTTTTGAGTTAACTCTGAGTTAAATAAAGTTAACTCTGAGTTAACTTATTACCAAAGTGGTGCTTAGAGCTGAGATAGAAATCTTATGTAGTGAAGTAGCTTTTAAATAACTAACATTGCAGGTCTTTAATTAAGCGATATAAAGTTATTTTTTTTCCTATTGATAGACTTACTTGGAAATTAGATATTAGGCATATCAAATCAAAGGTTTAGATCTAATTTCAGTGTTTTAGTTACCATAAGAACTACGAGATAAAAAGGAGTTGATTCAATAATATTTATCTATGTAACTAACTTTGAAATACTCAGTCAAAAAGTCACTAATTGAAGCATCATTTAAAGAGTTTAATCGACGTGTTTATACATCGCTAACTAAAGTGCTAATCAATATAGCAATAGACATAATAATTGAAGCACTAATCGGAGTGGAAATATATCGTTAATTGAACCAATAATCGAAGCAATTATTGAAGTGTCACTAAAGGTGTTAATCGATTACTTATTGTACCGCTAATCGGTAATAAAATAGACTTGATAAGTGCTAATTGAAGCAAAAATATATTGAAAACTGTATCAATAATCGAATAGACTTGATGCAATAATCAAACCAAATAATCGATGCAAGATATATTAGTAATCGAAGAAAAAATTAATGGAAATTGTATTAGTAATTGAATCAATAATCAATCTAAATTATCACAATATTCAAATCGATAATGGATACAAAATATGTTAGTAATCGGAAGGATTTGAGCTACTAAACGATTGCCATTTGAAGCTAATCAAATAGCTAATCGATACGATCCTTCAAATGATAATCATAGCACATCTTCAATTGATAATCAAACCGAGTGTTTTCTAATCAAAGAGATACTTAAATCAATCATTGAAGTAAGACTTTAAACATATAATCGAAGTGATGCTTGAAGTACTAATCGAAACGATTTGTTCTAATAACCAAAGCAGATTTCAGCAGGTAATTAAAAGGATACTTAGACAATTTTCATGGTACATTACAAAAAAACAACCCATATATCAGCGGCATATAACCGTTGATAAAAGATATATAACTGTTGACATATGTATATGTCAACGACTTCTCAGTCGTTAACAAAATCATTGACAAATGTGTCGTCGACTAATATTTGTCAACATCCAATCTTAATTGTTGACACAGCGGTTATTAGCCGCTTACATAAATGAGATATCTCAATAGATGACAGTCGTTGACATATGAAACATATGTCAGTGACTGTCATTTTTTGACATATTAACAATATGTTAATGGATTTCTACAGCCACTGACAAAGATCTTTAAAAAATAAAAAATAAAAAACGGCCATGTCGCTTCCTCCATCTTGCAACCACCTTCCCCCGTCCCTGCATCCTCCCCCCTTCCCAGCACTGCCCCCCCCCCCCCCCCCCCGCCTTATGTCCCACCTCTTTTTGAATTAGCAGCAGGAGAAGAAGCAGTGGCAGACGCCCGTAGCCACGTCATGCAGGTCCGATCGGGCAGCTCGCCCACCCCAGCGCCACCCATCGCAGCCGGAGAACCACCTGCAATTGGACCTTCATAGTCGCTGCTGCCTGGGAGAAAGGTTCGTCTATGTCAACGAGGTCGCCAAGGGCAGCAGCCTTCGTGCTCTCGAACGTGCCGAGCCACACTCGGACCGCGCGACGGGGACACATACGTGGTTGCATGTGTTTGAGGCGCTTATATATGTGGCATGTGTTCGGGCCCTACCAACAACCAAATGTATGACATTTTTTCCACCTTTTTTTTTAAGTGTTTGTCAACGGTTTCATGGAGCCACTTATTTATATGACATTTGTCGATGACTTATGTTAGCCGTTAACAATTATTAGCATATGTGTCAGCATTTTTTTTCAAATTTATTTGAAGTATGTGTCAGCAGCTCATAGTATCCGTTGATATATATTAACATTTGTCGACAATTACGTAGTGCCGTTGACAAATCCTAATCATATGTCAACGGCTCCATTGGGTCGTTGACATATGATTAGTATTTGTCAACAACTTTTGGTAGTTGTTGACAAATATTAATATATGTCAACGGTCTATAATAGTGGTTGACATAAGTTGCATATGACAATGGATATATGTAGCCGTTGATATATAGTCATTGACTAATCTTATTTTTCTTGTAGTGATACAGTTACATTCTTCTAATAAATTGATTTGGTATAATTGATAATTAAAATAACACTTGGAAAGTTTTAGTATGCTCACAATGTTGTTATTCAAAGCGATAGAAATACTTGGTTTCTCTATTGATAATTTGACTTGATCAAAAATGATATTAAATATATATTTTATAGTTTTAATTATCACTAAAAATTAGAGATATATAAAGGTGAATGGATCAACAATCACCGGAACTATCTTATGTCTAGTAGGGTCATCCGACTCAGATTCAGTGGAATCATCGTAATGAGTTTTAACAATTTTAGACTTGGTTTTTAAAGTAAATTTAAAAAGTCCGAAAAATTCAATGAAACTCTAGAACCTCAATAAATTTTCTTATATCCGCGCCACTGACTATGCCAATGAATTCTACATTAATATGACCAATCAACTCTCAGCTGATCGATCCAACTCAAATTTACTTCCCATGCTCATGATTAGTTAGCCAACTGGGAGACGCATACCGTGGTCGAAGGGGTTTGACAATGCTTCTAGAGAGCATTGGGCGTTGGAGGTGCCCAGATCATATGCAAGTATCTCCCCTACCGGCTGGCAGCAATTCTGTCCCCCGGCTTAGGTGATCTCGATCGTGCAGAGAAGGGGGACGAGATCACATCCCACAGTGGCGAGAGATGCGAGAGAGGAACGGTGGTCACGTCGCGGTGAGGCGGATTGCAGCGGCGGCAGCGGGAATTGTGGCAACTTTCGTGGGTACGTGTACCTCGAGCACGTGCGGGCCGCGACCTCCTGTCTATCTCGCATCCCTCCTTTGTCTCTCTTCTCCCACGGGCCTCCCATCCCGCCAGATAGCTCTTTTTAATCTTCTCAACGCGCAACCGCGTCAGAAGCGAGGAGAGTACGCGGCAATTAGAGAGGAAACCCGACGCGATGCCACTTGGGTGGGAGTAAAGACGAGTAACCTCTTGGTTATCATAATATTTGACTTTACATGCCTCTCGAAGTGCGTCAAAAATCCCATGTGGCTGTTTTCTGTGCAATGGAGGGGGATCACCCACCATCAACATGCACCCATTGCGGCATTTGCACAACAAAATTAAACATTTCTTGAGTGAGTAGCCCTTTCCTCTCTTGGCATCATGTATTAACATGTAGCAGTGCTACTTGTGACTAGTGATCAGGGGGAGTGAACCCTAGAAGTAGTTAGTTAACATTGGGATGTGGCATACCCCCCCCCCCCCTCAATCCCTATCAGTTTTATATTTTCTCGTGTTTGCATTGAGAGAGAGAGATAGAGGTAATGCGAGTGATTGGTGTAAGGAAGTGGAATGGGATTGATGTTAATAGCCAGCTCGGAGCTTGGGAGAATGCCAACGAGGGAGAGGACTGCAGAACGCTGGGCAGGAAAAGAAAGAGAAAGGAAGGGGTCAACCCGCGGGGTGCGAGCGAAGGGCTCGAGGAGGAGACACACCTCACACACACAAAGAGAGACCATCATTGGGAGTAGCACACATCATTCGACTTCAAACCCCTCCGGCTAATCGGTTCCTAAGTTATTTTCCAGGCTTCCAATCTAAGCACCGCGTCCCTTTCTGCCCTTTTCGCTAGTTTTAATACTTTCTCTGTTACAAGATGATGACTAATATATGAAATTAAGGAGGCGTAGTAGACCATTCAAATTTCAGAAATAAGTATTTCGCGCGCAGAAGCTGCTGTACTTGTTGCACATTTTCTCTCACTGGGTGTTGTTGTAACTATTTCTGATTAACATACTTCACCGGAATACCAAGTTCGTTATTTAGCAAGTGTTTGTTAAGAGAAAGAAATTAAGGAAAGGGCTATTAGTCATATTATTTTTCACTTTTAAAAATTCTCAACAATATTTCTTCTATATCTAAATAGTTGTGGTTGTATCTTTTCCCCGATTAGATCATGAACCTACCCTCAAGTTGTAGGGGCATCATGAGACCACATGTCTTAATTAAATATATTTTCATATTTTATACATTTACTAACGGTTATTCTAACATATATTTCAACACTACAACAACTGGAAGTGCATAATTGAAATCATAATAAATATTCAAGGACTTTCTTGAAAACTCATGAAAGTGTGTGATATGCACAAAATAATGAAATATGACTCCTTTACTTGAAAAATTAAACAAAAGAATTAATCCTGAAACAAATTTAATATTAATCTTTGATTTGGTTGGTTAAAGCATCGAGTTAATGTCGTCAAACAGTGAATGTTATACGTATAACTAAATATTACTCATACCAGAGTAAAAGAAATATTCAAGATAAATGGAATAATGGATACGCATCATCTGATGAGACCGAAAGACCTCTCCTTTTCCTGTTGTGAATAAAGAAAGAGGCGTGGTGCTGCTGCTGCTGCTGCTGCATGGTATGGTGTAAGCGCCCGAGAAACGGGCACGACCGCCGAGCCGCTCTCAGGAACGTTAGCCGTACACCGCGGGATTTCAGGCCGGCGGGAAAAGTACGACTAATCCCCGTGAAAATGGTTAACAGTGGGAGCTTGGTAATAAAATACTGAAAAGAGAGTACAGTAGAAAGAGAGGTGTGGAAACTGGCAAGAACAGGGAAGAGCAGGAGACGGAAGCGAAGGAGAGAGAGAGAGAGGGGCCATGTCTGCAAAAGAAAGGAAAGGGAATACGAGGAGAGGCCTCTCTGTGTATCGTGCAGTGCGTTGTTTCTGGCTTCCATGGGCGCACTGTGCCGCCCCAGCTTTTCGAACAGCGAAGACCGCCCTCCCCTCAGTCCTAGATTACTTATTGACTGGTCTGAAATCGATACACGGTCTGGCGCACGCAACCCGATCCCCATAATTTCAGCTCCCTCGACATTATTTGTCCAAAATTCCATCTCTAGCTTGTCCGCTGATTCTTTAATTTAACTGAAGTTAGATTCTAATCCCCATGCTAACCACAATAGCTTGTTTTTTTTTGTAGAAGCTCTAATCATGGTGATCTGATATAATGATGTTTGGCCACCTAACATGTTCAAATTAAACTACTCTACCTAGCTAATACAGATAAGTGGAAGAGCGGTGAATCTTAGGTTCATAACTATATATAAATAGTTCCTTTATTTTTCTCATGTCAATATAAATATATCCTAGATGCACAGCACCTGTTGCTTTTGATTTTATAAGCACACGTGGCTACCCGTCGTCTCTCCCATTCTCGCATGTTCGCATCTCTAAAACGTGAACTGCTAACATGATGAATGAGTATTGCTAATGGGGAATAACAATGCCTGGAAAGGATGGTGATATGGTTGCCCATGTATCTCGAGTTGTAGGTTAATCCTTGCGCATAATAAATACATACAACACATTCTAAAGAAATGATACCAAAAAAATTTGTTATAAAAAAAAATTATCCATAAAGATGAAAGTGATTATATTGAGCCAAGACATTGGTGGTCTCATGGCGAGAAATAAATTCACTATAAGTCCATGTATACGCTCGTAGATCTTTATAGACTCGTGAAATTAGTCACAACTATTACGTAATTATGAGAGGTGAAATTTGAAATTAAAAAATCTAAAAGATAAAGAAACATATGGTCAAGTGAACCTCGGGAAATGTACCACATAACTTGTGAAGAATGTTGGAAGAAAATATAAAAATAACGTAAGCATGTTATTGAAGTGTTGTCCGAAAAAGGTGCCACCTAGGTATTGATAAGAGTTGTGAGGAACAAAGACCATCATCTCTCGATCGGACTTACATGAAAGTCAAATCCTATGGTTGATTTTTGAGATCGACCTTCTGACAGTTAGATCAAGAACATAAGAATAGGGAAGCAAAAGATGAGGAGTAAGTGAGAGCAGAAGATGTTGGTGTGGAGAGGTGGCTACTCCCCCCCTCTTTCTTATTTGTGTCCATTGCTTTTATTTTATAGCCCCTGGGAGGAGCGTCTCTAAAGACGGGATTATTGTTGGTCGCTGGTTCACTGGCCACCTCCCCAGTCGTCTATGCTCCAAATAGAGATTGCAATCAGATTGTCGCTACCCTATGTTATGGGGGTGTGGGCCACGATCGAGTGTTACTCAAAGGAGGAGAGATGTGGGTATCATGCACGGTTCATCTTTCGTCCATCAATTGATCTTTGCATTGTTGGATTATTGATCTCCTCTCCAACTTGGCTTTGTGGGCATCTTCTACCAACATTTACCTTTAATTTAAAGTGGAACTTTCTCAATTTGACATTTTCAGATCTAATGATGTTTGACTGAGAAGACAACTCAATTGTCAAACTATTCTCAAGCAATTTACTCTGGTCCGCCCGATTTGGAATGTCTGGTCGACATGACCATAAAATATCATCACACATAAGTGTTGTTCTTCTATCTAGTAGTTTATAACATAATGATATAGCCATCCTCTTTAAACCAACATTCGTCCAACTGTAATACCGCATTGGATCAGATACTTTGAGGTACAGAATGTTACGTATCGCATCGGTATACCTCGCCCCCTACCCTCCCTCTCACTACATCTCTCACTCCCTCACCCTCTCATGCTCTCCTTCTTCTCCCTTTTTCTGCCTCTACACTTCCTCCCTCAAGTGCACCCCTTCTCCCTTCAGTGCACCCTGTGCCCCCCCAACCCCCCCCCCACCACCATTGCACCCTGCCCTCCCTCTCTCTCTCTCTCTCTCTACATCTCTCACTATATCACCCTCTTATGCACTCTCTCTCTCTCTATCTATACATTGCTCAACTTGTCTCGGCAAAAGGAGAGGCAATGGGCCTCCATGCGTTGGCCGATCTCTGCCGCTGGCGCGACAAACGCCGCCGCATCCTCCATGCACCGAACTTGCTACATGCCCACTCCACCAACAAGCGCCCACCTCTTCCCCTCCCCCTTCATCATCGCGCCATCACAAAGCCGGCCCCGATGGCTGTCAGAAGGTGCAATTGCCGTAGCCGAACAAGTCGATCGGTGCCGTTCCCAGCCAAGGTCGATCGACTCAGTGTTGCCTAGGGACCGTAAAACCCCAGCCACGATGAGTTCAGACATAGTCAACCAATACGAATCTTGCTTTTAACTATAAAGTTCATAATTCAAATTCTGTCTCATCTGGCAATACAAAAGGAGATATTTAAAACACATGGTTATGGACGGATGAGGATGCATAGGACCCCCGGGGCATACAGGATGCAGGGTCACCCCATGCCCTCTCATAGTAATTTTTCCTTTTTGCCCCCTTATTTTCTTCAATTGCTCAAATGTTATTTCCTTTTTCATAATTACTATTTGTATTTTGTGTAAACAACTGATGCAGGGGATTTTTTCTGTCTATCTTTGGGAAATTGTGTCGATTCACGTAATTATCACTCTTATTTCACATTATTTTATTAACTTTACTACATTTGGATGCTTATCAAATTATTTCTATTATAATGTCAGTGTTTTGTTACCCTAACTTAATTATTTACCACTAAATTAGCTTCTAAATATTCTCTCTCTCTCTATCATTTATGTTTTGGAGCGATGCATTATTCGAATGGACTCCTATGATGTTGAAATATTATTTATCGTCGAACGGATAAATAGGAGTAATATTTTACATTATTTTAATTTAAAAGAGCGACATAAATGATATATACAAATGAGAAGCATAATTACGCAAATAATTATATGTCAAAATTAGACATGTAAAATTTTATTAGATAAATTAATTAGAAATCTCTAATAAATATTTAACTTATTTTCTAGTCACAGAGCTGTAACTCATTACAGTAAATGTTATTGTCTGTTACAATATATGTTAAATTATGTTACAATAGAAACTTCTAATTAATTTCTTCAATTTTATTAACTTTCTCGTTCTCTTTGCATGCGGCAAAGACAAGATGGCGAATCACAAAACTCCGTCACCTCTTTATTCCCCATCAATTCAGCTACGCCTAGAAATTAGGTCATTATATATTGCTGTTGGCCTAAAATATATACCGTAAAGCAGTCATACACTAATACGATTTGCTGTGAAGGTCAAGGCCCAAGGGATCTAAGGCACAAAATTTTACATGTTGCATAAATAGTATGCTCTTCCTAACTCTCATTTCAAAGCCTTGATATTTTTTTTATGTATATGTGTATAACGATTTCAGGACACAGTTAATTCCTTGTGGTCTGGGGATCTACGCCTACCATCCTGTAGAGGAAGCTATAGCCAGGCCCCAAAATTGCAGGGATTATTGTAATTGGTTAATCAGCATTTCCTTCTTTAATAAGAAAGCAAATGACTATTATTCTACCACTATTTTAAAATTATTAGTTTCGTCTTTTGATTGCTGTTGCTCTACCGGTTTCCTACTTGGGGAAAAATGTTGTTGTGTGAGGGGAGTAATAAAAAGTTTGACATTTTTTTAAAATATTGCACATGTAGTTAGGAATTCAGAAAATGCTTTGTCCGGAGCTACTCTCTGACAACATGGTAAAGCCGGTTAACATATGTTTAGCGGACAATTAATGGTCCAAAACGGGTACATGGAAAATTAGAATTGAAAATAAAAATGAATCTTGTCTAAATAGAGGAGAAAATAACGACTCTTAAGACAAGTAAGCACATACTATACTTAAATATTCTCTTTTCATTATCAAACATCATAGAATGAAAATAGGAACATAAATGCATAACAGTGAAGTATCCTTAAAGCAATATGAAACATACATGTAATGTGAAAAAAAAAAGAGAACAAATTAGCAACATCTAAGAAATATTTTTAATAGTAATGGATGAAAGGAGGTTGAGGGGAAGAAGAAGAATTTTCAAAAAAACACGTATTGACCTGTAATCCATCAACAAGAGAAATACCATTCGTTGTTCATGAAGCTAATGAAATGGATGCTTATTAATTGGATGAGCGGTCAGTATGTCATCCCTATTTGAGCCCTCCGGGTATACTCTGACAATAGTAAAACAAATTAATGTAGAATGTGTTGTATCTAGATTTTGATAATCACAAAAATATTTAATGTTATTTATGTTGATAACACCACAAAACACAAGACTAGTGTTTATGTTAATGACTCAAGTATTTTATGTAACGAGTTAAGAATCCGATAGCCGGAACCCTCCAAGTATCCGACCCTTGGACCGCCACCCACGGATCCAAAGACCTGGAAGGGTTAGAAATATGTCTAGTGAGATATACAACAAGTTACAATAGCTAAACAATATAAAGAAATGCAACATCGGAAGAAAGAATCTACAAAATGTCTCAGATAATAATTCAAGTGCAAAAGGAAAATACTAACCACTGTTAACACTGCTGACCACAAGCGGCACAACGCAGACTATCCAAACACGAACACTGGCTCCCTCGAACTCAAACCTGGAAGGAAGTAAGGGGGGGATGAGCTTCGCGAATGAAGCCCAGCAGGGAACCCAACCCCTCACCGGTTCGACAGTGGAAACAAGAACAACACAGCTAAACTAGGCAGGAAGAACAGTGGAACTAAAGTAAACAAGCTAACTACACCAAGCGGAAGGGCGGTGGTAACTCAAGTAACAAGACTACCAACTGAGCAAGTAATATAATAAAACAATAACACAATTGAGTAAGTACTAAAATAAATAAACGAAAAGTACTCAAGTCCACAAGTACCGCCAACACGGCACAACAACGCACTCAACCTCGGTAAAAGTGCTCCGAGCACGCCACAAAACTACATAAGCATACGGTAAAACCCTCGTCTGGACAACACACACTAGCCACAACCTAGCCTCTACTAGTCAGTGGTCAGGTGTGCCCACTGGCGTCTTACCGCTCGACCACGAGTCCAGGTCTCCCCTCCTGTCGGAGTGAGATGCGTGGACAAACACAACCACAAGCCGTAGTCTGGCTAGACTACGGTCCCTCACCTGTCCTCTCGACATGGCTCCGGAATCATGTAAGGCGAGGCAGTGAGAACGGACTAGCTGGCCCGCACCGTGACACTTCAAACTCCGCGGGACCCAGACCAACTAAGTGAGCTCAACAAACCACTCAACGCCACTGTCCAACACTGTTTTCCCCTTCGTCTGGAGAAACGCTCGACGGACGCACTCGTGGCTAGGAGACCACCCTCAATGGGCCCACGAGGACGGGGGTCCTGGGAAACGGTAACAACCCCAAAAGTGCACCGTGCGCTGGGATAAGCTGTAATAACCGGTACGTTCGGATCGAGGTTTACCGGGTTTGGAGGCCAGTGTGTGGCCATTGTTGGACCATGGAGGTCTATAGGTGTTTTTACAAGTTTTATGGGTCGGGAGGTACGTAGGAGAGCATGGCATCCCAGCCCAGATTGGGCTCTTTCGGGCTCTTTGAGATCGCGTCGCATACAGACGACGCGATTCTCATAGTTATCGCGTCCGATATTCCTGACGCGATTAGGATCCTAATCGCGATCACTATATGGGACGTGATTCTGCACCGCCATTACGTGGTTGTTGCTGCATGCGCGCTGCGTGGCGCATGCAGGACGTCGCTCGTTTTAATTGCGTCGGCAACGTTGGACGCGTTTCTTAACGTGTCGGGTATGTGCGACGCGATTCGATAGTGTGCTGTTAAGTGTATGTTCCCCTGGCCGAATAGTGCAATCGCACTGCTCAGCTGGGGAAGATGTTGCAGTAGCTGTGAAGGTGTTCTTTGCAATTTGGGGGCAATTAGAGTCCGTTCGGCGATTTCGGCGCGTGGACGAGCGTTGGAGCGCGAGGAATCCCGTGGTGGCGTCGGAATTGTGCTTCCTTCGTTGGTAGGGGAACTCTACCATGATTTCTACCTTGTTTGCATGTGGAATAGTTTGTGATGCATGAATTGGGGTTCTTCATGTGGGAATTGCATGGGCATGGTAGTGATTATGTGTAGGAACCCATTTGCATGTTTATTTCTAGCTGACATGATGGTGGGAGTTGGTGGTGTGATTTTCGGATGGGTTTATAGGGTGTGTTCCTAAACCCTGAAAGGCGTCCTGTATAGTGGACGCGTTCTTGTGAACACGTCGCGTACACCCGATGCGACTCAGAGTCAAGTAGCATTCGGTATGTCTGACGCATTTTGGTTAAGGAATAGCGGCGTTTGTATTGGACGCGACTCAGGAAGTGGTCACCCGAGCACTAGTGTGCTGTGGTCTGTTTGTCCGATTTCTGTCCCACGTTCCTTGGGCTATGTTACCAAGGCAATGTAGGGTCTGTATGGATTGTGTTGACCCATGTTGCGATTGATATCGAGGTGTTTTGCGTGGAATTGTGTGCATAGCGAGTTGGGTGTCACGCCTTCCGTAGTTACCTCTTCAGTCGGTTACCCTAGCACCAAGTGCTTAGGGCTTGTCTCGGTACGGGAGTACCGTTGAGGTTTGTGTCGTCTTCTTGGACAGTCTCACTCCTATGTTTGAGTAGTATGTCCGACTGAGGGAAAGACGACAGGGGACAACGGCTCGTGTTTGTGAGTGTGCGGCCGTTCATAGCACGCTCTTAGTTGAGGGACGAACACCGGTAGATGTACTGTTCCTCAGCTAGTCCTGTTCCAGTGCTTCACTTTAGGGTTCTCGGACGGAGCCCCTAAAGGTGTCAGGCTTGGTCCTACAGCGGTGTAGCATGCAGGTGTGGTGTGGTTGGACTCCACGGTTCTTGTCTTGTTGAGGTGGAGCGGTAGCTAGACCTTTCGTCCGTGGCTGAGAGGCTGAGAGGTGTACTTGTGTAGCTTGTCCGAGTCTGTGGCTAGTGTCGCGAACCAGTCTTCGTGACTCGTGTTCGGCGTACCCTTCCTTTAGCTTGTACACTTTGACGTGTGTTGTCGTTTACTTATTTGTTTGTAATTATAGTATCATGCTTAGATGGTACATGTTTACAGCTTTGATATTAATTGTATTACTCGGCTTGGAGGAGTTACCCTACTGAGCCAATGACTTGTGAGGCTCACCCCTTTTTCTTCCAGGTGAGGGAGAGCAGGAGGATTCACATCCCTCCTCTAGTCCCGGTCAGCATCGTAGTGGAGCCGGGCCCTCGTCACCAACAGAGTAATGTTCTTACTAGTGGAGCCTTGGGGGCTTGTCCCCGACTGTTGTACCTTATATGTTGACTATAAATATGGAACAATTATGTACCTTTCATATGGACATATACGAGCAATGTGTCTTATATGTGCTTAATGTGGTTCTTTTATATTTTCATAGATATATGTGGTTGATATCCTTGAGAGGCTTTGGCCTGATCGCAGGAGATGGAGTCGTGTCAGGCTCGTTATTGGGTTAACGGGTTTGAACGGCATGGTCCGTTACAATTGGTATCAGAGCAAGGTCCATGTAAATATGAAAGAACGGGAAATGTACATAGTTATTCCTTATCATGGACTTCTGCTGGTAGTTGGTCCTATTTTTATAATGATATACGTGTGTGTTGTGTGAATGAAATGTGTATGTGCAAGTTTATAATGGCAGATATGAGAGATTGGGGAGGAGGAGGTGATGATTCTGAGGACTACTCACTAGATGATAGAGAGAATGTGGGAGAGTATCACGCATATCCGGACAAGGTTGGATCAGAAACTACCGGGTCAGCCTTCCGGGGTAGCACCACCGGTGACAGAGGAGATAATGTCGGCACCATTAGTACCACCCTATGGAGTAGAGGCACCTCTTGCAGCACCTTTATCTCCAGTGCTACCAATCAGACCAGCAAGTGTGGAGGAGTCTACGATGATGGTGGAGAGGTTCTTGTGTTTGCAACCACCAACATATTCGGGAGGTCCAAGTCCGAATATAGCGGAGCATTGGATTCATGAGATTGAGAGGGAGTTTGTCACAATGAGGTGTCCCCAGGCGGATAGAGTTATCTTGGCAACTTATCAGTGAGGGGATTTGCACAAGAATGGTGGAGACTTAAGATGCAGACTGTGTTTATCGGTAGAGATGAAGAAACAATTACTTGGCCCTTGTTTCTTAAGGTATTCAATAACACTTTCTTTCCAGTACAAGTTCAGCAGACAAAAAGGGAGAAATTTAGAACACTTCAGCAAGGGAACTTGTCGGTGTTGGAATACCAAATGAGGTTCATGGCCTTGAGTAGGTATGCCCCGTATGTAGTAACCAACAATGCAATGATGATTTAGTACTTCATCAGGGGATTGAGGCCGGAGTTGCAAGATGCGGTTATTCCTTTGATGTGTGGTACAGTGGAAGAGGTAGCCCAAAGAGCAGCAATACTTGAAAGAACCATACAAGCCAGGCAGTCTAGTGGATCGGGATCAAGTGGTGGTAGCTTCCGACTTCCACAGCAATCTGTGGGTGTAAGCAAGGGAAAGGCGCCTTCGGGAGGATCGTCTTCTTCGAGCTTTGGCAAATGGGGCAACAAGTTGAAAGATATTTAGAGGTCAAGGAGGTGGCAAGCAGCAAGGATTTCAGCAAGGGCGTGGTTACAAGCCGGAGATGGAGGAGTCTCAACAAAGCACGACAAGGCAGCCTGGGGAATTCTGGTGTTATAATTGTGATCAGCCAGGGCATATGGCGAGGAATTGTCCATATCCAAGGAGAGCTAATTATGGTAGAGGGGCACCGGAACAACAACAACAACCTTCAGCAGGGCAAGGGAGAGGTGCACCTTATCAGAGGGGTGGAGGACGAGGACGAGTAATGGCGATTACAAAGGCTCAAGCGGAAGCATCAAATCTGATTGAAGGTATTATACCACTCTTTGAATTTTCAGCAAGAACATTGATTGATCCGGGTGCATCTCACTCTTTCATTTCTGAAGATTTTCTTAATATTATGGTGCATCCTTTTAGGAGAGGCAGTGTGAGCTTATGGTGGAGGTACCGTAGGGAGATTTTATGCTTACCACATGTTATTTGGATGTGGTACCTATTATGATACAAGGTAATCAGTTGCCAGATAGATTATATGCTTTGCAGTTAAAGGAGTATGATATGATATTGAGCATGGATTGGTTGGAGGCGTATGGGGCAGTGGTGGATTGTAGGAAAAAGAAAGTGAGGTTCAGTTATCCAGGAGGAGATTTATTTAAGTTTCAAGGTATGCCATTTTATACCCGTAAGTTTATCATTTCTGCCCTTAAGGTTAGGAAATTGATTAATGCAGGGTGTGTAGCTTATTTGGCATCTGTTAGTTTGGTTGAGGCAGAAAAGGTAGTGGATATGGTACGTGTTGTTAGGGAATTTGCGGATGTGTTTCTGAATGAGCTACCAGGTGTGGCACCACATAGGGAGGTAGATTTCACAATTGATTTGCAGCCGGAAAGTATGCCCATTTCCAAGGCACCATATAGGATGGCTCCTGCAGAATTGAAGGAATTAAAGAAGCAATTGCAAGAGTTACTTGAGAAGGGATTGTCACCATAAAGAATAGATATCCACTTTCACGCATCAATGATTTATTTGATCAACTGCAATTAGCAAGGGTGTTCTCCAAGATAGATTTGAGATCGGGATACCATCAATTGAGGATCTGGGAGGAGGACATAGACAAGACATCATTTAGAACAAGGAATGGGCATTATGAGTTTGTGGTTATACCATTTGGGCTAACCAATGCACCGACGACATTTATGAACTTAATGAATCGAATCTTTCATCCTTATTTAGACCAGTTTATTGTGGTGTTTATTGATGACATTTTAGTATATTCAGCCTCAGAAGAAGAGCATGCAAATCATTTGAGAATTACATTACAAACATTGAGGGAGCATCAACTTTATGCAAAGTATAGTAAGTGTGAGTTTTAGCTTAAGGAGATTCAGTTTCTGAGGCATATTATTTCAAGTGAGGGTGTTGCTATAGATCCAGCAAAGGTAGAGGCTATTATGAAATGGGAGGAGCCAAGGTCGGTGTCGGAAATCCGGAGTTTTCTTGGAATGGCCAGGTATTATAGGCGGTTTATTCAAGATTTCTCTAAAATTGCAGCACCATTGACAAGTCTTACAATAAAGGGAGTGCCATTTGAATGGTCCTATTGCAAGCGTAGTTTCATGGAGTTGAAGAAGCGGCTCACTTCAGCCCCAATATTGGAGATACCGGCAGGTCGAGGTGGTTTGGTGATTTATACGGATGCATCTACGAGAGGACTTGGGGCAGTACTTATGCAACATGGGGAAGTGGTGGCATATGCATCTAGGCAATTGAAGCGTCATGAAGAAAATTATCCTACACATGACTTAGAGTGTTGCCCAGCTAGCAAGCCCAGAGGGGGGGTGAATGGGATTCTAAAAATTTGAATACCTAAACCTGTCAACAAAATGTTTATACAAAAAACACTATGCTTGTTGTTAGTGTTAGTAAAGAAAATAATAGCAATCACACAGAAAGCAATCACACTACACAAGGAGTTTATCCTGGTTCAGATCTCCTTTCCACAGGAGTCCTACGACCAGCCCCTGAGCAACAACTCAGGATTTTCCTACTCAAGGGTACAGTCCCCCTCAAGGACACTTACACATCCAGCCGCAGCTGGCCTTCTCTTCACAACCCGAAGAGGAATACAACACCCTGGAACCCAGGTCTTCCTTCACACGAAGGGTAAGCTGCCACCTGTAACCAACATGCCTTCTCTTCATATCAAAAGAGGAACTACACAGGAATGTGTAAAATACAGGCAAGGCGCCCCTAGATGTAGTTTACAATGGATACCAGATCTGAGGCAGAGACTGAGAGTAAAAGATTTACAATCAAGAAAACTCTCAGAACTCAAGGATGCTCTCCAAAGGATTAAACAGGAATGTGGAGAGCAAGAGCTACACGAAAATTGGAGTGACAGATCTCTCTTCTACTAAGACTTATGTGAAGGAATTGAATTACAGCACTGTCAGCTGTTTCTTTCGTGTATATGCTTGTGTATATATTTTTCTTCCAAAGTCTTGAGTCTTAAATATATCTTCTTTTGAAAAGTAGACGTTGAAGTATCCGTTGTCTCAAGGTTGGATGCACGTTAGACTGCATGGTACTGTAGTGCTTCCAGTCATTTAATGCTTTCTGATCCATGCACACAAGAGAAGGATCTTCCAGATATTCTGCAGTTTCTTCTTTGTTCAATGTTGTAGTAGTACTGTCAATATCCTGCATTCATTAAATACCAAATAGAAGGACAGCTAGACTGTCTCTTGGCTTGTCAGTTTACATTAGAAACCAAGCAATAAGACTATACGTAAAAGTGGAAATATCATTCTGTCTAACCATAAAGTGCTTTTTCATAGAAGCATTAGACTAGAAGATACTCAAACATATTTTGTGCAGAGAAGTGTACAGACGCATTAAATGCATGGATATTGGTGCATGGAGACTTTGACTTTCAAAAGTGCTCGAAAAATAAGTTTGAATATCAAATCATTATGGCTCATGAAATCGATATGAACATGATTTATAGAATCGTTGTGTGAATGAGTCATTGTTCATGTGAATCGTTGCACGTTCATAACCAAATTGATATACACACAAATCGTTATATACTCATAATAAAATCATTATGACAGTGTAAGTAAATCGTTATGAGCAAATCGTTGTGAACAAATCGATATATTGACCAAGTCGTTGTTGTAACTTATCGAATTGATGTAAATACCAAATCGATGTGAAACTTATCGAATCTTTATGAGAGCAAATCGTTATGCTCACTTACGAGGTCGATGTGAGATTGAAATCGTTATACTCACTTATCGAATCATTATGAGAGCAAATCGTTATGCTCACTTACGAAATCGTTGTGAGATTGAAATCGTTATACTCACTTATCGAATCGTTATGAAACAAAATCGTTCTGAGAGCAAATCGTTGTTCTCATTGATTGAATCGTTATGAAACAAAATTGTTGTGAGAGCAAATCATTGTTCTTGTTGAGCAACTATCCCTAAGAAATTTAAATTTAAAGATTTTCTTAATTCAAATGTACTCATTATTTTTGCTATGACAAAATACTTAAATAGATAATCTACAAAGAAAATATATCACAAAAAATATATATACAGATAAATACCACAGCTAAAATCCTGATCACAAAGTTTTCTAAGTCCACGAACTCTCTCTATGCCCTACTGAATCTGACTATTGACTTCGACTGCTAACTTCGACTCCTTCAAAAACAAAGTTAAACAACCTCCAAAATTTTCTAAGTCCACAACTTTATATGTAATTCGACTGATGACTCCGACTGGTACAGTCGAATGCCTTACAAAATCCAATACTTGATTCAATTGTCATCTTCAACTGCCACAGTCAAATGCTTCTTAAAAGTTAAACTCTTGATTCGACTGTCATCTTCGACTCCCACAGCCGAATGCCTCAGAAATCGTATATAGTATTCGACTGCTATAGTCGAATAGCCTTGTTTTTTCTTAGAAGTCGAATTACCTTGTTAATCCTTTCTAGAGTCGAATTACTTCTACTCCTTCAGTCGAATTGTATGTTCTTATGCATTCGACTTCACTGATAATTCTGTACTTAATACTTTTTCTGATCTGTTTTAGGCTTAACACCTACTGTAAGCTTATCTCATAATATTTTCACATCCTTTTTAATGGATCTTTTATATCTTATTAATCCATCAGAAATATCATTATTTTATTATTTTCTCTGACAGGATAAGTCATATTAAACTTAAAATATTCATCTAAATCCTGTGCAAACTATTTCTGTAATATTTTTGATCTGAGCCTCATGGTCTTCACATCTTTGCTCCGAATTTTCCTGGATACAATAGACACAATGCATTTATGAATTCTCAGGTGCATGGCATCTGACATGTCTCACCTACCTCTGACTAGACCCATGCTTTACTTTTTAGCATGTTTGCCTGTCTACTTTTTCTATCTGAAAGCTTCTGCATCCGAGGTTTCCATACCTTCTTTCTATATTTTTCTGACTCACCTACCTCAAAGGTATGGAGATGTTCTTACATTTGTCTTGTCTTTGTGCAGGCATTTATTGGAGCACGTTTTTAGAATGCTCCTTTCACAGTCCACTCCGAAAAGAAAAGAGCTTATCTTCTAGCTGTGAAAACTACACCTCCTTCTGAAGATCTTGGAAAGAAGCAAAACTAAAAGACTTCTGGATAACAAACACTTCAAGAACCAAAGGATCCTAAATTCTCTCCAAACGGTCAGATTGCAAACGGCCACAAGCTCCAATGGCTATTTTCTAAATGGCTATTGATACGCGCGACATAGTTGACTGTGCATTTCGTTGTCCAGAGTTCATCGCACAAGTCAAAATGCGCACTTCCTCTAAACTGTCTCACAAAAATAAAATTGCAAAGATGAACTCATACAGTGGTGAGCACAGGTCATATCCACGGAGAGGCTGACTAAAGTTTGAATTAAGCTATTTTGACTTGAAACCTCTATTGACAATGCATTAAAAGTGAAGATGAAAACAACACCGACCAATTCTCTCACATTCTCGACAGATCACATTTCACGAAGGAACAAGCGGAATTGAAATGAAAAGACACTTGGTATCACTATACCCTCATAGCTCGAGGGACCAAACAAGTAGATAGAAATCTGAAATAGCAAAGATGCAATTCTAATTCTGAAATGATCTAAAATCCAAGGAAATGAAGAAGTGACAGAGCAAGAAATCTAAAAAAAAACACATTATCAAACTAATGTACCCCTACAGCTCAAGGGATGAACAACCATAACTCTCCACAAACACTGAATAAGTATCCTCACAGTTCAAGAACTGAAAAGAAAATAAGAACAACTAAGAACAAAAATTTTACTGTTATCAAATTAGAATTCTCATGCTATGAAGAACAAGAACGAGAACAAATTAATGACTCGAAACAGCTCAGAAATCTTCATGAAACCAGCACAGAAACATGGACCTCCTCTAGACTGTGCAGATGTTCAGATTTTCTCTGGACACCGTTGCCCTCTCGGACGACGGACAACTGCAGGACACGCCAAGAAACGAGTTCTCCTTGGTTGCCCTATGCCAACTCTGGAGAACACACCCCCGAGATTCTTCAGATACAGGATACAGGAAGAAGCCCCCGATCACTGGAAGTCCTCAGGCCGCCGTCCTCACTAATCCAGTAAAGAGGAAGAAGGCCTCCCCGATCCCTCCACAGAACTCCTTAATCCCAGCAGCAAAGAAGAAACCCCACAAATTGCAGTCGCCTTCCGGATGAACAGAGGAAATCGCCTGGATCGCCCTCCCCTCACAGCTGCTGACGAACCCACAAATACCGAACTATATAGATCTGCACAGAAGAGAACCCAAACATCTCCAACAAATGCTGAACAGACGCAAAAAAAAACACACTATCTCCTCCGGAAGAATAGAACAATCTCAGAGAGCAGAACCATCTCTAAAATCCCAAAAAAAAATAACAGAAGTAGAAAATACAAATAGCACTGGATCGAACTCTAAACACAGAAGAAAAATAGAGAATTAAACTCCCAACCCAACAATCGAACCAGTAAGAAGAAAACCCAAGAATTGCAGATCCTAAAACCCCTCTGTAATTCTCCACTAAAACATAGAAGAAATAGGATTTAACAATTTTACTAAATCAACTATGCATCACAGACGCAATGGAATCCAAATGCAATAAGCAGATCTCTCAGCCTTTCATAGAAGAAATAAAAAAAAAACAAAATCCACACATCCACCTCCGCTCACAACAAAGAAGAAAAACACCCTAAAATTCTGAAGCAAAAACCTCAACAAGAAGAACAGCTCTGCAGGAAGAAAAAAAACACAGAAGAAATAAATGGCAAAAACTAAATCCTCAAAGCTCCCACTCGCTTGCTCTGCTCAAAAGAAAATACAAGAAATAAAAGGAAACTAAAATTCTTCAGAATCCCGAACCAGCGAAGACCCCTCACTGTGAGGACCTTGGGGTCCTTTTATAGATGTTCGGGCGCCTCCTCTCGAGCTCCTCTACGTGCCTCCATCTCGTCCTGGCCACCTCAGCAGGCCACGCACATCGCCACCTCAGCTTCCATCTCCAGAGCACAGGGGCACCTCTCGTACACAGCAGCCCGCCTCCATCGCAGGCCCAGGTACACAGCACCCGCAATGCCTCCAGTCGCCTGGGCTCTGGCCGCCCCAGCCATAGGCGCAGCACACCCGCCTTGCACACCTGCCCAGCACCTTGGCCGCTCCACTGCACCATCGCACCGCGCCTCCTCCAGCATCAGCTTCCTGGGCGCCAGCCTCCATCGCCTCTGCCCGGGCTGCTCTTCCTGGCCGCGCACGGACCAGCACCCTCCAGCCAGCTGCGTCAACCGCCCAGATCTAGATGCCAGGCGCCTGCATCTGGCCGCGCGAGCCATCTCAGCACTGCTCCAGCCATCGCTGCGCCTCCACGGGACCCTGTAGCACAGCACACCCCCAGCTCCGCACCGCCTTCCTGCATAAACCGCCTAGCTCCAAGCCCCAAACCGCCATGCCCAAACCCCTTCGCCAGAACTCTGGAGCCTTCCAGATCTGTTGAAAGAAAAGAGTTAATAAAAGGTTTTTTAAATGGAGTGCATGTGATGGGAGAAAATGTGATGGGATTAGATAGAAAAAAGTTTTATTTATTGGATGGGGTGGGGTATGTGGCATCATGTGATTAAAAGAGGGGTGTTAAAAGTGTTTTATTTATTGAGTTGGGGTATACTATTATTTATTAGATGGGAGTGGGTTATGTATTAAAAACTTATTAAATTTTGATTTATTTACAACTACTATTTACAAGAATTGAAAGATGTTTACTAAAAATTATTTACGTACAATGTACTTATAAAAAGTGAGAACACTTTATTCAAAAGTATTGACAACATTCAATGAAAATCTAACTATATATATGTTCTACCCAAAAACTTAACTAAATTGTTCAAAAATTTATTTGTGGACGAAATGAAATGTAAAATCAAATTGTGCATTATTTATGGACAAAGATGTCTAAAATTACTATATATATGAAATTTAACGCGAAAAATTGTGTCGTTATCAGCTATTTTTTTGAAGTTTATAAAATGAGCTCAAGTTTGAAAAGAACAACAACAAGTGCATACAAGCCTTTACTCTTCTTGAAAGCTTCATTTGAATCCTTCCAGCTTTCTCAAGCTTTCCTGCAAGCCACAAGTCTGAGAGCTTTACTTCAGAAAATATTCTCTGAAGTTCTGTGTTGGGTGGCAACTGTAATTGCCTATTTTCTTCAAGTCCACTCTTGCATTTCAGATAGGATTCAAGTCTCATTTCTGATCTATTAATCCTTCTGAAGTCTGTATGTGTTTGTGCTCAGATCTGAGGCAAACACACAAGTTCCTTATTCTCTTGTGTAATTTCTGCAGAAGTCTGTTTCTGCATTTCCCCTCCTGTGTAGGGAAGACCTTGTGAAAGGTAGTTGTTGTACCCTTGTTTAGGGAAGACTTGCTTGGGAGCAAGTGGGTTTGTAATTCCTCTCAAGGGTAAGAGAAGGCCAATTTGTTGGCAGTTAGTGGAAATCTCAAGTGGTTGGCTTGAAGACTGGATGTAGGACTTCCATGTGGGAAGGGCCGAACCAGGATAAACTCTTGTGCATTTTTGGGGGATTATTTCCGCCTTGTCTACACTTAAATCACACACACCACAGTAAGCTCTAATAATTTATTTAGTGTTGTGGCGAGCTCTTCTCAGAATAATCCAAGAGATTTGAGAAGAAATGGCATCCGAAGCTCACAACTATGAAGGCCAATCTGTCACAAGGCCACCGTTCTTTGATGGTGAAGATTACCAATACTGGAAGATGCGAATGAAGTGCTTCATCGAAGGTACTGACTTTGATTTATGGCAGGTAATAGAACAAGGTGATTATCAAATTCTTGGTGAAACTTCCTCTTCTGGTCTTTCCATAGCAGATAAGAGAAATATGTCATTAAATTACAAGGAAAAAAATTATCTTTGTTGTGCTTTGTCTACAAGAGAATTAATAGACTTTCAGCATGTAAAACAGCTAAGAAAATGTGGGATAAACTTCAAGTAATCTATGAAGGTACAGATAGGTTAAACAAATAAGAATAGATATACTTGTATCCCAATATGAACAGTTCAAAATGCTCCCTAATGAAAATATAACTCAAATGTATAACAGATTTTCAAACATAATTGTCGGACGAAGTTCTTTAGGAAAAGTCCTAACTAACGAAGAAACAGTTAGAAAAATCCTGAGATCTCTAACAAATGTATGGACCCCTTTAGTTACAGCCATAGAGGAAGCTCATGACTTAACACAATTGTCTATTGATAAATTAATAGGATCCCTTATGGCTCATGAAATCAATATGGAAATTCTCTAAAAATTCTTCGAAAAAGAAAATTTCAAATGCTTTGAAGATTGCAGATTCCTCTTCATCTGAAGACTCAAAGGAAAAGTCAGATGACAGTAATGATGAGCCCATGCTTTCAAGAAAACTGCAGAGAATCCTTGCAATGAAGAAGAAGTTTGGCTCAAAATGATTTTTTAAGAAAGAAAAGAAGAAAGAGCCAACTTTCTATGAGTGTAATCAACCCGGACATTACAAATCTGAATGTCCCAAGCTCAAGAAAAATGATCAAGCAGAAAATCTGACAGGAAGAAAGGCAAAGAGAAAAAGTTCAGAAAATTCAAGAAAAAGGCAATGGCAGCAACATGGGACAATGAAGAAAGAACCAGTTCAGAATCATTTAGTTTAGAATTAGAAGAAGAAGAGAAGACAAATATAGCCCTCATGGCAGGACTAGAGCAGGTAAACTCAGAAATCTCCTTTACTTCATGTTCTGAATCTGATTCTGATAGCCTTAAAGATGCATTTAATGAACTCTATGAAAAATATAAGACAGTAGTAAAACAAATGAAAATAATTAAACTAAATCTACTAAACCAAGAAAAGGCTAATACCTTTCTTAAAAATGAAACAGAAAGGTTAAACAAAAGTTTATGTGAAACAAAAAGGACTAATGAGTTGCTGTGCGAAGACTTAAAAAATAAAAATAGCAAGATATTGGAAATGGAATCAAATCTTAAGGATCTTAAAAATTAAGAAAAATTGCAAGAAGAAAATAATTATCTGAAAGCCACCATTGAAAAGATTTCTAACTGCAAAACCTCTCTATTTGTTAATTTAAAAGGTTCTAGAATAGGGAAAAGAAGTATGGATTAGGATACACACCTCCTCCAAATGAAGAGAATATTATTCATCCTAAAGTGTATCCAACCCCTAAATTTGTAGCAGAAAAGAAAATAAAAAATACTAAAAAGACAAATCAACATGAGTACAAACAAAAACAAAAATTTAACAATAATAGGCATAAGAAGAATGCTTTGGATTTATACTGCAGTCACTAATCAATTAGGACACATCATTAGCACATGCACCACTAGACATTTAAGATGGATTCCTAAAACTAACCATCAAGGACCCAAGAAAATTTGGGTACCAAAAGTTACAACCTGATTTTGTTTAAAGGGTCGGCTGAGGGCATCCAAATGGTATTTGGATAGTGGATGCTCAAGGCATATGACAGGGGATAGGAAGTTATTCACAAGTTTTAGAGAAGAAAGTGGTCAAGTCACATATGGTGATAATGGAATAGGAAAAGTATTAGGGTGTGGAATAGTTGGTACTAAAGAAAAGAACCTAATTGAAGATGTCATGTATATAGAAAGTCTGAAGCACAATTTGATAAGCATTAGGCAGTTGTGTGATAATGGGCATTCAGTAAATTTTCAGAATAGTAAGTGTATAATTTAGAAAGATAACAAGATTGTATTCAAAGCTCAAAGAGTGAAGAATTTATACAGTTGGCAGAATTAAGAGAAGTAAACTTATGTCTTCCAACCACCAAAAGTGAAGAGTCTGATTTGTGGCATAGAAGACTTGGTCATGCAAGCACCTCAGTAATCAAGAAATTAATGAAGCATGATCTGGTTGAGGGGCTTCCAAAGATGAAACTAAAGAAATCTGGAATTTGTTCAGCTTGTGCAAAAGGAAAACAAACCAAGACCTCATTTCAGTCCAAGACAATTGTTACAACTTCTAAGCCTTTGGAGTTAATTCACATGGATTTGTTTGGACCTATGAGGATAGTCAGTCTTGGAGGAAAAATATATGGCTATGTATTAGTTGATGACTACTCAAGGTACACTTGGGTGTCTTTTCTGGAAGCCAAATCTGAAGCCTTTCAAGCATTTCTGAAGTTCAACAAAATAGTTCATAAAATTTAGAAATTTCAAATTACAAGCATTAGATCTGATCATGGAGGTGAATTCAAGAATGAAGAATTCCTGAACTTCTGTGAAGAAAATGGGGTTGAGCATAACTTCTCAGCACTAAGAACACCTCAACGGAATGGAGTAGCAGAAAGAAAGAACATAACACTGCTGGATATGACCAGAACAATGCTGAATGACTATAATTTGCCAAAATATTTTTGGGCAGAGGCAGTCAATACAGCCTGCTACATCATCAACATGTGCATGATCAGACCCATTCTAAAGAAGACTCCTTATGACTCTACAAGGAAAAGAAACCAACATCAGTCATCTTCGACTTTTTGGCTGTAAGTGCTTTATTTTAAATAATGGTAAGGACAATTTAGTAAAATTAGATGTTAAGAGTGATGAAGGTTTCCTGTTAGGATACATTTCAAAACCTAGAGGTTATAAGGTATTCAATAGAAGAATATTAACCATAGAACAATCTGTGCATATATTATTTGATGAAACTAACCCTTCTATCAAAAGGATAGAAGAAGAAAAGAATGTGTTGATGATCTTTGCAGGGATTTAGAAAAGACTTCCCTTGAACAAAAGGAAGAAGATGAAGAAATGGAAGATCCTCCATTAGAAGATATTCAACAACAAGAAGAACCACAAGAAGATCTACCTAGGGAATTGAGGTACCACCGGGATCATCCTAGAGATAATATCATAGGTAATCCTCAAGATAGGGTAAGAACAAGAGGTATGCAAATTCCTTGTGATTTTTCTGCTTTAGTTTCTCAAATTGAGCCTAAGACAATCAATGATGCACTGGGTGATGAATCTTGGATCCTTGCTATACAAGAGGAACTTAATCAGTTCCAACGCAGTGAAGTTTGGACTCTTGTACCTAGACCTACTGATCATCCAATTATTGGAGCCAAATGGGTTTTCAAAAACAAGATGGATGAATCAGGGGTAATCACTAGGAACAAAGCCAAACTTGTAGGTCAAGGATATTCCCAAGAGGAAGGCATAGATTTTGATGAAACATATGCTCCAGTAGCTAGATTAGAGGCAATCAGAATTTTATTAGCATATGCATGTTCTCTCAATATCAACCTATTTTAGATGGATTTTAAAAGTGCATTTCTGAATGGTTTTATTAAAGAAGAAGTGTATGTTGAGCAACCACCTGGTTTTGAAGATACTACTTATCCTAATCATGTTTTCCGTTTAAAAAAAGCACTGTATGGTCTGAAACAAGCTCCAAGAGCTTGATATGAAAGATTAAGTGCTTATCTTATATCACATGATTTTACAAGAGATAAAGTAGATAGCACATTATTTATAAGAAATTTTCAGATGGAATCTTAATAGTGCAAATCTATGTTGATGACATTATCTTTGGTTCTACTAATGAATCACTTTGCAAGTTCTTTGAAAATTTGATGCAAAGTGAATTTGAAATGAGCATAATGGGTGAGCTAAATTATTTTCTTGGGTTGCAAATCAAGCAGACCAAGGAAGGAACTCACATTTGTCAAACCAAGTATATTTCAGATTACTTTCTAAGTATGGTTTTGACAAGTGTAAGCATTAGGAACACCCATGAGCTCAGACATTAAGTTAGATGTGATCTTCTTGGTAAAAAAGGTAGATCAAAAGATCTATAGAGGAATGATAGGATCACTGCTCTATCTTACTGCTAGTAGACCGGATATAATGTTTAGTGTTTTTTTATGTGCAAGATTCCAAGCTGATCCAAAAGAATCTCATGTTTATGCTGTTAAAAGAATTTTAGATATCTTATAAATACCAGTAAGTTAGGCTTATGGTATCCCAGATGTTTTAGATTTCAAGTTAATGGATATAGTGATGCTGACTATATGGATGCAAAATAGATAGGAAAAGCACCAGTGGCACTTGTCAAATTCTTGCAGGATGCTTGATATCTTGGTCTTTCAGGAAGCAGAACTCATGGCTTTATCCACCACAGAAGATGAATACATTGCAGCTGGAAGTTGCTGTACTCAACTCTTGTGGATCAAACACCAATTGGAAGACTATGGTCATCAGCTCCAAGAAATCCTATGCTGTGTGACAATACAAGTGCAATAAATTTGACCAAGAATCCTATCCAGCACTCAAGAACCAAGCATATTGAGGTTAGACATCACTTCATCAGGGATCATGTAAGTAATGGAAATATTTCACTTGAATTTCATTTCTATAGAAAATCAACTTACAGATATTTTTACAAAACCTTTCCTGAGGATAGATTCACATCTATTAGAAGAGAGATAGGTATGTGTAATCCTGATTAATTTACCAAAGTAAAATGACATTTGAATGTATGATATATAATGATGTTTGAACTATCTGTGAAAACCATCCTGAAAAATTCTAAGTCCCAAACATTCGACTTATGTAGAAACAATGCATTCGAATCATGTTAAAATCTTGCATTCGACTGATGCAGTCGAATACATAATTCGACTTACTGTAAAATTTTGAAAAGGCGCTTTCATTAAATGATTATTTTTCTGTCAACGGTCAAATCACTTGATCCCGACTGTTCATCCTAAATCACGGTCCAGGTTTTTCCCTCTTTATATATAAAAACCCTTTTCTTTTAGAAAGCACCCTTTCAAAATCCGTCTTCGACTCTCTTGTCCTTTCTGCCTCTTCGCGCCCTTACTGTTCTTCGGCGAAGGACCTCCGAAGAACCCTGAAACCTCCATCCTCCTCGAAGAAAGGTAGGATCTTGGAACTCTCTTCAACATTTCTATCTCTCCTTGATAGTTCCCTGAGTCATTTCGTTTCCATATTCTAGATGGCTTCGTCCAGGGTTCCGGATACGTCCAGTTGACCCCTGATCAACTGCAGCGTCTTGCTAAGATTCCTATCTGTCCACGGGAAGGCTGTAGATTTTTTTGTGTGGCAACTTGTCTTGGGTAGAAGAACACCCTCAATGCCATGGGTGGACCAAGCTTGTCAAATTTCTGAGAGCCTCTGTGAAAACGCCATTAGAGCCTTCTATGCATCTCTGCAAGTATCTTCTGGAAGCTCAGTGTTTAGGTATGTCAAAGAACCAAGATTACCATATCAGAAGAATTATTGGTTGAGATTTTGGATTGTCCAAGTTCTGCACACAACTCAGTGAGTTCATTCCTCTTGAAAAGCAAAAATTAGGGATTATAGGCAATTTGGCCACTGTCAGTAAGAAGGGGCTTTAGTGAATGAGTTCGGCAGAATAGAGACTAATCCACTCAGTTATCACAAACATTGTGACCCCTAGAGAAGGAACTCACACCTCCTAACTGCCAGGGATGGAAATCTTCTGTTTGGGCTGTTCAGAGGCATAAAGTAAATCTGCCAGCAGTTATTTTAGAAAAGATGATAGCTTCAAGGATTTGCAGGAATCCCTTCCTTATGGATCTCTACTCACTCTGATTTTCAAGAGATTCTCAGTAGATCTATCTAGAGAAATTTCTATTGGACAAAGAGAAAATGGTATCTTTACCTTAAGAAGAAGTCACTATTCCTTGGTTAGCAAAAAGCAAAATTTATGGTTCAAGGATTCAGTACCAGAATGTGATCATGAGAGCTTTTGATGAACCTCCCATTTCATTATCCTCAAGATGTTCAAACATGAAGAAGTTCCAGTAGCAGAAATAGAGAACCAGAAGTCTAAGTTAGATCTGAAGTCCCAGTTCAGACCCAAGAGCAATTAGATCAAGTTCATGTTCCTCCTCACTTCCTGAACCAGATGCTCATGAGGAAACCATTAATGAAGTACTAAGAGATATAAGAGGAAAAGGAATAGCAACTGATGATATTCTATAGATACATATATGGAGGAAAGAGAACATCAATCCTTTCCATCACAGTATGAGACCCGGCCAAGGTTCAGGGGGAGTGGAGAGTAAAACTTCTCATACCATTTTGGACTTATGGGGAAGCAGCAAGAAAATTGTCAGTCTTCAGATGCAATTGAATTTCTTGATGTCAAGTTTGATAGTCTCTCTGATGAGGTCAAGCAAATGAAAGATTTACTGCTTCAGTTGGTGTGCCAACAGGGAACTTCTAGGCCATCAGGGCCTTCTTCCTCTCAGCAGCAAGGGGAACATGTTCCAGTTCAAGAGCAGCAACTGAACAGGACCAGAAGAACCAAAATCACATCGTACAAGAAACATGTGGAGCCTGTTCCTGATCGGTAATAGAACCTGAGCAAGAGCTGAGGAGCAAAAATTCGAGGAACAACCTCCTGAGCAGCAGAAAGAATTGGGCAAGAGTCACATTAGCAATGGTGGTGTTTTAACCACAAATTGAGCAACAGCAAAAGCCTGCAGTGGAAAAGCAGTCAGCAGGAGTGGCAGCAGCAGTAGAGGAGTCCCAGCAAGAGAATCAATCCCAGATGAAGCCTAAGGCCAAGAGATCCCTTGAATCCTCTCATGAACTCCAAGCCTTCAAGAGGAAAGTGAAGCGCAGACTGGTCAAGAATGGTGACCCTGTCTTCCCTCATCCTTCCTCTAGGCCAACTCCCTCTACACCAGCTCCATCTGTTAAGCCTCCTCCAGAGGCCAAAGAGCCCACTCCAGTTCCAACTCAGTCCACAGCACCCACTGCACCCTCTGAAAATCCTTCACATTCCACTTCTCTAGATCCTCCTCCACTTGCAACCATTCCCATGGATCCATTCTACCAGGACATAAAATTCTCCTTTTATCCTATGAAATACCAATTCAAACCTCTCAAAGAAATCACTCTAAATCTTTCCACTCAACCCCCTCAATTCTTTTCTTCTCTTCCACTGCCTCCAAAATTGATTCCAAGAAAACCTTCTCATCTAGCTGAAATACTTCAAGTATACAGCTTTCAGTCTCTAGTGGACCCAAATTAGGTGACAAACCTTCCTTACTCCTTCCACCATTTTGGTATGTTTTTATCTACCACTCTGAGCATTGCATGAATCTGTTCAGAGAATATCTCTCTATTCGAGCATTCCTTGAAATTCATGAGATGCCAGGGTTCGCCTTTGAACATTGGCTTCCTACTCTGCTAGAACTACACAAATCTAGTAGAAGACCTTCAGTTCATCTCTCAGAAAAGTCATTGCTTAACTCCCAAGAGTTCATTGACCTCTATCCAGATGAAGCAGCCAAATATCAAACAACCCAATCTAGAAACCAATTTTTGACAGTTCAGCATCACTTGAATCTAAGGTTTCATGAGCTATTGGAATTCATCTCAGGAGCTCTCAGGCCAAGTACACCAAAATGAAAACTTTCAATTTGAAAGATTCAAATTAGGTTTGCATGATGTTTCTAAAGGCCAATGGGAAAATCTTTTAAGAGGCCAGAGAGAGATTGTTCCTTCCATGACTGTGGCTTTACTTTCCGGTCTCCATCCTCCCCTCATAGGAGCTGTTGCATACAGAAGAGACTTTGCTAAAACTATCTTTAACACATTCATCCGGATTGCCACAAGATTCAAAATCAAATACAAATACAAACTGTCTTTCCAAAGATTTGTATTTCTGCAGCTCTCCAAGAACCCCCGTCATCTCCTAGATTTTCAACTATGTTTTGCTGAAACAGAAAGATTCAATATTGATCAATGGGCAGCAACTTATCCCTCTTACCACTCTGACTGTGAGAAGTTGAAGCTTACTCTTGATGAGTTTCACTCCAAGAGTCTTAAGGACTTAAGAAAGATCATTGGTCATAGGTGGGTATAGAGGTACTTGATATATTATCAAGCCAAGGATTCAGCTGTGTCAGTGGTCTGCATTGGAATATCACTCTCAATGAGTTTCTTCACCTTGCAGCTTCTAAGCAGTTTGTTCCCTTAAAATCGCCTAGACAGAGAAAAGTATCACCATAGGATTTCCTAGTTCAGAGGCGCCACATAAAATCTCTTAAGAAATTGCCCTCCACCAATCTTGATTACAACATAGATTTTGCATTGTTTGACAATTACTTTGAGAAGAATGAGAAGAAGCTCTGGGATCTCCTTCAACCTTTTCTTGCCAAGATCCCTAGAACTCTGTATTTACCAAGTTCTTTATCTAAGTCATGAACATTTTCTTATGTATTCCTTTACTTTCTGAATGAAATGTCTTTTGTTTCACTATCTTTTCTATTAATGTCACAAAGGGGGAGAAAAAGAACTAATTTATTACTGACTATTTAAATATTTTTATCATTAACAAAAAAGGAGAGAATTGTTGAGCAACTACCCCTAAGAACCACTAAGAAATTTAAAATTTAAAGATTTTCTTAATTCAAATGTACTCATTATTTTTGCTATGACAAAATACTTAAATAGATATTCTACAAAGAAAATATATCACAAAAAATATATATACAGATAAATACCACAGCTAAAATCTGATCACAAAGTTTCTAAGTCCACAGACTCTCTCTATGCCCTATTGATCCGACTGTTGACTTCGACTGCTAACTTCGACTCCTTCAGAAACGAAGTTAAACAACCTCCAAAATTTTCTATGTCCACAACTTTATATAATTCGACTAATGACTCCGACTGGTACAGTCGAATGCCTTACAAAATCCAATACTTGATTCGACTGTCATCTTCAACTGCCACAGTCGAATGCTTCTTAAAAGTTAAACTCTTGATTGACTGTCATCTTCGACTGCCACAGTCGAATGCCCAGAAATCGTATATAGTATTCGACTGCTATAGTCGAATAGCCTTGTTTTTTCTCAGAAGTCGAATTACCTTGTTAATTTTTTCTAGAGTCGAATCACTTCTACTCCTTCAGTCGAATTGTAGTTCTTATGCATTCGACTTCACTGATAATTCTGTACTTAATACTTTTTCTGATCTGTTTTAGGCTAACACCTACTGTAAGCTTATCTCCTAATCTTTTCACATCCTTTTAATGGATCTTTTATATCTTATTATCCATCAGAATATCATTATTTTATTATTTTCTCTGACAGGACAAGTCATATTAAACTTAAAATATTCATCTAAATCCTGTGCAAACTATTTCTGAAATTTTTTGATCTGAGCCTCATGGTCTTCACATCTTTGCTCCGGATTTTCATGGATACAATAGACACAGTGCATTTATGAATTCTTAGGTGCATGGCATCTGACATGTCTCACCTACCACTGACTAGACCCATGCTTACTTTTTAGCATGTCTGTCTGTCTCTTTTCTATCTGAAAGCTTCTACATCGAGGTTTCCATACCTTCTTTCTGTATTTTTCTGACTCACCTACCTCAAAGGTATGGAGATGCTCTTCTTTTGTCTTGTCTTTGTGCAGGCATTTATTGGAGCACATTTTTAGAATGCTCCTTTCACAGTCCACTTCGAAGGAAAATAGCTTATCTTCTAGCTGTGAAAACTGCACCCTTTCTGAAGATCTTGGAAAGAAGCAAAACTGAAAGTCTTCTGGATAACAAACACTTCAAGAACCAAAGGATCCTGGATCTCTCCAAAGGTCAGATTGCAAATGGCCACAAGCTCCAACGGTTATTCTAACGGCTATTTTCTGATGTTTATAAAAGGAGCTCAAGTTGAAAAGAACAACACAAGCGCATACAAGCCTTTTACTCTTCTTGAAAGCTTCATTCGAATCCTTCAAGTTTTCTCATGCTTCCTGCAAGCCACAAGTCTGAGAGATTTACTTCAGAAAATATTCTCTAAGTTCTTCTGAAGTTCTGTGTTGGGTGGCAACTATAATTGCCTATTTTCTTCAAGTCCACTCTTGCATTTCAGATAGGATTCAAGTCTCATTTCTGATCTATTAATCCTTTTGAAGTATGTATGTGTTTGTGCTCAGATCTGAGGCAAACACACAAGTTCTTTATTCTCTTGTGTAATTTCTGCAAAAGTTTGTTTCTGCATTTCCCCTCCTGTGTAGGGAAGACCTTGTGAAAGGTAGTTGTTGTACCCCTGTTTAGGGAAGACTTGCTTGGGAGCAAGTGGGTTTGTAATTCCTCTCAAGGGTAAGAGAAGGCCAATTTGTTGGGAGTTAGTGGAAATCTCAAGTGGTTGGCTTGACGACTGGATGTAGGACTTCCATGTGGGAAGGGCCAAACCAGGATAAACTCTTGTGCATTTTTGTGTGATTGTTTCCACCTTGTCTACACTTGAATCACACACACCACACTAAGCTCTAACAATTTATTTAGTGTTGTGCAATTTCAGAAGCAAATTTTTAAAATGAAAGAAGTCCTATTCCCCCCCTCTAGGACATTCTTAGTGCCATTTCGATCCAACCAGTTCTCACTGATTGAATATTATGAAAACAAAATCGTTGTGTGTAACCAAATTGTTATGAGGATCGGAAATCGATGTGATCACTTAGTAACTCATTCTGAGATCGAAATCGATGTGAATTACTTAACGAGTCGTTATGAGATTGAAATCGATACGATCACTTAACGA
>CM024766.1:17849330-17952365 GCA_014218235.1 Colocasia esculenta
ATTGGAGCACGTTTTTAGAATGCTCCTTTCACAGTCCACTCCGAAAAGAAAGAGCTTATCTTCTAGCTGTGAAAACTACACCTCCTTCTGAAGATCTTGGAAAGAAGCAAAACTAAAAGACTATCTGGATAACAAAACACTTCAAGACCAAAGGATCCATAAATTTTCTAAAACGGTTAGATTGCAAACGGCCACAAGCTCCAATGGCTATTTTCTAAAGGTATTTTTTGAAGTTTATAAAATGAGCTCAAGTTGAAAAGAACACAACAACAAGTGCATACAAGCCTTTACTCTTCTTGAAAGCTTCATTTGAATCCTTCCAGCTTTCTCAAGCTTTCTGCAAGCCACAAGTCTGAGAGCTTTACTTCAGAAAATATTCTCTGAAGTTCTGTGTGGGTGGCAACTGTAATTGCCTATTTTCTTCAAGTCCACTCTTGCATTTCAGATAGGATTCAAGTCTCATTTCTGATCTATTAATCCTTCTGAAGTCTGTATGTGTTTGTGCTCAGATCTGAGGCAAACACACAAGTTCCTTATTCTCTTGTGTAATTTCTGCAGAAGTCTGTTTCTGCATTTCCCCTCTGTGTAGGGAAGACCTTGTGAAAGGTAGTTGTTGTACCTTGTTTAGGGAAGACTTGCTGGGGAGCAAGTGGGTTTGTAATTCCTCTCAGGGTAAGAGAAGGCCAATTTGTTGGCAGTTAGTGGAAATCTCAAGTGGTTGGCTTGAAGACTGGATGTAGGACTTCCATGTGGGAAGGGCCGAACCAGGATAAACTTTGTGCATTTTTGGGGGATTATTTCCGCCTGTCTACACTAAATCACACACAACACCAAAAATAGTAAGCTCTAATATTTATTTAGTGTTGGGCGAGCTCTTCTCAGAAGAATCCAGAGATTTGAGAAGAAATGGCATCCGAAGCTCACAACTATGAAGGCCAATCTGTCACAAGGCCACCGTTCTTGATGGTGAAGATTACCAATACTGGAAGATGCGAATGAAGTGCTTCATCGGAGGTACTGACTTTGACTTATGGCAGGTAATAGAACAAGGTGATTATCAAATTCTTGGTGAAACTTCTCTTCTGGTCTTTCCATAGCAGATAAGAGAAATATGTCATTAAATTACAAGGAAAAAATTATCTTTGTTGTGCTTTGTCTACAAGAGAATTTAACAGACTTTCAGCATGTAAAACAGCTAAGAAAATGTGGGATAAACTTCAAGTAATCTATGAAGGTACAGATAGGGTTAAACAAATAAGAATAGATATACTTGTATCCCAATATGAACAGTTCAAAATGCTCCCTAATGAAAATATAACTCAAATGTATAACAGATTTTCAAACATAATTGTCGACAAGTTCTTTAGGAAAAGTCCTAACTAATGAAGAAACAGTTAGAAAAATCCTGAGATCTCTAACAAATGTATGGACCCTTTAGTTACAGCCATAGAGGAAGCTCATGACTTAACACAATTGTCTATGATAAATTAATAGGATCCCTTATGGCTCATGAAATCAATATGGAAAGGTTTTCTAAAAATTTTCGAAAAAGAAAATTTCAAATGCTTTGAAGATTGCAGATTCCTCTTTATCTGAAGACTCAAAGGAAAAGTCAGATGACAGTAATAATGAGGCCATGCTTTCAAGAAAACTACAGAGAATCCTTGCAAGAAGAAGAAGTTTGGCTCAAAAAGATTTTTTAAGAGAAGAAAAGAAGAAAGAGCCAACTTGCTATGAGTGTAATCAACCCGGACATTACAAATCTGAATGTCCAAGCTTAAGAAAAATGATCAAGCAGAAAATCTGACAGGAAGAAAGGCAAAGAGAAAAAGTTTAGAAAATCAAGAAAAAGGCAATGGCAGCAACATGGGACAATGAAGAAGAACCAGTTCAGAATCATTAGTTCAGAATTAGAAGAAGAAGAGAAGGCAAATATAGCCCTCATGGCAGGACTAGAGCAGGTAAACTCCAAAACCTCCTTTACTTCATGTTCTGAATCTGATTCTGATAGCCTAAAGATGCATTTAATGAACTCTATGAAAAATAAAGACAGTAGTAAAACAAATGAAAATAATTAAACTAAATCTACTAAACCAAGAAAAAGGCTAATACCTTTTAAAAATGAAACAGAAAGGTTAAAAACAAAGTTTATGTGAACAAAAAGGACTAATGAGTTGCTGTGCGAAGACTTAAAAAATAAAATAGCAAAGATATTGGAAATGGAATCAAATCTTAAGGATCTTAAAAATTAAGAAAAATTGCAATGGAAAAGAAAATAATTATCTGAAAGCCACCATTGAAAAGATTTCTAACTGCAAAACCTCTCTATTTGTTAATTAAAATGTTCTAGAATAGGGAAAGAAGAAGATGGATTAGGATACACACCTCTCCAAATGAAGAAATATTATTCATCCTAAAGTGTATCCAAACCCTAAATTGTAGCAGAAAAAGAAAATAAAAAATACTAAAAAGACAATCAACATGTGTAAAACAAAAACAAAAATTTAACAATAATAGGCATAAGAAGAATGCTTTGGATTATACTGCAGTCACTAATCAATTAGGACACATCATTAGCACATGCACCACTAGACATTTAAGATGGATTCCTAAAACTAACCATCAAGGACCCAAGAAAATTTGGGTACCAAAGTTACAACCTGATTTTGTTTAAAGGGTCGGCTGAGGGCATCCAAATGGTATTTGGATAGTGGATGCTCAAGGCATATGACAGGGGATAGGAAGTTATTCACAAGTTTTAGAGAAGAAGTGGTCAAGTCACATATGGTGATAATGGAATAGGAAAAGTATTAGGGTGTGGAATAGTTGGTACTAAGAAAAAAAAGAACCTAATTGAAGATGTCATGTATATAGAAAGTCTGAAGCACAATTTGATAAGCATTAGGCAGTTGTGTGATAAAGGGCATTCAGTAAATTTTCAGAATAGTAAGTGTATAATTTAGAAAGATAACAAGATTGTATTCAAAGCTCAAAGAGTGAAGAATTTATAGTGGCAGAATTAAGAGAAGTAAACTTATGTGCAACCACCAAAAGTGAAGAGTCTGATTTGTGGCATAGAAGACTTGGTCATGCAAGCACCTCAGTAATCAAGAAATTAATGAAGCATGATCTGGTTGAGGGGCTTCCAAAGATGAAACTAAAGAAATCTGGAATTTGTTCAGCTTGTGCAAAAGGAAAACAGACCAAGACCTCATTTCAGTCCAAGACAATTGTTACAACTTCAAGCCTTTGGAGTTAATTCACATGGATTTGTTTGGGACCTATGAGGATAGTCAGTCGGAGGAAAAATATATGGCTATGTATTAGTTGATGACTACTCAAGGTACACTTGGGTGTCTTTTCTGGAAGCCAAATCTGAAGCCTTTCAAGCATTTCTGAAGTTCAACAAAATAGTTCAGAAAATTTAGAAATTTCAGATTACAAGCATTAGATCTGATCATGGAGGTGAATTCAAGAATGAAGAATTCCTGAACTTCTGTGAAGAAAATGGGGTTGAGCATAATTCTCAGCACTAAGAACACCTCAACGGAATGGAGTAGCAGAAAGAAAGAACATAACACTGCGGATATGACCAGAACAATGCTGAATGACTATAATTTGCCAAAATATTTTTGGGCAGAGGCAGTCAATACAGCCTGCTACATCATCAACATATGCATGATCAGACCCATTCTAAAGAAGACTCCTATGAACTCTACAAGGAAAAGAAGCCCAACATCAGTCATCTTCGACTTTTGGCTGTAAATGCTTTATTTTAAATAATGGTAAGGACAATTAGGAAAATTAGATGTTAAGAGTGATGAAGGTTTCCTTTAGGATACATTTCAAAACCTAGAGGTTATAAGGTATTCAATAGAAGAATATTAACCATAGAACAATCTGTGCATATATTATTTGATGAAACTAACCCTTCTATCAAAAGGATAGAAGAAGAAGAAGAATGTGTTGATGATCTTTGCAGGGATTTAGAAAAGACTTCCCTTGAACAAAAGGAAGAAGATGAAGAAATGGAAGATCCTCCATTAGAAGATATTCAACAACAAGAAGAACCACAAGAAGATCTACCTAGGGAATTGAGGTACCACCGGGATCATCCTAGAGAAATATCATAGATAATCCTCAAGATAGGGTAAGAACAAGAGGTATGCAAATTCCTTGTGATTTTTCTGCTTTAGTTTCTCAAATTGAGCCTAAGACAATCAATGATGCACTGGGTGATGAATCTTGGATCCTTGCTATACAAGAGGAACTTAATCAGTTCCAACGCAGTGAAGTTGGACTCTTGACCTAGACCTACTGATCATCCAATATTGGAGCCAAATGGGGTTTTCAAAAACAAGATGGATGAATCAGGGGTATCACTAGGAACAAAACCAAACTTGTAGGTCAAGGATATTCCCAAGAGGAAGGCATAGATTTTGATGAAACATATGCTCCAGTAGCTAGATTAGAGGCAATCAGAATTTATTAGCATATGCATGTTCTCTCAATATCAACCTATTTTAGATGGATTTTAAAAGTGCATTTCTGAATGGTTTTATTAAGAAGAAGTGTATGTTGAGCAAACCACTAGTTTTGAAGATACTACTTATCCTAATCATGTTTTCCGTTTAAAAAAAGCACTGTATGGTCTGAAACAAGCTCCAAGAGCTTGGTATGAAAGATTAAGTGCTTATCTTATATCACATGATTTTACAAGAGATAAAGTAGATAGCACATTATTTATAAAGAAATTTTCAGATGGAATCTTAATTGTGCAATCTATGTTGATGACATTATCTTTGGGTCTACTAATGAATCACTTTGCAAGTTCTTGAAAATTTGATGCAAAGTGAATTTGAAATGAGCATGATGGGTGAGCTAAATTATTTCTTGGGTTGCAAATCAAGCAGACCAAGGAAGGAACTCACATTTGTCAAACCAAGTATATTTCAGATTTACTTTCTAAGTATAGTTTTGACAAGTGTAAGCCACTAGGAACACCCATGAGCTCAGACATTAAGTTAGATGATGATCTTCTTGGTAAAAAGGTAGATCAAAAGATCTATAGAGGAATGATAGGATCACTGCTCTATCTTACTGCTAGTAGACCGGATATAATGTTCAGTGTTTTTTATGTGCAAGATTCCAAGCTGATCCAAAAGAATCTCATGTTCATGCTGTTAAAAGAATTTTAGATATCTTATAAATACCAGTAATTAGGCTTATGGTATCCCAGATGTTAGATTTCAAGTTAATTGGATATAGTGATGCTGACTATGCTGGATGCAAAATAGATAGGAAAGCACCAGTGGCACTTGTCAAATTCTTGCAGGATGCTTGATATCTTGGTCTTCAGGAAGCAGACTCAATGGCTTTATCCAACACAGAGATGAATACATTGCAGCTGGAAGTTGCTGTACTCAACTCTTGTGGATCAAACACCAATTGGAAGACTATGGTCATCAGCTCCAAGAAATTCCTATGCTGTGTGTGACAATACAAGTGCAATAAATTTGACCAAGAATCCTATCCAGCACTCAAGAACAAAGCATATTGAGGTTAGACATCACTTCATCAGGGATCATGTAAGTAATGGAAATATTTCACTTGAATTTCATTCTACAGAAAATCAACTTACAGATTTTTTACAAAACCTCTTTCTGAGGATAGATTCACATCTATTAGAAGAGAGATAGGTATGTGTAATCCTGATTAATTTACCAAAGTAAATGACATTTGAATTGTATGATAAATACTGATGTTTGAACTGTCTGTGAAAACCATCCTGAAAAAATTCTAAGTCCCAAACATTCGACTTATGTAGAAACAATGCATTCGAATCATGTTAAAATCTTGCATTCGACTGATGCAGTCGAATACATAATTCGACTTACTGTAAATTTTGAAAAGGCGCTTTCATTAAATGAATTATTTTCTATCAACGGTCAAATCACTTGATCCCGACTGTTCATCTTAAAATCACAGTCAGTTATCTTTTCCCTCTTTATATAAGAAAACCCATTCTTTTAGAAAGCACCCTTTCAAAATCCGTCTTCGACTCTCTTGTCCTCTTCTGCCTTTCACGCCCTTACTGTTCTCGGCGAAGGACCTCCGAAGAACCTGAAACCTCCATCCTCCTCGAAGAAAGGTAGGATCTTGGAACTCTCTTCACATTTCTATCTATCCTTTGATAGTTCCCTGAGTCATTTCCGTTTCCATATTCTAGATGGCTTCGTCCAGGGTTCCGGATACTGTCCAGTTGACCCCTGATCAACTGCAGCGTCTTGCTAAGATTCCTATCTGTCCACGGAAGGCTGTAGACTTTTCTCATTTGTGTGGCAACTTGTCTTGGGTAGAAGACACCCTCAATGCCATGGGCTGGACCAAGCTTTGTCAAATTTCTGAGCCCTCTGTGGAAAACGCCATTAGAGCCTTCTATGCATCTCTGCAAGTATCTTCTGGAAGCTCAGTGTTTAGGTATGTCAAAAGAACCAAGATTACCATATCAGAAGAATTATTGGTTGAGATTTTGGATTGTCCAAGTTCTGCACACAAACTCAGTGAGTTCATTCCTCTTGAAAAGCAAAAATTAGGGATTATAGGCAATTTGGCCACTGTCAGTAAGAAGGGGCTCTTAGTGAATGAGTTATCGGCAGAATAGAGACTGATCCACTCAGTTATCACAAACATGTGACCCCTAGAGAAGGAACTCACACCTCCATAACTGCCAGGGATGGAAATCTTCTGTTTTGGGCTTCAGAGGCATAGGTAAAATCTGCCAGCAGTTATTTTAGAAAAGATGATAGCTTCAAAGGATTTGCAGGAATCCCTTCCTTATGGATATCTACTCACTCTGATTTTCAAGAGATTCTCAGTAGATCTATCTAGAGAAATTTCTATTGGACTCAAAGAGAAAATTGGTATCTTTACCTTAAGAAGAAGTCACTATTCCTTGGTTAGCAAAAAGCAAAATTTATGGTTCAAGGATTCAGTACCAGAATGTGATCATGAGAGCTTTCTTGATGAACCTCCCATTTCATTATCCTCTCAAGATGTTCAACATGAAGAAGTTCCAGCAGCAGAAAATAGAGAACCAGAAGTCTAAGTTAGATCTGAAGTCCCAGTTCAGACCCAAGAGCAAGTAGATCAAGTTCATGTTTCCTCCTCACTTCCTGAACCAGATGCTCATGAGGAAACCATTAATGAAGTACTAAGGGATATAAGAAGAAAGGAATAGCAACTGATATATCCTATAGATACATATATGGAGGAAAGAGAACATCAATCCTTTCCATCACAGTATGAGACCCGGCCAAGGTCTCAGGGGGAGAGTAGAAACAGCCTCCATACCATTTTGGACTTACTGGGCAAGCAGCAAGAAAATTTGTCAGTTTTCAGATGCAATTGAATTTCTTGATGTCAAGTTTGATAGTCTCTCTGATGAGGTCAAGCAAATGAAGATTTACTGCTTCAGTTGGTGTGCCAACAGAGGAAATTCTAGGCCATCAGGGCCTTCTTCCTCTCAGCAGCGGGGAACATGTTCCAGTTCAAGAGCAGCAACCTGAACAGGACCAGAAGCCAAAATCACACGTACAAGAACATGTTGAGCCTGTTCCTGATCAGTACATAGAACCTGAGCAACAGGCTGAGGAGCAAAAATTCGAGGAACAACCTCCTGAGCAGCAGAAAGAATTGGAGCAAGAGTCACAATTAGCAATGGTGGTGTTTCAACCACAAATTGAGCAACAACAAAAGCCTGCAGTGGAAAAGCAGTCAGCAGGAGTGGCAGCAGAAGTAGAGGAGTCCCCGCAAGAGAATCAATCCCAGATGAAGCCTAGGCCAAGAGATCCCTGAATCCTCTCATGAACTCCAAGCCTTCAAGAGGAAAGTGAAGCGCAGACTGGTCAAGAATGGTGACCCTGTCTTCCCTCATCCTTCCTCTAGGCCAACTCCTCTACACCAGCTCCATCTGTTAAGCTCCTCCAGAGGCCAAAGAGCCCACTCCAGTTCCAACTCAGTCCACAGCACCCACTGCACCCCTGAAAATCCTTCACATTCCACTTCTCTAGATCCTCCTCACTTGCAACCATTCCCATGGATCCATTCTACCAGGACATAAAATTTCCTTTTATCCTATGAATACCAATTCAAACCTCTCAATGAAATCACTCTAAATCTTTCCACTCAACCCCCTCAATTCTTTTCTCTCTTCCCACTGCCCTCAAAAATTGATTCCAAGAAAACCCTCTTCATCTAGCTGAAATACTTCCAAGTATACAGCTTTCAGTCTCTAGGGGACGCAAATTAGGTGACAAACCTTCCTTTACTCCTTCCACCATTTTGGTATGTTTTTATCTACCACTCTGAGCATTGCATGAATCTGTTCAGAGAATATCTCTCTATTCGAGCATTCCTGAAATTCATGAGATGCCAGGGTTCGCCTTTGAACATTGGCTTCCTACTCTGCTCAGAACTACACAAATCTTAGTAGAAGACCTTCAGTTCATCTCTCAGAAAAGTCATTGCTTAACTCCCAAAGAGTTCATTGACCTCTATCCAGATGAAGCAGCCATATATCAAACAACCCAATCTAGAAACCAATTTTTGACAGTTCAGCATCACTTGAATCTAAGGTTTCATGAGCTGTTTGGAATTCATCTCAGGAACTCTCAGGCCAAGTACACCAAAATGAAAACTTTCAATTTTGAAAGATTCAAATTAGGTTTGCATGATGTTTCTAAAGGCCAATGGGAAAATCTTTTAAGAGGCCAGAGAGAGATTGTTCCTTCCATGATGTGGCTTTACTTTCCGGTCTCATCCTACCCTCATAGGAGCTGTTGCATACAGAAGAGACTTTGCTGAAACTATCTTTAACACATTCATCCGGATTGCCACAAGATTCAAAATCAAATACAAATACAACTGTCTTTCCAAAGATTTGTATTTCTGCAGCTCTCCAAGACACCCCGTCATCTCCTAGATTTTCAACTATGTTTTGCTGAAACAGAAAGATTCAATATTGATCAATGGGCAGCAACTTATCCCTCTTACCACTCTGATTGTGAGAAGTTGAAGCTTACTCTTGATGAGTTTCACTCCAAGAGTCTTAAGGACTTAAGAAAGATCATTGGTCAAAGGTGGGTATAGAGGTACTTGAGATATATTATCAAGCCAAGGATTCAGCTGTGTCCAGTGGTCTGCATTGGAATATCACTCTCAATGAGTTTCTTCACCTTGCAGCTTCTAAGCAGTTTGTTCCCCTTAAAACTCGCCTAGAAAGAGAAAAGTATCACCATAGGATTTCCTAGTTCCAGAGGCGCCACATAAAATCTCTTAAGAAATTGCCCTCCACCAATCTTGATTACAACATAGATTATGCATGTTTGACAATTACTTTGAGAAGAATGAGATGAAGCTCTGGGATCCTTCAACTTTTCTTGCCAAGATTCCCTAGAACTCTGTATTTACCTAGTTCTTATCTAAGTCATGAACATTTCTTATGTATTCCTTTACTTTCTGAATGAAATGTCTTTTGTTTCACTATCTTTCTATTAATGTCCACAAAGGGGGAGAAAAAGAACTGATTTATTACTGACTATTTAAATATTTTTGTCATTAACAAAAAGGAGAGAATGTTGAGCAATACCCCTAAGAACCACTAAGAATTAAATTTAAAGATTTTCTTAATTCAAATGTACTCATTATTTTTGCTATGACAAAATACTTAAATAGATATTCTACAAAGAAAATATATCAAAAAATATATATATACAGATAAATACCACAGCTAAAATCCTGATCACAAAGTTTTCTAAGTCCACAGACTCTCTCTATGCCCTATTGAATCCGACTGTTGACTTCGACTGCTAACTTCGACTCCTTCAGAAACGAAGTTAAACAACCTCCAAAATTTTCTATGTCCACAACTTTATATGTAATTCGACTAATGACTCCGACTGGTACAGTCGAATGCCTTACAAAATCCAATACTTGATTCGACTGTCATCTTCAACTGCCACAGTCGAATGCTTCTTAAAAGTTAAACTCTTGATTCAACTGTCATCTTCGACTGCCACAGTCGAATGCCCAAGAAACGTATATAGTATTCGACTGCTATAGTCGAATAGCCTTGTTTTCTCAGAAGTCGAATTACCTTGTTAATTTTTCTAGAGTCGAATCACTTCTACTCCTTCAGTCGAATTGTATGTTCTTATGCATTCGACTTCACTGATAATTCTGTACTTAATACTTTTCTGATCTGTTTTAGGCTTAACACCTACTGTAAGCTATCTCTAATCTTTTACATCCTTTTAATGGATCTTTTATATCTTATTAATCTATCAGAAATATCATTATTTTATTATTTTCTCTGACAAGATAAGTCATATTAAACTTAAAATATTCATCTAAATCCTGTGCAAACTATTTCTGATATTTTTGATCTGAGCCTCATGGTCTTCACATCTTTGCTCGGATTTTCTGGATACAATAGACACAGTGCATTATGAATTCTCAGGTGCATGGCATCTGACATGTCTCACCTACCTCTGACTAGACCCATGCTTACTTTTTAGCATGTCTGCTGTCTACTTTTTCTATCTGAAAGCTTCTGCATCCGAGGTTCCATACCTTCTTTCTGTATTTTTCTGACTCACCTACCTAAAAGTTATGGAGATGCTCTTCCTTTTGTCTTGTCTTTGTGCAGGCATTTATTGGAGCACATTTTTAGAATGCTCCTTTCACAGTCCACTTCGAAGGGAAAATATCTTATCTTCTAGCTGTGAAAACTGCACCCTCTTCTGAAGATCTTGGAAAGAAGCAAAACTGAAAGACTTCTGGATAACAAACACTTCAAGAACCAAAGGATCCTGAATTCTCTCCAAATGGTCAGATTGCAAATGGCCACAAGCTCCAACGGCTATTTTCTAAACGGCTATTTTTCTGATGTTTATAAAAGGAGCTCAAGTTTGAAAAGAACAACAACAAGCGCATACAAGCCTTTACTCTTCTTGAAAGCTTCATTCGAATCCTTCAAGTTTTCTCAAGCTTTCCTGCAAGCCACAAGTCTAAGAGATTTACTTCAGAAAATATTCTCTAAAGTTCTTCTGAAGTCTGTGTGGGTGGCAACTATAATTGCCTTGTTTCTTCAAGTCCACTCTTGCATTTCAGATAGGATTCAAGTCTCATTTCTGATCTATTAATCCTTTTGAAGTATGTATGTGTTTGTGCTTAGATCTGAGGCAAACACACAATTCTTATTCTCTTGTGTAATTTCTGCAAAAGTTTGTTTCTGCATTTCCCCTCCTGTGTAGGGAAGACCTGTGAAAGGTAGTTGTTGTACCCCTGTTTAGGGAAGACTTGCTTGGGAGCAAGTGGGTTTGTAATTCCTCTCAAGGGTAAGAGAAGGCCAATTTGTGGGAGTTAGTGGAATCTCAAGTGGTTGGCTTGAAGACTGGATGTAGGACTTCCATGTGGGAAGGGCCAAACCAGGATAAACTTTGTGCATTTTGTGTGATTGTTTCCACCTTGTCTACACTTGAATCACACACACCACACTAAGCTCTAACAATTTATTTAGTGTTGTGCAATTCAGAAGCAAATTTTTAAAATGAAAGAAGTCCTATTCACCCCCTCTAGGACATTCTTAGTGCCATTTCGATCCAACAGTTCTCACTGATTGAATCGTTATGAAACAAAATCGTTGTGTGTAACCAAATTGTTATGAGATCGAAATCGATGTGATCACTTAGTGAATCATTCTGAGATCGAAATCGATGTGACTACTTAACGAGTCGTTATGAGATCGAAATCGATACGATCACTTAACGAATCGTTCTGAGATCAAAATCAATGTGATCACTCAACGAATCGTTCTGAGATCGAAATCAATGCGATCACTTAACGAATCGTTCTGAGATCGAAATCGATTTGATCACATAACGAATCGTTCTGAGATCGAAATCGATGTGATCACTCAACGAATCGTTCTGATATCAAAATCGATACGACCACTTAGCAAATCGTTCTGAGATCGAAATCGATATAAACTTAAAAACGATATAATATTTATGAAATAGTTATTCTTTGCGATGACTTATGAAATTGTTATGCTTCAAAGCGAGTTGATGTGTACTTAGAGAAATTTCATGCTCTGAAAATTAAAAACAACAGTGTAAGGATTTACTTAAAAGTCTTTGCTTGATTTTGCCTGGTTTATTTTGCCTGGATTATTTCCTGTTAATCACCAAAAATAGATATATAATTCATGAAATTATATGGGGATGATCTGATCATCAATCTCCCCCTTTTTGTTGATGACAAAACATAACAAGGATATAGAAGCTTCTGAAAGAAAACCTACGTAACTTTGCTGGTAAAATAAAAGGAATTTATTTTCATTTTTATGTATTTCAGAAGTGTGATATTTCTCCCCTTTTTTGTCATTAAGAAAAAGGATAAAGCAAGGAGACAAAGACAGGAAGAGAAAAGATGAGGAGGTCAAAGAACAGTTTTATTTATCTTGAGGGGTAACAGAGATGTAGAAAGCGGAAGACAAGAGAGAGGCGTGCCGTTGTATAATTGGCAAGGCCTAGCGTTCCTGCTCCTCAAAATAAGCCTAAAAAGCCCCAGAAGATATGGAGTAAGAGGGTCCCATGTCAGGTAACATCTTTTGGATATGAAGTCGTCGCTGAGTACCCAAAAAAGTGTCATATACATCGGTGCCAAGTGAAACTTTGTAGGGACTGAATGAACGAAGCTGGCAAGCGAAGAAGAAAGTGATCAATCTTCAAAGGATAGTGGATCTGATGCTGCAGGAGATCTTTCTTCATAGCCACAAAGACCTTGTATCTTTCAGTCCATAAATCATAAGAAGTTTGAATAAGGTGAAGAGAATTAGAGTCAAGGAACTGTCCAACTGTCAGCAAAGGCTGATTGGATTTGGCCTGAGAGGCATTTAGAGCCTTAAGCTGCTCAGCAGAAAGAGGATAAGCCTTTTCCCATTCGTATGGAGAGAGGTGCTCACATTCAACCAAAATGGGGGCAAGAATATCTGACTTGATGTAGCCCCGATGGCACTCTCTGAAAACAAATCTATGAAATGAAAGGGAGAGGTCCTTTTCAGCTGAAATTCTGGCCATTACTTGAGCAGCCCTTTCAATGATCAAGGAGCCTACTGCAATTCCATGATGAGAGAATGGAGAGGCGGCAAGAAGACAACATTGGAATCTCCAATTTTGCAAAATCAACAGTAATGGTTCGGGTGAGCATCATGGGAACCAAGAGCATAATAGCTTGCCAGAATTGGTCAAGCTAGACTTCAGGAAGATTATTCAGGTAGCAGTAGTTGCAGTACATCTGATATTGCTGATAAATTTGATTTCTTTTTTAATAAAAGGCCCCAAGTATCCTTGTGAAGGATTTGGAACCATCAGAGAGAGACAACGGATGATCCCTGGGTGGAAACCTGACTTATTTAGCTCGAAGGAACTGGTGTAAAGAGATCTATGTCCCCGAGCCACTGCTCCTCAGTCTGGCTTCAGCCATGGAAAAGATTTTGGTTTGTTCAGATTTAGAGAGAGAGGTATAAGGAAGAATGGTATTCAAGTGATCAGTGAGATGGAGAGTGGGAAGATCCAGAATGGTGGCAAAGGTGGTTTTTACAAGATATTCCCTGTACAAAGGTTTATTTTTAGTGACAACTTTAAGGGAGAACCAAAGAGGTGGATAGCGAGGTTCAGAAGAAAACAGAGGATTGGAAAAAGTTCCTTTTCTTAGGAGCATGGCTGGAAGAGCCATTCTATGAATATGGGTGCCACGTCCAGAACAGATCGAAGAATGGCTCTTCGAATTCATCCTTGATGCCCTGGATCTCGGTGTTCAAGTTGAGCACCTTCTAGAATGATGGTATACATGAAGGAGTATTAGGAGGGTGAAGGACGGGAACGAAGAGGTGACTAGTGGTGGAATGGATGGTCCAGAAGAGGAGGGACCAGAAGAAGATGTCATGGTGATGAGGATGCTTGATGAACCTCAACAGAAGGAGGAGAAGAGGAGGAGGAGATGTGGAGGTGACAGGAGATGAGGAGGATTGCAAAGGAAATGGTGTTGGAGATGAAATGTGCGAGGCATGGTTGTTTGAAGGTGGTAGGAGCTGGAGGAGCTGTGGAGGAAGATGGGGGTGAAGGAGGGGTGGTGTTTGAAGAGGAGCAGGGGCTTCTGGAGCTACAGCCGGTTCTTCTGCTCTTTAAGTCTCAGCCTCAGAAACCACTAGCCCGATTGGCTCAAAAGCATCTTCTGCTGGCCCTGGTGGCCCAGTCTTCACAGCTTCAACACTATCTTGCACTGGAGCAGCTACCTCATCAACAACTGTTAGCCCAAACTGGTCTACATCAACTGACCCCGAAACTGCCACTTCTGCCACAACATTTTGCCCTGATGGCCCTGCTATATCTTCAAAAACAACTTCTTCATGATGCCCAGACTACTGAGGTACTGATGGAGTGGGAGCAGGAGAAACTTGAGCTCGCACAAGATTTGTCAACTCTGAAATGGATGACTTCATACTGCCAAATTCGTCCCTCATCCATCTTAAAACATCTTTGTTAATTTTAGTTCTTCCTTTACACTGTGAAGCTCAGCACCCAAAGCTCCAACTGAATTAGCTGACTGGCTCTGGCTTATGAATATTGATGCTATATCAGATTGCAAGAGCAGAGAATTTTCCCTTGATCATCCAGTCGTGCAACAATAGGCTTTAGATTGACCTCAATTTCTTTCTTCAGCCTCTAATGAGGCTTCTGGTAAGTAGGGGAATATCCTGAACCACTTCTTTCCCTTTGCCACTTGCTTAGCAAGGGCTCTACATTATCAGCATTTGCCTCTTCCTCTGAGCGCTTTCCACAATGCCTTCTGTGAACTGCTCATCAATTGGAACACCAGCAGTGTGCTCCCCTGGGTTGGTGCTTCCTTTTCAACAGATTGCTCCCCCTGAATAGGAGCATCTTCCATCACAACATCTGTACTGTGGCCAGATGCTACAACCTCTGCAGCTAGATCTACCAAGATCTCTGGCTCCACCTGAGTACTGGTTATAGAGTTCAGTACACTCCGAAGTATTGTAGCTACTTGTGAGGAGGGAGGTGCAACTTCTGAACTATGTCCAACAGGCTCAATAAATTCTTGAGGAATGTCTTCAATCCTGTGCTCACTAACCATGTGCTCTTCAGTGCTGAGGTTGCTGTATTTTCTTGATCATTTGCTGCTGCTGGTTGCTTGGTCTTCCTGTGCACTGCAATTCTGCCTGACTGCTTCTGCCTCTACTGGAGCAACCTCGTCTTGAACTTCTTGGGCTTCGCCAATAATGGTTCTGCCTCAGCCACTGAGGTCTTGGTCCACACACCTCCAACCAACGAAAAACCACTCTTCTTCAAGTTTCTGTTGCGAATAGCCTGCCTCGTTTTCTCAGTTACAGCTCCGACAAAACTAATGCCATAGTGCTGGAACACCCTGGTGAGCAAGTGTGCATAGGGAAGAGACACATTTAACTTACTCTTCTTGTCCCAGATCTGAGCACTGTCAAACTTCATCCTTTCCATAATCACCTCTGCCATATTTATGTCCTAGTTCTGGATAGCCCAGAACATCAGGTCTGAGTCCGCCTTTGTACAACTAGAGTAGGTGGCACTCCTAGGGACCAGAACTAGCACACAATGAAATGTAGAATCCGGTTGAATGCATTCAGCTGATTGATGTCTATCTGTCCATCCTTCAACCTGAATTCGGGTCCAACAATCCCTAGACCCTTCGCCTGGATGTCGACAGTGTGAAATCCACTATGACCGGTGGTGCAAACTCCAAATAATGACTCCAATAACTCATATGAAATCCTAATCTTGGTTCCTCTGACAGTGGATGTCAAAGACACGTCTTCCTCAGTCTTCAAGCAGACATAAAATGCCTTCACTAGGTCAGGATAACTTACCTCTGACAAGGTTGCCAACTTCGTCCACTTCATTCTGTCCATGGCTGCTATGATGCTATGCATTCCATGCTTTTCCAGGTCCGCTACATCCATTGCCTTGTTCCCGCACAACTTGGTCTTTACTGATGTAAACATTTCCTGTTGCTCGGCGGTTAGGAACGCAGCTCCATAGACCCCGACACTGCCAGAAACTCCAAAAACGGCCATGGTTCTGAAATGGAAGTGATTCTGGATGGTCATGAAGAGGATTGGAGCAAAACCCCCAAGGAGATTTTTCGCGGGAAGGGATGAAAGCTTTGAAATCGCAAAGAATCGATGCTGGGGACGATAGGGTTTTCGTTCCAGCAAGACGAAAGAGATGAGAATGAGAGGTGAATCGTTGCAACATAGATTTCGGGATATATAAGATAAAGATAAGGTGACTTTTGAGATGCTGACGCCATAAAGGCAGAAAACGACAAGCAGAAATGATTTCGAGAGGAATGAATGCATTAAAATAAATGAACAGTCTCAGATAAATAATAGACAAGTAATATTTTAAAGAAATTCTGCTTAACTACAAGGGAGAGAGAGAATATTTGATTATTCTGAAATAATTGATATTTCAGTTTTATGAAGATAACTCTTTCACAATTTGCACATGCATACACTAAATAATATATCAGGTCTACTGGAGGTTAGATAGAGTTGTGAACCTATCATACCTCTGTAGACTTTTTGATCTACCTTCTTACCATCCTTATCACTGTCCAATCTGTTGATGTGCTCATTGGTGTTGACAGTGGCTTGGCATTCTCGAATCCAAATTTCTTCAATAATTCTTTAGTGTAGTTCGCTTGACATATGTGTGCTCCTTCTTTCCTTGCTTGATTTGCAATCAAGGAAGTAGTTCAGCTCCCCCATCATGCTCATTTCAAATTCTCCCTGCATAAGCTTCTCAAAATACTGAAAGAGATTCGTCAGTAGAACCAAATATTATATCATCTACATAAATTTGTACAAGAATATATGTTTGACTTTAGACTTAATAAATAAAGTGCTATCTACTTGAACTCTAATAAACCATGATTAACAAAAATGCACTTAATTGTTCATACCATGCTCTAGGTTCCAGTTTCAAACCATATAAAGCCTTATGCAATTTAAAACTGGGAGGTTGTTCTACTTAAACTCCTCCTTTATAAAACCTTTAGAAAAGTAGATTTTCATTCATTTGAAAGAGTTTTAATTTAATGCAGAAGCATATGAAAGTAAATCCTAATTGCCTGAAGTCTAGCTACTGGTCTATAGTTTCATCGAAATCTATGCCTTACTTTGGGAATAGCCTTCAGCTACCAGTCTGGCCTTGTTTCTTATGATCACACTAGCTTCATCCAATTTGTTCCTGAACACCCATTGGTGCCAATCACAGGATGATCTGATGGTCTCAGAACAAAGGGACCATACTTGGTTTCTCTTGAACTGATTTAGTTCATCTTGCATGGCTAATATCAAAGATTCCTCAGTCAGTGCTTCATTGACCATCTTAGGCTCTATTTGTGATACAAAAGCTAAATAATCACATGGAATTACATTACCTCTTGTTCTTACCCTAACCTGGTACGATGTCTCAAAAGACATATATTACCAACTCAAATAGTTTGTCGGCCCTCAGAACCCACCCCGTGGGTGCCGAAAACCCCAGCACGATTGTTCGGGTCGAACGGTCAAACGGCCCTATCGGCCCATTCGGAGCTGACCTGGGTGGACCTGAAAATTGAGGAACCCGGTATAGTGGTCTTCAACCCCGGACTGGCCCACTGGCGGAACCGGGACAACCCCAGCGCCGAAAATGGCTCGAAAAATGAACTCTGGAAGGCCCAAAATGGCCTAAAACCCTTCCTGCGGCAAAGTACCACAGACCTAGGGCCACACAGCCTCGACGCACTGCGCCAGGCAGACCACGGCTGGTGCAGTGTGCCAGCCCGCCAGGTACTGGCGCACTGTGCTAGAACCACAATCCCATCCTCCCTCTGACCCCTGCCTCGATGACAGAGAGGGGAGGAGGGCAAGGGGAAAGGGGAGGGCTTCCGACCACCATCGGCGCTGCCCGTCGGTGCCGAGGGAGGAATGCCGGTCGCTGCCGGCCTCTCCCCAGCAGGCACCGGTGCCTGGAGAGAGAAAGGGGGGGCAGAGAGAGAGAGCGGGAGTAGGGTCGAAGAGAGGGGGGGAGGGGGAAGCCACGACACAGGGGCGGGGGTTTCGGCCGACGCCGGAGAGAGAGGAGGGCCCCTACCTCGACGGTAGGACCCGCTGGCGTCTGGAACGACAATGGCGAAGGGCGGCGACAGCCTTAGGTTGCGGTGACAATGACGGCGACGGTTCCTCCAAGTAGTAGACAGAGCGGCAGTCTCCTCCTCCTCCATGGCGTAGTGCGCAGGCAAGAGAAGGAGAGGGAGTAGAGACAGTGAGACCGAGAGAGAGAGCTAGAACAGAGAGAGCAAGAGGGGGAGAAGGAAAAGGGCGAGGGCTCCTGTGCAAAGGGGAAAAAGTGAGGGGGGGAGAAAAGGAGGGCTTGCCCCCTTATCGGAAATGGGCAGGCGGCCTTTTCTGGTTCCCTTGCACAACGGCTAGGAGCCCTTGTGTTGGGGGGAAAGGAGGGGACCACTCCCCCAAAGCCCTCAAAAGTAGCAGATGCCACATCCCACCCCCCTTACACAAAAATTTTGCCCTCAAAATTACAAAAACAAAGCCGAAGCACGAAAGTAAAGCAGGGGTAGGAACAACTCACTCAAACTGATCTGACAACCCAAGGGAAAAGAACACGGGAAGAAAACAGAGAGCACGAAAAAGCCACTAAGTCTTACCACGACTTCCTGGTTGCCAAAAAAATGACACAGCCACACGTGGAGTGCACAACAAATAACCGATAGCCCACACAGCACACCCCAGATGAGCATAGAGCACTTATCGGATGCCGACAACTCCACAAGCATGGCACATGCCAACTGACCGAAGATGAACAGAACAACTAGCGAAAACCACATGGTTGAAGTCATCAACAGGCCTCGCCATTAAAACCAATCCAGTCAGTAACCACTCTGTCACTCGCAAGACCGACAGAGGACACAGTTACTGATGACAACTAAGAAAAACACCTACGAGTCAACCACAGGGCTTCGAGAAGGGCCTCATGCAGCTAGGCCACAGCTAGTACGGCCACACAGCCAAAGGGAAGTCTCGCAAGGAAAACTAGAGTCCAAGCGGAAATGGAGATGTGGAAAACCCTTCAACACATGGAACGACATCCACGACACCACTCGATCTCACCAAGACCTTCCTCGTGGTCCGACAAGGACACCAAATGAATGCGGAGTCAGAGGAAAACCAAAAACAGAACACGCTCCACAAGCACAACATGCAGCGACAAAGGTCGAAAAGACGTCTAAGGTTAGGTCGGAACCAAGCAACCCAAGACGTTAGCGAGACACACGGTCAGGCACTGGCAAATCGATAGACCTCACTGCCACCCAGGACACAGATAGGAGTCGCGCTATCGGCTTCCAGACTCACCACCTATCACACGATCGGAAAAACCCACAATGGTTGGCAATGCACCCACCACAAACTACGCAACGCCAAGTGCGAGTGCCACAAAACCAACCGCAGAAAACACTCAACCACTAGAAAACGGGGCAACCGTACGAGCCGAAAATGGCATGCTGACCCAAGTATTACTCAGACCAACATAGGGTACCACAACTCAACACGCACAACCAAGGGGGCACTAGACACCAGCCACAACCAAGACCGAGCGCACCACCACCAGGGCTACAAAGCAACAAGGTAGCTACCACACTATGGTATGGTAAGACCACAAGGAACAAGCCACCACACGCGTCCTAGAGGCTGAACAACTCAATGCCCTGAGCACCACACAAACCGTGAAAACATGCACAAAGCTCAGGGCCAGCACACACAGGCACAACCACATGGTGCTACCACAAGCACCAAAATCCACCCAAGCACAATGCATGCACACAACATATCAACGACCCTGAAATAGCACAGGGCCAATAGAAGGGACTCCCTACTAGAGACCCACCCAGAAGAGGAAGCGCAAGGAACGTCACGAGCTTCGAAGAGCACAATAAATGTGCTGGCTCTTTAGAAGCGCACCACACAAGTCATCGGCCCTACCATAACAGGTAGTGAGGGCCACAAACTGAAAGGTGACAAAAGCCTCTAAGAGCAGAAATAGGCACAAAGCAGAGCACATGCAAACATAACCCCAATACGAGCAAGCTAGGCGAGAGAACCGGGGCTACCCAGAGCTGATCACATGGAAACACATTGTCCCACATCGACCAGCTAGGCAACACAAAAATCCATACAACGAGACATAGAAAACCAGTAGGTCCACCAACCTACAATGCCAAACAAAACGATGACACGAGGGGACCAGCCCGCTCAACCCAAAACAACTCGAGGTAAAAGACCTTCACCAAGAAGGACACAACAGCGCACACCACAGCGCCAAAGCACAAAAGCGGAGCACCACCACCCCGAGCAACCCACAAAACAGAGGACAAAAATGCACAACAGGCCTCTTCCGCACGTAAAGATAAGGGACCGAAGCACAAAACCAGCACCTCCGCAAGAAGTACCGTTAGCCACATGGCCACGGCACATACCACATCACCAACTGCGTGAGGACATTGGGCACAGGAAAACAAAGCAGAACCATCCGAGCAACGGGGACACATGTAGTCCCACCAATGCAACGAGAAAATTGGAAACAAACAACAAGGCAAGCTGGTTGACGCAACAACCAGGCATACGGTCAAAGGCACCACACCTTGATCGATAATGCCCAAGTAGACTGTAACACCGATAGTCCAACGGCAACAATGACAACTCATCTCTACAAAGAGATAGTAGCAAACAACCAAATCAAACACTAGGCAACCATGGAAAGGACCTCGACGAAGAACGATAGAGAGTCATCCAAGGAGAACTCCACTAGAACAAACAACCCAACAACCAATCCACACAGACCTTCAGAGAGAGCATATGTAACGGACCACGCCGTTCAAACCCATTAACACTATAACGAGCTTGACACGACTCGGTCTTCTGCGATCGGGGCCGAAGCCTCGCAAGGGATATCAAACACATATATCCGTGGAAATACAAAAGAACCACATTAAGCATACAAAAGTTGCATAGCTTATACATGTCCATAAGAAAAGTACATTCCAAGTTCCTTATATAATCAACATAACATAAACATAGCCCAGGACAAACCCCCAAGGCTCTACAAGAAAGAACTTTACTCTGCTGGTGGTAACGGCCTGACTCTGCTATGAAGCTGGTCTGAGCTACTAGAGGGACGTGAAGCCTCCTGCTCACCCTCACCTGGAGGAAAAAGGGGTGAGCCTCACAAGTCATTGGCTAAGTAGGGTAGCTCCCCCAAGTCGAGAAACACAATTAATAATAAAGCTGTAAAAGCATGTAATCATTTAAACATGGTACTATAGAGAGGGTAAATAAATAAACGGCAACACACATCAAGTGCACAAGCTAAAGGAAGGGTACTCCGAACATGAGTCTCGAGAACTGGTTCGTGACACCAGCCACAGACCAGGACAAGCCACACAAGTACACCTCTCGGTCTTGCAGCCACAGACGAAAGGTCCAGCCCTGCAAGCAACACTGCTGCAGAACCAAGCCTGACACCTTTAGGGGCTCCAGCCGAGAACCCTAAAGTGAGGCACTGGAACAGGACTAGCTGTGGACCAGTACGTCTACCGGTGTCTGTCCCTCAACCAAGAGCACCCTACAAACGACTGTACACTCAAACACAAGCCGTTGTCCCCTGTCGTCTTTCCCCTCAGCCGGACGTACTACTCAAGCACAAGAGGAGGGTGTCTAGGAAGATGACACAAACATCGATGGGACTCTCGTACCGGGACAAGCCCTAAGCACCCGGTGCTAGGGTAACCGACTAGAGAGGTAACTACGGAAGGCGTAACACCTAACCTGCTATGCACGTAAAAGCACGCAAATCTCTTCGATATCCTAATTACATGGGTCCACACCACCCACACAGACCCTACATTGCCTTGGTAACACAGCCCAAACAATGTGAAACACAACTGGACAGACTGGCCACAGCTCCCAGAGCTCGGATGGCCTCTTTTATAATCACGTCCAAAACAGAAGCTGCTTTTACCTTTCAAGTCGCGTCAGACAAATAGGATGCTACTTGTCTCAGAATCGTGTCGCGTATAGGCGACGCGTTAACAAACGCATCCCCTGCACTGGACGCCTTTTGGGGTTCAAAAGCACACTCAATAAACCCCTTCTGGGGATCACACCACCCCATCTCAAATCATGTAAAACTGGTATAAAACATGTCAATCGAATTCCTACACATGCTTACTAACATGCAACAACAATTCCTATATGTAGATACCTCATTCAAGCATCATACAAGACACACTTTATGAAAACAGGGTGGAAACCATGGTGGAGTTCCCCTACCAGTGCAAGAAGCACGATTCCAACACCACCACGAGATTCCCCGCTTTCCCACGCTCGTCCACGCGCCGAAACCTTGCCAAACGGACTCCGATTACCATCAAAACTCCAAAATCTTCTTCACAGCCGCAGAGCATCTCCCCCCAGCCTGAGCAGTGCAACTGAACTGTTCGGCTGGGGACGATACACTTAACAGTCTGAAATCAAATCGCATCGCGTTTACCGGACGCGATAAGAATTGTGTCCTCCACAACCGATGCAACTAAACCCCCGTCACCCTGCATGCGCCACGCGGCGCGCATGCAGTGAGAGCCACGCAATGGCGGTTCAATATCGCGTCCTGCAAGCCGACCACAATTAACATATGTAATTGCATCGTGCATACAGACCGCGATAGGAAATAAGATCGCGTCTGGCAAACAGGACGCGATAAGCCACTGAGAATCGCGTCCTCTGTGTTCGCCGCGATCTTAATGAGCCCGAATTTGGCTAGGTTGCCCAACACCCCTGCCTACAACCTAACCAAAATAAGTTGTAAAAACACACATAGACCTCCATGGTCTAATGATGGCCACACACTGGCCTCCGAAACCCAGTAAACTACGATCCGAACCTTCCGGTCATTACATTACTATCACCTAAAAAGAATTTCGTCCTCGAAATTAAAGCGGTAAACATAAACATAACTCAGAACATATGCAACTATCACCTAAAAAGAAAGGTGCTACTTACTGGAATAAATATCGATATGTTTTGAACATCTCTTCAGCCAATTCCTAAGTATCTTCACCACCTTGCCGATTCTCCCACCGAACTTTCACCAATTCGATGTTTTTATTCCTTAACTTTTGAGATCGCCTGCCTGTGATCATCACCGGATATTCCGGCATGGAGATATTGGGCTTTAAATTATCCCGCTGATAGCTCACAATTTGAGAGGGATCTCAGATATATTTCCTTAACATGGAAACATGAAATACATCTTGAGCATCAGTGAAATCCGCCTAAAGCTCTAACCTGTAAGTTGTTTCTCCAATTCTTTCCAAAATCCGAAAAGGACCCACAAACCTGGGGTTCAACTTGCCTCTCTTACTGAAGCTTAGAACACCTTTAGTCAGGGAAACCTTCAAAAATACATACTCACCAACCTCAAACTGCAAGGGCCTACGCTGAACACCTGCGTAGCTCTTTTGTCTACTTTGCGCTGTTTGAAGTTTCTCCTTAATAAATTTGACCACTTCTGCACATTGCTAAACCAATTCTGGTCCCATTACTTGCCTTTCACCCACTTCATGCCAATTTAACGGTGTTCTACAACGTCTCCCATAAAGTGCTTCATATGGTGCCATGCAAATACTTGAATGATAACTATTGTTGTAGGCAAACTCAACCATGCCAAGGTGATATTCCCATCCACCTCCCCAAGCCAAACAACACGCCCGAAGCATATCCTCAATGGTTTGAATTGTTCTCTCTGTTTGTCTGTCGATTTGGGGATGGTATGCAGAACTATACCTCAATTGTGTGCCCACAACCCTTTGCAAACTCCTCCAAAAACCTGATGTAAACCTAGGATCCCGATCTGAAAGAATAGTAACTGGTATCCCATGCAATGGCACAATTCTTTCAACATATAGCTTTGCTAATTGATCCACTGCCCATGACATGCTAATCGGTAACAACTTGCACACTTTAGTTAACCGATCAACAAAAACCCAAATACCATTATGGCCCGATGCTACTCTGGGCAAACCTGCAACAAAGTCCATTAAGATATCATCCCACTTCCATTGAGGTATTGGTAGTGGTTGTAATAACCCACATGGTCTTTGATGCTCCATCTTGATTTGTTGACACACCACACACCTTGCTATAAAATTCTACTATTTCTTTCTTTATGCTTGACCACCAAAAGTATCTTTCAAATCTTGATACATTTTAGTGCTCCCGGATGTATGGTATATCTGGATCGGTGTGCTCTTCCAACACTTTCTGCTTCACTCCACTTTCATTTAGAACATATAACCTGCGCCTAAATCGCACAACACAATCATCATCAATGGTAACATCCTCCATTTTCACAATATCGGCCAAATATCATCTTCCTTTGAGCTTCCACAACTTGCAATATAATGACGGTTCCACCACACTATTAGCCAACACGGCTCTTTGTCGGTTGTTGGGTACAAAAAAAGAATTTTCCGCCACCTCTTCATGTAATTTCCATTTTTCACCATAATATGACTCATAATCACTTTCCTACTTTAAGCATCCGCCACCACATTTGCTCTACCTGGGTGATATGCCAAACTAAAATCATAATCTTTGAGATATTCCATTGACCTACATTGCCTTAAATTCAAATCTTTCTGGGAGAAGATATATTTCAAGCATTTGTGGTCCATGAATATCTCCAACCTTTCCCCAACAAATAGTGCCGCCAAATCTTCAACGCAAACACAACCGCTGTCAATCCAAATCATGTGTAGGTACCACCTTTCCATGTTGCATAAGCACTGCCCCAAGTCCTCTCCTAGATGCATCGGTATATATCACATAACCACCTCTTCCTACCGAGATCACCAGTATTGGGGATGAAGTGAGCCACTTCTTTAATTCCATGAAACTACGCCTGCACTCGAAGGACCATTCAAATAGCACTCCTTTTCTAGTGAGCCTTGTCAATGGTGCTGCAATTTTAGAGAAATCTTGGATAAACCGTCTATAATAGCTGGCCATACCAAGAAAACTCTGGATTTCCGACACTGTCTTTGGCTCCTCCCATTTCATAATCGCATCCACTTTTGCTGGATCCACAACCACACCTTCACTTGAGATAATATGCCCCAGAAACTGAATTTCTTTAAGCCAAAACTCACACTTATTATACTTTGCATAAAGCTGATGTTCTCTCAATATTTGCAATGCAATTCTCAAATGATTTGCATGCTCTTCTTCTGAGTTTTAATATACTAAAATATAATCTATGAACACCACAATGAATTGGTCTAAATAGGGATGAAAGATCCGGTTCATTAGGTTCATAAATGCCGCCGGTGCATTGGTTAGCCTAAAAGACATAACCACAAACTCATAATGCTCATACCTTATTCTGAATGTCGTCTTGTCTATGTCTTCCTCCCGAATCCTTAATTGATGGTATCCCGACCTCAAATCTATTTTAGAATACACCTTTGCTGATTGCAATTGATCAAATAAATCATCTATATGAGGAAGTGGATACTTGTTCTTTATGGTAACTTGATTCAGCTGATGGTAATCTATACACATTCTCATGCTTCCATCCTTCTTCTTTACAAACAAGACCGGCGCTCCCCATGGTGAATGACTTGGCCTAATGAACCCCTTTTCAAGTAACTCTTGCAATTGCTTCTTTAAGTCCTTTAATTCAATAGGTGCCATCCTACATGGCGCTTTAAAAATAGGCATACTACCCGGCTGCAGCTCTATAGTGAAATCCACCTCTCTATGCAATGCTAAAACTGGTAACTCTTCCAGAAACACGTCCACAAATTCTCTAACAACAGCTACCATATCCACTGCTTTTTCTGCTTTAACAAACTAACAGATGCCAAATAGGCTACACATTCTGCATTAATCAATTTCCTAGCCTTTAAGGTAGAGATAATGAATTTAGGAGTGTAGAATGGCATACCTTGGAACTTAAATAAATTTCCTCCGGGATAGCTGAACCTCACTTTCTTTTTCCTGCAATCACCACTGCTCCATATGCCTCTAACCAATCCATACCCAATATCACATCATACTCCTTTAATTGAAAAGCATAAAGCCTAGCCGGCAACTGATTACCCTGAACCATAATGGGTACCTCATCCAAGTAACATGTAGTAAGCACAAAATCCCCTGACGATACTTCTACCATAAGCTCACACTGCCTCTCCTCAAATGGATGGACCATAACATCAAGAAAATCTTCGGAAATGAAAGAATGGGATGCACCTGGATCAATTAATGTTCTTGTTGTATATTCAAGGACTGGTATAATACCTTCAATTAAATTTGATGCTTCTACTTGAGCCCTGGTAATTGCCATCACTCGACCTCGTCCTCCGCCCCTTTGATAAGGTGCGCCCCTTCCTTGCCTTGCCGATGATTACTGTTGTGGTTGTTATTGTTGCTGTTGTGGCACTCCTACCATAATTAATTCTCTGTGGGTATGGACAATTCCTTGCTATGTCCGGTTGATCACAATTGTAACACCATAATTCTCTGGGCTACCTTGTCGTGCTTTATTGAGACTCCTCCATCTCCAGTTTATAACCGCGCCCTTGCTGAAATCCTTGCTGCTTACCACCTCCTCGGCCTCGAAATATCTTCTTTAGCTTATTACCCCATTTTCCAAAGCCCGAAGAAGGGGGGTTGAATAGATTACCTAAAGCAGTTGCTGTTGTGGAATCACCTAAAGCAGTAATCTAGAAGGGGGGTTGAATAGATTACTACCGATTAAAACCAATTTAACCTTATTTTCGATGTTAACACTGGCTTGATGAAAACTTAAACAGATGTGAATAAAATTCGAGCTTTGACGTGCGTGCAGAATGTGATTGGGAAATCAGCAGTCTAACAAGAGTGTGAACAAATAATCGTGCCTACCATACATGTAACGTAAGAGTGTGCAAACCACAGGACACGATGATTTAAGGTGGTTCGGAGTACAAAACTCGTGTATCCTACGTCCACCATCCACCGTCCACACACACACATGGAAAACTACTTATGAAGCGAGTTCAACCTAACAACACATACGCATGGTATCTGAGGCAAACACGCACTCAAAACAGCCACACACATGTGGGTCGAGCACAAGGAATGCTCAAACCACCAAAACACACACAGATATCAGGAAATAGAATGAAAAGAAGAGTTCAGAGTTGCAGAACAAATCCAAAGATGAACTCCTCGAGGTGGTCGTCCAGAAGAACTTCAAGCTTCACGTTGATGACGATCAAATGATGAAGATGAAGCTTGACTTGAGGACGAACCGGCTTCAACTCCTCGTACAAGATAGATCTTCCTGGAACAGACAGGAGAGTTGAAGTAGAGCAGCAAGAAACCTTCTTGATCTTGACCTTTGCTTAGAGTTTTTGTGTGGAGGCTTCTCTCTGCAAAAATAACTCCATATGATCTATATATAGTGGTGTTCAAGTTTGGAGAGTCATGTCAGAAGGGAACACCTAATACAGATCACATGCCGTTCACACGTTAGACTTATCCTGCGACTGTCGAAAGATGCATTGTGTCTGTCGATAGGTACTTCTGCAAAACTGGCTTCCAGAACCATGTTGGTTACAGGAACCTTGGGCTGTCAACAGGCGACCTCTGGCTGTCGACAGGCAAGGTTGATCTGTGACATATGCACTTATCTGTCGACAACTAGCTTTTATTGCTTCCAGAGCTTGTTTGTTGTTGTCTTAATTATCTGTCGACACATGGCTTGGGGCCTGTCGACAGATGAGTACTTGATGTGTATTTCCAGTTCTGTTGCACTTGAGTTTGTTGCTTGTCTTGTGTGCATTCACACCTACATGAAAAACACTCTAAGTAAGACATCATGAATGCATAGATAGTCATAAAGTCATTTTTCATTTGATCATATCTTTCATGTCTTGATCATGTCTTTATCATGTTTGCAACATCAATCATGTCAATCATCAAAAACATTTAAGCATTCAATTATCATCATACACATTGTAACCCAACATTCTCCCCCTTTTTGATGATGACAAAAATTACAATTGATGATCTCCCCCTTTTAACAACACTCAAAAAGATAACTCATGCACAGATGGATAGAAGAAACCAAATAACTGTGATTTCATTGATGAAACGTGGATTATCACAAAAAGATATCCAGTACATGACACAAGCAAAAGCAAAAGGAAAATACAGAAATGACATAACTGACAGATCCACAAACCCAAACTAGAAGTGACTGAAAGACATAACCCTACAATGCTCAAATGATCCTACACAAACTAAGCATTGTCATTCCCAGGAGCAGTGGGATGATGGAATTCATGAAATTCAGTAGTAAGGTGAGCAAGTTGTTGCCTCTTTTGGTACGGCAGCAAGCTAACGTAGAGGGGGCTGAATAGGCTTTTCTGAAATCTGAAATAGAACCTTAAATACTGAAAATTATCACTTGAATGTTTGGTTAGTTTTGAGTAGCAGTGCGGAAGCAAATAAACAATCACACAGAGGACACAAAGAATTATCCTGGTTCGGCCCTTCCCACATAGAAGTCCTACGTCCAGTCCCGAAGCAACCTCTTGAGATTTTACTAACTTAGGTTACAGTCCCCCTCAAGGACAATACAACACCGAACACCCCAACTGGTCTTCTTCTCTTTCCCGGGTAAGAAGGCAGCCCACTTCTTTTACAGGTCAAGAAGCCAACCTCCTGGTACAAACCCTAGTATGGTTCTGCTAAACACAAACCCCTAGCTAGGTTTTACACTGTATACAGTCCTACAGTTGGACAAAGATCTTTCTTAGAAAAGAAAGAATAGTGCTGAGAGTTGGAACAGATGAATACCAACTAAATAAGACTCTCAGCGAAAAGATTCTCTTCCCAGATTACAAAGATTCACACAGAGAGAGTGAAGAGAGGAGAAGGAGCTTGAATGCTTGAGTGTTTCAGTTGCTTGAACACTTCTTCTTGTGCTCGGGCTCTTTCTCTCTTTTCCTTTGAGTGTATATGGAGTTTTTGGTTCCTTACAGGATGTACACTCCTTTAAAGATCTTCAGAAAAGCTCTATATGTTTCTTCTTCAGCCTTGCTTCATCTTTTATATGAGAGGCTTTTGAATAGATCCGTTGGAGTTCTAGCCATTGCTCACCTTCTCTTTCTTCTGATATTTTATGGTCTATGAGGTCTGCAAACACAGAAAAAAGTGTTTAGATAAAAGAGTGTTTCTGTCAAAAGGTTCATACCTCTATGTTTCCTGTTGCCACCCAGAAGTAGTAAGTAACCACCTTTTTCGTTGGCAGGAAAAGAGATCTAGAGAGATAAGCAAAAAGATCTCCTGTTAGAAACTTTTTGACTTTTCATTAGGCGCCAAACATATTTGAAACATCTGACTATAAAGGAAATCGATGTTTATATGAAGTCGATGTTTGGAAAAAATCGATGTTTAAGTGAAAACAAATCATTATTATAAATATGGGCAAACAATGTATGAGCAAATCATTGTTTTCACTTATCGAATCGTTACTACCATGAATTCATTGTTTGAGTGAAAGCAAATTGATGTTCTGGTCAAATTGATGTTTCTCTTATGAAATCGATGTTCTCACTTATCAAATCGAGGTGTGAGGCAAATCGATGTGCTCACTTATGAAATCATTACAGCTATCAAATCGTTGTTTAACTTATCGAATCGTTACGCGATCAAATCGTTGTTTAACTTACCGAATCATTACATGATCAAATCGGTATGAGTGCAAAATTGATGTTTCACTTACGAAGATGTGTAAGCGAAATCGATGTGGCACTGTGAACAGAAATCGATGTATATTGAATAGACATTAATTTATCTTTTCAGTGCAAATCACACAACAATAGTACAATAAATTTATACTTATTAGGAGAATATGATATTAAATATATTTAATAATATTTAATTAATCATAAGTTTTGTTATCACCAAAATATATTTGTTACCACCAAAATATAAGCGTAAAATATAAGATTGGTTCAACAATCTCCCCTTTTTTGGTGATGACAAAATTTATGAGAATTTTCTGATAAAAATACTTAAAGCATACAGAAAATTCATAGATAATGCATACTCTCCCCCTTTTTGTCACTAACTAAAAAGGAAGGATCTTACCATACATCGCTTCCCTTTGAAAATTTCTTACCATTGAGGGGTTCAACAATGATTGACATTAATTAATAACTCCCCCTTAGTGTATGCTCCCCCTAAGTGTTTTCTCCCCCTACGCATAAGGCTCCCCCTGACAAAGAGGGTCCTCTTGAGGATTCTTCACTTGTCTGTCGACAGGTGTTTCTTGGTGTGTCGACCTGTTGATCTCTTGAGTCATCTTGTTGACTGGTTGTTTGTCAAGTCTTCAAGATTTTTATCTGCATAGATCTTAGGAAAAGCTTGCGAACATTGTGAGTAGCATTGAAGTTTACTGAATATAACAAACATAAATTTAAGTTTAATAATAGAAACTAAAACTAAAGGATGACTACTTCCTCTTCAGATTGGAATGAAGTGAAGAGTTGGTAGTCACCAATCGGATGTTTATGAGCATCCTCTAACCATACCCATTTGAATGCCTTTTTCTTTTGTTCATCACGAGTAGATAGACATTTTCTTCCTTAATGTTGAAGCTACCTGAGGAGTTGTTCACTGAAGGTGTCTCCTGAGGTGTTACTTGGAATTTATGAGCCTTATCCTCAGCTTCTTTTTCATTAGAAGCTTCTTGAACGCTTATTTCTTCAGAGATTTCCTTTTTGAAAAAGATATGAGGCTCCATTTCAACCTGAGGTTCCTCCTTTACATCTTCTTCTTCATGTGGAAGGATAACTTCCTGAGGTGCTTCCTGTTGCTCCCCTTGAATGGTGATAGTTGGAGAGGATGGAGTTATAGCTTCCTGTCTTGTTTCTTTAAACACTAGACCATCAGTGTCTTCTTTTAGAATAGGAATGATTTCATCTTGAGGAGTTTCTGGATTTTCCTCAACTTGAGCAGTAGGTACTTCAGCCGTAATGGGTATTCCTTCATATGTGAGCTTTAGTTTGTCCCACATATCTTTAGCAGATTTACATGCGGATACTTTACTGAATTTTATTTTAGATAAAGCACAACATAAATAGTTCTTTGCTTTAAAATTTAGAGATAATTTATTCTTAACAGCTGTTGTAATGGCAAGAGTACCTTCAGCAAGAACAACAACAAAATCACCTACCTCAATTACCTGCCACAGATCAAAGTATGTGCCTCGAATGAAGCATTCCATTCTCATTTTCCAGTATTGGTAATCTTCTTCGTTGAAGAGTGGAGGTCTGATGACTGATTGGCCTTTAGAAAATCCTTGAGCTGCCATGGATCTTCTTAAGATCGTTGGATCTTCTTGATTAATCAGAGAACCTCACTCTGATACCACTTGTTGGCCTCTTTTGGTACGGTAGCAAGCTAACCTAGAGGGGGGGGGGGGGGTGAATAGGCTTTTCTGAAATCTGAGATAGAAGCTTAAACACAGAAAATTATCACTTGAAAGTTTGGTTAGTTTAGAGTAGCAGTGCGGAAGCAAATAAACAATCACATAGAGGACACAAAGAATTTATCCTGGTTCGGCCCTTCCCACATGGAAGTCCTACGTCCAGTCCCCAAGCAACCTCTTGGGATTTTACTAACCAAGGGTACAGGCCCCCTCAAGGATAATACAACACCCAGCACCCTAGCTGGTCTTCTACTCTTTCCCGAACAAGAAGGCAGCTCACTTCTTTTACAGGTCAAGAAGCCAACCTCTGGGTACATGATAATTACTAAATTTTAGTGTTAAATTTCATACATTTAGTAATTTTAGACATCTTTTATCTGTAAATAATGTACAGTTTGAATTTAATTTTCATTTCACCCCTAAATAGATTTTTGAGCAAATTAGTTTTGGTAGAACACATAGTAGACTCTCATTAAATAAATTCAATCCATTTTGCATAAATTGTCTAATTTTCTTTTTTTACAAATATTGTACATAAATTCTTGTAAATATTAGTTCATAAATAAAGTAGATTTTAAATAAATTTTAAATGAATATCCCACCCACTACAAACATGACACATACCCCACCCCCTCATAAATCCATTGTGCCATTACATCAATCTCTCAACTTAAATAAAAACCATCATACCATTTATCCCATCAATCCTATTAAAATAAATAAATGTTTTTAATACTCCACTTAAACCTTTCTTATATTTCTCACAAGAACCCACTAGAAGGCCAGGGTGGCTGGGGAGTGTTGGGCTTAGGCGGCCAGCAGAGCAAGCAGGTGCAGAGGTGATCTGCTGCTGAGGAGAGCAGCTGCGGCCGTGCGTGGAGCGATGGAGGAGCTCTGCTGAGCTCCAGATGTGGGGCATGAGGTGCAGCGCCAGGGCCAGAGCTGAGCTGGCGGTGTGAAGCCAGGCGCGATGCAGGGGCTATCCGAGCTCTGCCGTGCGGTGTGAAGGCTCGTGCGAGGCCGGAGATGAAGCAGGAATCTTTGCGGAGCAGCTCATGCGCATCTGGTGATCCGGCGGTGTGGAGCGCATGCAGGAGCCGGCTGCTGTGCGATGGCGATGCTGAGGTGGCGGGGTGTGCAGAGCAGCGGCCAGCTGTACGGCTTGGGCGGGAAGCGGTGCTATGCATGCGAATGGAGCCCATGCGATGAGGATGTTGAGGTGTGAAGCAGAGCTGGCGATCCAGGTGAGAGATGGTGCTGCTGCGGATGGCGATCCTGGTGCAGACGGGAGAGGAAGCAAGAGGCCCAGATGCCTATATAAGGACCTCAGGTCCTCTTCTCCGGGGTTGGACGGGGGGGAGTTTTTAGGATTTTAGTTCTAGCCTTTAGTTCTTCTTCTGTATTTTCTTGTTTTAGCAGAGCAGAGAGGGAGTGTTCTTGAGGCTGGTTCGGCCATTAGGAATTTCTGAGGATTTTAATTTCCATTTATCCGTACTTCCTATTCTTCCAGTTCATAGCAGCAGGGGCTCTCTAGTTCAGATTTTAGAGATAGTTCTTTTGCAAATTTTCTTTCCTGTACTTCTTCTTTCTGTAAACAGGGGAAGGAGAGGGATTAGCCAGTGGGATTTTGGGGAAATTGCTGCTTCCAATTTATTTCTGTACTCTCTCATTCCTGTTTGAGCAACTGAGCAAAGTTAGATCAGTTAATTTCACATTTCGTTTGTGTGAAAATTGTTATTTCTTCTGCATTGTTTCATTTCTTCCTTGTGAATTTTGTCGGTTCTTCTACATCCGGGAGGACCTCAGCAGCAGGGATTCGGCAGGGGTTCGGCTACAGGAAGGTAGGTTTATGTTTTCTTTTCGTCTGTAGGAGCTTCGAGAGGACTTCTGCAATTTATTTGGTTTGATGTGGCTGTTGGGAAGAGGATTGGATTCCAGGGAGCTCTTTCCCATTTCTTCTGTTCTAGCTTTTCATTTCTTGTGTGATGTATCATCCGAACCAGTGGAGTTGTCATATGCATTTCTTGCTCTTTGAGAGTTGTGAGTTTTATTTTGAATTCAGAATTTCGAGTGCTTCCTTTTTCCTGTGTATTGCAAGCCGATATGAGAGATCAATCCAATGACGTTTACTTCAGCTCTTCTGATTTCTTTTCATCAGTGTTTGATGCGATTGATCCAAGGATCTATTCCATTTCTTCTGTGCTCCAGAGGTGAGAAGGAAGTTGTTTCGTTTGCTTCCTCCCTTCTGTGAGGGATTCCGGAGGTCTGTGCATTGTGGAGTTTTCGGGGGTAGCAGTGAGAGCAACCAGCAATTGAGAGATCTGAGAGTTTAGCTCATTTTTCTGTTTTCTTTATTTTGTTTGAGATTTTATTTCATAGTCTTCTTATTCTCTTCTCAGTATAGATCAGATCATGAGCTTGACACTGTAGTTTAAATTGCTTTTACTGTTTGCTTATTTGTTCATCCCCTGAGCTATAGGGGTACATGGCTACATTGGGTTAATAATGTTCTTTGAGAATTTGTGTTCTGTCATCCTTTCAAATCATTTCAGATTTAAAGGTGCATCCGTATGTGCCTAGTTTACATCTCTCTCAGTTTGTCTGATCCCTCAATGGAGAGGGTACAGTGATACCAACTCTTTGGTTTTAATTCTACCGTTCTTTCATTAAGTTTGATCTGTCGAGAGTGTGTGGGATTAGATCGACGTCATTTACATATTCACTTTTAATGTATTGTCGAATGGTGTCAAGTCAAGGTAGTTTAATTCAAGCTCTATTCAGCCTCTCCGTGGATATGACCTGTTCTTACCACCATGCTAGTTCATCTTTGTTGTTTAATTTTGTGAGACAGTTTAGAGAAGTGCGCTTATCGATCTGTGCATGAACTTGAACACGAGAGTGCACAACCAACAATGTCGCGCGTTTCATCTTGGCGCCGTTGCCGGGGGGCATTAGAGTTTGATTTAATTCTGTTTTGATTTGATTTCATTTGCTTTGGGCTTTACATTGACTTGTTATTGGGCTTTCGTTTCAGATTTGTACAAGTAGTGGAACTTGGAGATTGGGCTTGGCATTTGAGGCCCATTGGAGGAGGAGAGCTTGCTGAAATTTTTGTTAATTACTTTTAATTCTGAATTTTAGATAGAAAGAGTGTGAGTGGAGCTTGTAGTGAGGATTTCTTGTACTCTCTGTGCATGTACAGAGATTTCTCTTCAGTTGGCATGTAATAATTGGACTTTTTGTGGTTTGATTGGTTTGGCATTAGTCTATAGTACCATTTCATATTTTCTTAGTTAAATTTCATTTCATTCAGTTTAAAAATCAAATAAAAATTAAAAACTTCTAAAATCTAATTTTTTTTCCAAATCGCTCTTTCATGTTAGCCATTTGTTGGTAAATAAAAATTTCATCTCTCAAGATTAGAATCTCATGTTTTAGGACATTCATCACTTTAATTGTCATTTGAATTCAATTTTGTTCTTTGCATTGAAGAGAGCGGGGGAAAGGTAGACTTCCACCACTTGTTTCATGCATTAGACTTAGCATTAGAAAATCCATTGTTTGAATTTGATCTTTGCATTTCATATTTGAAAAGGGACTATTTAAGGGCTTAACCCATTAGATAAAAAGATAAGGTGAGGGATTTCATCACCCTTTCCTTTGCCCAAAAATCACAAAAAATTTCACATTCTTGCATTGTCCTAAACTTTCAATAAAAATCAGTATACTTGGCCCTAGGGTTCATAATTAGATTTGTTCTTTCTTAATTCTAAGACTTATCTTTAGTCTGGTGTCTAGGATTAGAGGTTAAAAAGCTTACGCTTAAGTGAGTTAGAGGTTATTTAATTGGGTCCTTGCGAAAGCAAGGGGGGCCTCCCTCTACTCCACCACTTACCTGGCCGACAAGAAGAGTTAGAATTGAATTTAAGCAAGCATAAATCTGATTTTGAGAAAAATAACATAAGTCCAAGGAACACTTAGTGGTAGGTTAATTTGATTTGAAAGTGTTTGTTTGTTTGTGTTTGTTTAAAAATTCATCAAAAGTCAATAAAAATCTTAAAAAATTCAAAAATCATAAATAGAAGGCTTTTCATCTGTGCATGCTTGGCAGACGCTCCCAGGACTTAGATTTGGTTCAACCTATAGACGAGATTAAAGATTCTTTCATAGGATGGCCAATCAAAACCATAATCAAATTGATAGGAATATGGAGGAGGCTGCACCCAGACAGATGAAGGAATACTTTATTCCTTCTAACTATCAACCTGCCACTTGTATCAGGCCGGAAATTCTGGCAAATCATTTTGAGATCAAACCTGGAACCATTCAGATGTTGCCATCCTTTTATGGCAATCCTAATGAAGATCCTTATAGGCATATAGATGAGTTCCTAGAGATCTGTTCCACTGTAAGGATCCAAAACTTCACTGAAAATGCCTTAAGGTTGACCCTATTTCCATTCTCCTTAAAAGACAAGGCCAAACATTGGTTGGGAACCATAGGGAGAACTATCACAACTTGGCCAGAAATGCCAGGAATTTTTAAAGAAATTTTACCCGATTGGCCGAACAACACCATGAGAAGAGCAATCACTGGATTTTCCCAACACCCGGGAGAATTAATGCATGAATCAGGGGAGAGACTAAAGGAGTTGCTTAGAAAATGCCCCCATCATGGTTTGTCGAGGTGGCAAATAGTTCAAGCCTTTTATGAAGGACTGACTGAATCAAATAGGCAAATGGTTGACGCTTCGTGTGGGGAGCATTCATGACTAAGAGTGAGGATGAGGCATATAATCTTTTTGAAACATTGAGTGAGAACTCTATCAATCATGCCTCACTCTACTCTTATGAGAGAGCGTTAGGACCTGTGAAGAAGGCAGGGATGTATGAAGTAAGAGGAAGAGGGGAACCAGACTCTAGGGTAGAAGATCTGATAGCCAGACTTGACCAAGATTGGAGCAGAAGTTGGAACAAAAATTCGATCAATTATTATCTTTGACTGGGCAAACCACACCCAAAATTTCTCAACAACCTGAAACTTGTGCTATGTGTGCTAGCCCAGCTCATCCACACGATGCTTGTCCCACTACTGCCCAATTACCTCCTTTCATTCAGGAATAAGTCCAAGCTGCTCAAGGCTTCTACAACCCTCCTATGATCCATACTCCAACACATACAACCCTGGTTGGAGAACCATCCAACTTTTCATGGAAAAATCAATCTGAACAAGTTTCCCAACCTACCTTCAAGCAATCCATGTACGGTCAATCCTATCCCAATCAGAATTCGGGATTTGGCCAATCTTCTAACTCAAAACCTCCACAATTCCAAGGAAATCAAAATTCCAATCAATTTGCTCATACAAATTTCCAACAACCTTCATATCAACCACCACCTCCTCAACCTAATTGGGATGATAAAATGAATCAACTCCAGAACATGATGGCGACTCTGTGCCAAACTGTGCAAGAACAACAAACTCAATATCAGACTCAAACTCAAAATTTTCAACAAAATTTGGCAAGGATAGAGTCTCAAATTGCTGATGTATGTCAAAGGAGGGAACTGGTCAGTTACCAAGTCAAACCGTAGCAAACCCAAGAAACAACCCTCCCGGATTCTACCAGAACTAGCAATACCATCAGGGTCAGGGGTACAGACCACCACCTGCTAGACAAAATGCACCTCCACCACAGAACCCACAACAAGCTTTTGTCAGAACATTCCTGCACCTCAAAATCAAAACCAACCTATACAACAGGATCATCCTCCTGCCCAAGCTAGGGGCCCACAAGTAGAAATGCTAAAACTGTGTCTACTTTAAGAAGTGGAAAGATCAGACTAAATCCTCACCCACACATGTCACATTACATGAGGAGAAAAGGAAATTGAAATTGAAGAAAATTGAAGAATTGTTGAAAAAGACAAATCCAAGGAAAAGAGAAAATAATGAAGAATCCTAGACACAATCAGAGGAATGAAGATCCAAACTGTTACATTCCAAGAATCCCTTTTCCTGAAGCCTTAAAGCCAAAAATAAAAAACAAACCAACTGGCAATGAAGAACTCTTGGAACTGTTTAAACAAGTTCACATCAACATTCCTCTGCTTGATGCTATCAAGCATGTGCCTGCCTATGCCAAATTCCTAAAAGAAATGTGTACTCCAAAACGTGAAGTGAGAAACAAAACTGAAACAATAATTCTTCGAGAATTGTGAGTACCATGTCTTAAACAACTCCCTAAAAGCTCAAAGATCCAGGCACTCAACTAATTCCTTGCACCATCGGTGGAGTCACATTTGAGAGCGGCCTTTTAGATTTGGGAGCCAGTGTCACTCTCTCTACCTTCTGCTATTTTTGAGAAATTCAAGATAGGAGAATTGAAACCCACTTCTGTTGTCCTTCAACTCCGATCGTTCTGTCACCACTCTCCAAAGGCTTAGTTGAGGACGTGATCGTAAAAATCAATGATTGTTACTTTCCAGCTGATTTCATCATTTTGGACATGAACACTCCACAAGATTTAACCCAGTCCACCATCATCCTTGGTAGACCTGTTTTGCCACAGCTAGAGCCAATATTGACTGTGCTACTGGGATGATGGATATATCATTTGGGGATAGGCGGGTTAGTATCAACATTTTTAGGGCATCTAGGCATCATGATGAAGGAGAAAGTTGTCTAGTGGTAGACACCTTGGAAGAGTCTTGTGTGGAAGAAGCAATAGACCAACCCTGTGCTCTAGGGTTTGAGGGAGAGGAAGGACAATTTAATTCTATGTTTCAAGATAATGATCCATCAATTCCATTTGAGTGTCCTCCTAAGGTTGAGCTAAAACCCCTCCTGCAAATTTAAAGTACATCTTTTTAGGAGAGAATGAGACATGGCCCATCATAATCGCTAGTGATCTTGAGGAAGGGCAGGAAAGGAAATTGATTGATGTTTTGAAGAGTCATAGGAGAGCTATAGGTTGGACAATAGATGATCTGAGAGGGATAAGTCCTTCAGTTTGCACACATCGCATGTACTTAGAAGAGAATGCCAAAAGTTCAATCGAAATGCAAAGAAGACTAATCCCAACATGAAAGAAGTTGTTAAGAAGGAAATTGTCAAATGGCTGGATGCAGAATTTATTTATTCCCATCTCTGATAGCCAGTGGGTTAGTCCAACTCAAGTTGTGCCTAAAAAGTCTGGACTAACCGTGATTCAAACTGAAAAAGGTGAGCTCATTCCCACTAGGCTGGCTACAGGATGGAGAGTGTGCATTGACTATCGTAAACTGAATACAATGACTAAGAAAGACCATTTCCCCTTGCCTTTCATTGACCAAATCTTAGAGAAACTGGCAGGCCAAAAATTCTTTGTTTCCTTGATGGATACTCAGGGTATAACCAAGTGGCTATTCACCCCGATGACCAAGAAAAGACCACTTTCACATGTCCATTTGGAACCTTTGCCTTTAGACGCATGCCATTCGGGCTGTGCAATGCCCCTGCAACTTTTCAATGTTGCATGTTGTCTATTTTCTCAGACATGGTTGGGGTTACTTAGAAGTCTTCATGGACGATTTCTCTGTGTTTGGAAATGACTTTGATTCGTGCCTCGACCATTTGACTGAAGTGCTCAAAAGATGCATTAATGCCAATCTTGTCTTAAGTTGGGAAAAGAGCCACTTCATGGTTAAGGAGGGAATTGTCTTAGGGCATATTGTCTCAGGGAGAGGGATAGAGGTAGATAAAGCCAAGGTAATCTCATTTCCGAATTACCTCCTCCCAACTCTGTCAAACAAATTCGATCCTTCCTTGGTCATGCGGATTCTATAGGAGGTTCATCAAAGATTTTTCCAAAATTGCAAGGCCATTAACTTCTTGTTGAAAAGACACTCCTTTCATCTTTGACGAAGCTTGTCATAAAGCATTTGAGGACTTAAAAGACATTTTAACCAGAGCTCCAATTCTACAATCTCCAGATTGGTCATTACCATTTGAGATAATGTGCGATGCTTCAGATTATGCAGTAGGTGCCATTTTGGGCCAGAAGAAACTAAAGGATCTGTGGTGATTTATGTGCAAGCAGAACATTGAATGATGCTCAGATTCGATACACAACCACTGAAAAAGAGCTCCTAGCTGTTGTTTTTGCCTTAGAGAAATTCAGATCTTATCTCTTAGGAGCCAAAATCATTGTTTTCACTGACCATGCTGTCTTGAGGCATTTGCTTGCCAAAAAGGATGCCAAGCCTAGATTGATCAGATCGATTCTATTGTTACAAGAGTTTGATATGGAAATTCATGATAAGAAAGGATCCAAGAATGTGGTAGCTGACCACTTGTCTAGAATTGTTGCCCCGGACTCTATGCCCATTAGAGATGCTTTCCGGATGAGCACATTTTAGCTGTCTCTAACATTTTATCTCCATGGTACGCACACATTGTGAACTACAAAGTCATTGGACGAGTACCTAGAGATTGGACCAAAAATGAGAGAGAGAGATTCTTTGCTAGAGACAAGTACTTTATTTGGGAGGACCCAGAGCTATTTTTCATAGACCAGACCAAGTGATAAGAAGATGTGTCCCTGAGAGTGAGCATCAAAGTGTCCTCAAGTTTTATCATTCTCTCGCCTGTGGGACACTTTTCAGGAAGAAGACCGCTGCTAAGGTCTTAGACTCTGGTTTCTACTGGCCCACATTGTTTAAGGATGCTCATCAATTTTGTAAGGCTTGTCCTAGATGTCAAACCATGGGAAATATTTCTAAGAGGGACATGATGCCTCTTAACCCCATTTTGGTTGTAGAAATTTTTGATGTCTGGGGGATAGATTTTATGGGACCTTTTCCACCGTCCTTTGGATACACGTACATTCTAGTTGCTGTTGATTATGTGTCCAAATGGATAGAAGCCATTGCCACAAAGACCAATGATCATAAGGTGGTTATCAAATTTGTTCAGAAAAACATCTTTTCTAGATTTGGGTGGCCCAAAGCAATCATTAGTGATGGAGGACCTCATTTCATTAACACTCATTTAGGACCCTCCTAAGGAAGTATGGGATCACCCATAAGCTGGCAACACCTTACCATCCCCAAACTAGTGGCCAGTGGAAGTATCAAACAGGGAGATTAAAACATTCTTCAAAAGTCGGTTAGGCCTGATAGGAAAGACTGGTCAGAAAGGTTAGATGATGCATTGTGGGCCTATCGAACCGCTTTCAAAACTCCATTGGAATGTCTCCTTACCGGCTTGTCTTTGGAAAATCATGTCATTTTCCGGTCGAACTTGAGCATAGAGCCTATTGGGCTATTAAACAAGTCAATCTTGACTTAGCCCAAGCTGGTCAACAAAGGACCCTTCATCTGAATGAGCTAGAAGAGCTCAGAAATGAGGCCTACGAAAGTTCCAAGATCTATAAAGCCAAGGCCAAAGCATTCCATGACAAACACATTCATAGAAAAACTTTTCAAGTGCATGATAAGGTCTGGCTATTTAATTCTTGGCTTCGTCTCTTTCCGAAAAATTGAAGTCCCGGTGGGATGGGCCTTACATGGTTGTCAAAGTCTATGACAATGGCGCTGTCGTTATTCTTGATCCTAAAACTGGACAATCGTCCACTGTTAATGGGCAGAGGTTAAAGCATTTTTTTGAAAACCCGTCTTCCTTGAAAGTTGAGTCTACCAAGCTAGATGAGCCAAGTGAAGCCTAATTGCGTCTGGCTGAAGACAATAAACTTAGCGCTTTTGGGAGGCAACCCAAGTGTACAGATTTCCTTCATCAGATAATTCTCTGTCTTACTTTCTTTTCCTGTGAATAAGTAGGGGGGAGAGGTAGAATAAAACATGCATTCATAGTCCCCACCCTAACTATTGTTTCTTTTCTTGAGTTTGTACATATGCAAATAAAAACTTCACAATGTTTCATTTTGGAATAAAAATCGTGGCTTTGCGCATCCCAGACTAGGTGTGTGATCTTTAACCATTAAAATTTTGTGGTTGTCACATTCCCTTGCAAGTATCCATGTTAGGTAGCCTCTAGTAAAGGATTACATGTACTCTTGTCTACCTTATGTAAGAATTTATGGCAGGAAGTTTCATACACACACTACAAAGCCACTTAGATTAGCTGAACCCGAATGTAGCAAATTTGTTAAGGCTAGTAGGAGAGAGGTGATTGGTTTTCTCCCCTCCCCTTAAGTGAATTGCGAAGGAAGTGAAGGTATGTGATCAAGGAACCTGACTGTTCATCCTTCCGTAAAGAGGAAAAGAAAAGAAAAAGCAAAAGCAAAAGAAAAATATATCCATGAAAAATGCCCCGGATCTGAGTAAAGTTGGATTCGCTACTCTTGAAAAGTGATGGGTTGTGCAGCATTATGGATGAAAAGAAAAAAATCTGAGTGCACAAAGTGCAAATAAAGGGACAAAAGTCCTCAACTCAGAGAAATAATCCTCAAGGAAGTTGGGCAGAATGGAACTGAGAGAAACAACCCGATCTGACTGAGCAAGGATCTTATTCCACAATTCTTTTCTTCTCCCTCGAATTAATCTAATCTCAATTACTAGCTGAAACAAAGGAGCTTCAGAAGGGCTGATGTGAACTCTTAAGTGGGCTATCACTCGTGCACTAATTTCTCGCCATAAGCCTTTACAGTTAGGAAAGACATGTCTTTACATTAATCTTTTACAAGATGACTGCTTAACATGAGACATTACATCTTCTAGTCCTACATTTGGTGTAATTTTTATTGCTAGGGGACTAGCAATGTTCAAGTATGGGGGAGTGATAATTACTAAATTTTTAGTGTTAAATTTCATACATTTAGTAATTTTAGACATCTTTTATCTGTAAATAATGTACAGTTTGAATTTAATTTTCATTTCACCCCTAAATAGATTTTTGAGCATATTAGTTTTGGTAGAACACATAGTAGACTCTCATTAAATAAATTCAATCCATTTTGAATAAATTGTCTAATTTTCTTTTTTACAAATATTGTACATAAATTCTTGTAAATATAGTTCATAAATAAAGTAGATTTTAAATAAATTTTAAATGAATATCCCACCCACTACAAACATGACACATACCCCACCCCCTCATAAATCCATTGTGCCATTACATCAATCTCTCAACTTAAATAAAAACCACCATACCATTTATCCCATCAATCCTATTAAAATAAATAAATTGTTTTTAATACTCCACTTAAACCTTTCTTATATTTCTCAAGGAACCCACTAGAAGGCAGGGCGGCTGGGGAGTGTTGGGCTTAGGCGGCCAGCAGAGCAAGCAGGTGCAGAGGTGATCTGCTGCTGAGGAGAGCAGCTACGGCCGTGCGTGGAGCGATGGAGGAGCTCTGGAGCTCCAGATGTGGAGCATGAGGTGCAGCGCAAGGCCAGAGCTGAGCTGGCGGTGTGAAGCCAAGCGCGATGCAGGGGCTATCCGAGCTCTACCGTGCGGTGTGAAGGCTCGTGCGAGGCCGGAGATGAAGTAGGAATCTGTGCGGAGCAGCTCGTGCGCATCTGGTGATCCGGCGGTGTGGAGCGCATGCAGGAGCCGGCTGCTGTGCGATGGCGATGCTGAGGTGGCGGGGTGTGCAGAGCAGCGGCCAGCTGTATAGCTTGGGTGGGAAGCGGTGCTGTGCATGCGGATGGAGCCCATGCGATGAGGATGTTGAGGTGTGAAGCAGAGCTGGCGATCCAGGTGAGAGATGGTGCTGCTGCGGATGGCGATTCTGGTGCAGACGGGAGAGGAAGCAAGAGGCAAAGATGCCTATATAAGGACCTCAGGTCCTCTTCTCCGGGGTTGGACGGGGGGGGGGGGGAGTTTTTAGGTTTTTAGTTCTAGCCTTTAGTTCTTCTTCTGTATTTTCTTGTTTTAGCAGAGCAGAGAGGGAGTGTTCTTGAGGCTGGTTCGGCCATTAGGAATTTTTGAGGATTTTAATTTCCATTTACCTGTACTTCGTTCTTCCAGTTCATAGCAGCAGGGGCTCTCTAGTTCAGATTTTAGAGATAGTTCTTTTGCAAATTTTCTTTCCTGTACTTCTTTTTTCTGTAAACAGGGAAGGAGAGGGATTAGCCAGTGGGATTTGGGGAAATTGCTGCTTCCAATTTATTTCTGTACTCTCTCATTCCTGTTTGAGCAACTGAGCAAAGTTAGATCCAGTTAATTTCATATTTCGTTTGTGTGAAAATTGCTATTTCTTCTGCATTGTTTCATTTCTTCTTCTGTGAATTTTGTCGGTTCTTCTACATCCGGGAGGACCTCAGCAGCAGGGATTCGGCAGGGGTTCGGCTGCAGGAAGGTAGGTTTATGTTTTCTTTTCGTCTGTGAGAGCTTCGAGAGGACTTCTGCAATTTATTTGTTTTGATGTGGCTATTGGGAAGAGGATTGGATTCCAGGGAGCTCTTTCCCATTTCTTCTGTTCTAGCTTTTCATTTCTTGTGTGCTGTATCATCCGAACCAGTGGAGTTGTCATATGCATTTCTTGCTCTTTGAGAGTTGTGAGTTTTATTTTGAATTCAGAATTTCGAGTGCTTCCTTTTTCCTGTGTATTGCAAGCCGATATGAGAGATCAATCCAATGACGTTTACTTCAGCTCTTCTGATTTCTTTTCTTCAGTGTTTGATGCGATTGATCCAAGGATCTATTCCATTTCTTCTGTGCTCCAGAGGTGAGAGGGAAGTTGTTTCGTTTGCTTCCTCCCTTCTGTGAGGGATTCCGGAGGTCTATGCATTGTGGAGTTTTCGGGGGTAGCAGTGAGAGCAACCAGCAATTGAGAGATCTGAGAGTTTAGCTCATTTTTCTGTTTTCTTTATTTTGTTTGAGATTTTATTTCATAGTCTTCTTATTCTCTTCTCAGTATAGATCAGATCATGAGCTTGACACTGTAGTTTAAATTGCTTTTACTGTTTGCTTATTTGTTCATCCCCTGAGCTATAGGGGTACATGGCTACATTGGGTTAATAATGTTCTTTGAGAATTCGTGTTCTGTCATCCTTCCGAATCATTTCAGATTTAAAGGTGCATCCGTATGTGCCTAGTTTACATCTCTCTCAGTTTGTCTGATCCCTCAATGGAGAGGGTACAGTGATACCAACTCTTTGGTTTTTAATTCTACCTATTCTTTCATTAAGTTTGATCTGTAGAGAGTGTGTGGGATTAGATCGGCGTCATTTACATATTCACTTTTAATGTATTGTCGAATGGTGTCAAGTCAAGGTAGTTTAATTCAAGCTCTATTCAGCCTCTCCGTGGATATGACCTGTTCTCACCACCATGCTAGTTCATCTTTGTTGTTTAATTTTGTGAGACAGTTTAGAGGAAGTGCGCTTATTGATCTGTGCAATGAACTTTGAACAACGAGAGTGCACAGCCAACAATGTCGCGCGTTTCAGTACAAACCCCAATATGGTTCTGCTAGACACAAACCCCTAGCTAGGTCTACACTATATATAGTCCTACAACTGGACAAAGATCTATCTTAGAAAAGAAAGAACAACGTTGAGAGTTGGAACAGATGAACACCAACTGAATGAGACTCTCAACGAAAAGATTCTCTCCCCAGATTACAAAGATGCACATAGAGAGAGTGAAGAGAGGAGAAGGAGCTTGAATGCTTGAGTGCTTCAGTTGCTTGAACATTTCTTATTGGGCTCGGGCTCTTTCTCTCTTTTCCTTTGAGTGTATGTGGAGTTTTTGGTTCCTCACAGGATGTACACTCCTTTAAAGATCTTCAGGAAAGCTCTATATGTTTCTTCTTCAGCCTTGCTTCATCTTTTATATGAGAGGCTTTTGAATAGATCCGTTGGAGTTCTAGTCGTTGCTTATCTTCTCTATCTTCTGATATTTTGTGGTCTACGAGGTCTGCAAACATAGAAGAAAGTGTTTAGATAAAAGAGTTTTTCTGTCAAAAGGTTCATATTTCTATGTTTCCTATTGCCACCCAGAAGTAGTAAGTAACATCTTTTTTCGTTGACAGGAAAAGAGATCTAGAGAGATAAGCAAAAAGATCTCCTGTCAGAAACCTTTTGACTTTTCATTAGGCGCCAAACAGATTTGAAACATCTAACTATAAAGGAAATCGATGTTTATATGAAGTTGATGTTTGGACAAAATCGATGTTTAAGTGAAAGCAAATCATTATTATAAATATGGGCAAATCGATGTATGAGCAAATCGTTGTTTTCACTTATCGAATTGTTACTACCATCAATTCGTTGTTTAAGAGAAAACAAATCGATGTTCTAGTCAAATCGATGTTTCGCTTATGATCGTTGTTTAACTAAACGAATCGTTACGCGATCAAATAGTTGTTTAACTTACCAAATCGTTACATGATCAAATCGGTATGAGTGCGAAATGGATGTTTCACTTACAAAGTCGATGTGTAAGCGAAATCGATGTGGCACTGTGAACAGAAATCGATGTATATTGAATAGACATTGATTTATCTTTTCAGTGCAAATCACACAGCGATAGTGTAATAAATTTATATTTATTAGGAGAACATGATATTAAGTATATTTAATAATGTTTAATTAATCATAAGTTTTGTTATCAGCAAAATATATTTGTTATCACCAAAATATAAAAGTGGTTCAACATAAGCTGCTACTGGAGTTGAACTTGGGAATCTGCAAGAGCGTCCATTCGGGTGTTGAGCTAATCAAATCGTGTAGTGAAAAGCTGGGTCATCTGAGCCATCTGACGGCCATGAAATCCCGAAGGTCTTGAGCTGCAGCCTGTGGAGCTGATTCATCAAGAACATCTTCAGCATCACCCTGAACATCCATGTGCTTCGGATGAGAATCTGCATCACTGTCCTCAGCATCTTCAGAATCTTCCTCTTCTTCCGGCTCTTGACCCTTGAGAGTCCGGGTGACTCTCCCAGCAACCATTTTGTAGCCCATCCAATGGGCAGAGGTGAGATCATAAGCATTGCGGGTTTTGAGAGGGACGAGCTCACTCGCAGTGAGTTGGATGCCAAGGAAGGAGAGAAGAGAAGTGATGGGGCAGGCATAGAGCATTGACCTCTTAGGATTGTTGAAACATTGCTTGAGGAGGTCAAGCATGAGATGGGGTATATTTATCTGCTGGCCTTGAGGAAGAAAAAGAAGAGGGACATGTGAACCTCGGTCATAAGCTCCCGACTGCCATCTTTTGGAGCAATCATAGTGGTGAAGATGTGGTGAATCATGGGGTGGAGTGGGGGAAAGGTGTTAGCATTGAGTTTCACAACCTCCTTGGTTGAATCATAGGTTTGGAGGGTAATGAGGTTGAAATACTCTGAGGCATTGAGATGGGTGACAAGAATGTCAGCCCCGGAGTTGGGAATCTGGAAGGCACGACTCTGAAGGTTGGAAGTGATTTGGAATGTCGTACCTTTGATAGTGGTATACAGTTCCTGATGCACTATCATCCCCATGTTGTTGAATAACTCCGTCACAGTAGTCGGGGAGTACTACTTGTGGGATTTGAGAAAGGAGGTCCAGCCCTGGGTGGCAAAAAGGGACTCCATGCCTTCGAACATGTCCTCCAGAGAGGGGAAATCCACATATACCGTGGCTGGACAAACCCTTGGAAGACTCCCCAGACCCTAGTGAGTTGCAAATCCAGAGGAACAATGTGTTTCGGCAGGAAATCAGCCCGGTGCTTGCTCTGGCGCCCTGCGGGAGGCTTAGAACCTTCGCCAGCTTCAGACGAAGTGGGGCGTTGACGAGAAGCACGGAGCTTCCTCCGAGATTCCATGGGAGATGTGATGCACAGGAAGGAGATGAGCAATAGACAAGAGGGAGACAAGAGGAATAAGACAGAGGGAAGGGTTGTGCGGTTGTGGAGAGAAGAGAGAGTTGGGGTTTAAGAGGGAAGGACACACCTTTTGAGGGAAGGTGAGGGATGAGGAGTCGTGGGTTCCCCTTTAGGTCTATTTAGGAAGTGTTTGAAATAGAGGGGACCTACAAAATCCAGTCAGGAGTGGAACCGGTTGGGCTTCTGAATGGCCTAGAATTCCATCTGTCGACAGGCGTATAGTAGCTGATGACAGATGTTGTCCAGAAATGTGCCAGAACAGGATTTTGACAGAAATGAATGGGGAATGAGTGTTCAAATGGAATTTTAAGGTTGAGAGCTGGTACATACCCATCATAAAGTGTCATACACACTAGTGGTAAGACATTTAAATGTTCTACAATGGTCAAGAGATAATACTCCGGAAATCTTATGTTGTAGCATTTAGAAGACACCATTCAAAAGTATATGAATATAAGATAACCCCTTTGAATAAAACTATTGTAGAGAGACTTATTTCTGGTGGTGTTGATGAGAGAAGATAATATTCAAATCAGCATTTGTCAATAAACAAGGATTTGATCTTGATTAAAAACCATGGAGGCTTCACTCTATTTCTAATGTTGGATGATGTTGCATATTGATGTGGGGTAAGTGGTAATCAAGTTCATTTTCACATTTTGACGTGAAGGTAGACATTGGCGATGCCCATACCTCCAGCTACTCAGTGTTTATAACCATTATACCGTTGTGCAGAGGTGACATGTGAACTTTTTGACGCAAAGATAGATATTTGTGATGCCCATGTCCCCGGTTACTCAGTTATACTCATCATTGCTCTGCCTTTGCCCCCCAATTTTTTTTTTATTTGTCAAAAAATTTGAAATAGGTAGCTTTTCTCCCTTTTTTTATTTTAATTGAAAAATCAAGTTCAAGAAGTTGTTTAATGTCAAAAGCCAATCGAGAATATTAAGTCCAAAAATCTTCTTACTTGTCAACCCATTTCAGAAATATGACCATCCATAAAAGTTATTCAATTGAGTTTTATTAAGGCCATTAGATTTGTTCAATGTGTTCTAAATGATACAACCTAGACTCATGCACAAAATATTATTTCAAAATCATTGTGATTAAGTCAATGTCTTTGGTTCTGTGTGAGTATGAAAGGTTGTAAGTAAATATAAGTACCCAATTCTCCCCTTGAAAAGAATTATGAACATACTCAAGGAAAAATATTGAGGAATGAAGAAGAATTCACACAAGAAGGGCATCTGTCGACAACAGAAATGTGGTTGTCGATAGCTACTGTGACACAACAAGAATGTGGTTCTGGAAGAGGGTATCTATCGACAGATGGTGTCTTGGCTGTCGACAGCAGCAGGAAAAACATTGTTGGGGCTTTCAATTGAGGGACATGTGGATCACATGATTGAGATATGATGACAAAATGATTATGAAGGGTGTCCCTCAAGCATCTCACTTATACCATTTGACTTACTCCCCCATAATGTGTGCATGTGGTGAAACAACATTCAAGCAATTCAAGCAGTTATATACGCATTCTGCCAAACTTGTGCATAAAGAGGAAACATCCATGAGCAAGTGAGCACCAAAATTTCATTCTTTAAAGAGATGTTGTTTTTGAAGACTCAATTTTTTTTTAATTGATTGATGACCTTTATGTATAAGAAGACTATGGATACTTGGCGGAGTTATTTTTAATGCTATGAGTTTCGAACAAGCCTAACTGTTCTTCCACATTTCACCATTTGATATACCACATAGTCACTACACACAAAGGTCATTTTTTTCCTGAATTAGGCATTAGTGTTATTAAATTTTACATAAGCCCATTTCTCTTCTCAGTGATGTAAACCTATCTTCTAACAAAGGTTTAGTGAAGATGTCGGCCTTTATCACACAATTGACTAATGCTTAGAAGATTGTGATTAAGACCATCAACTAAAAGCATATTTTCTTTGGAGTTTGAGGGATACTTACCTACCTTACCTGTGCCAATTATTTGGCCCTTATTGTTACCTCCAAACATGACTTGACCTCCATCTTTTTCAACCAGCAAACAGAATTTACCTTTATCGCCCGTCATGTGCCTCGAGCAGCCACTGTCCAAGTACCATTTGTATTAATTTAGGCTACTACGCATTCCTACATAGATAGATCAGACAAAAGGTTTTGGTACCCAAATTACTATGGGTCCCAATCTTTCATTCATGCCAAAAAGTAAATACTTTGGAATCCACACTTGTTTGCATTTTAACGCTTTCAAATTATTCCAGCATTGAGTTTCAGTATGGTCAAGTTTCTTACAATAGTTGCATGATGGAGTTTTACTTTTTGCATTTCTTTTACTGTTGTGTTGAGATTGTGGGTCTTTTTTCCCTTTTTGTTGCTTGGTTGGCTTTTCTTTTTCAGCAGATTTCTAGGCTTGTCGACAGTCCACTTTGAGTCTGTCAACAGATGCCTTTCCTTTTTGAGCAATTGAAACCTTTTGTTTATTTTTCACTTCCTTACGTTTAGCTTGGACATTCCTGCTTGTACTAGGTCTGCACTCAACAAATGATGTGATAAAATTTTCAAGTTTCTTTTGACTTTCATTTTGAAATCCAAGCCCATGCCTTGTTATGTTTGTCTTAACTCCCAAAATAGCATCAAGATTTTGCTTTCCTTTTACAAATATTGACAGATCTTCATTTTTTCTTTTTAGTTCCTTTTGGACCTCTTCAATCTTTTTCTTAATCTCTTGGTTTTCATTTTGAAGAGTTTCTGCAAGTGTATTTAGGACTTGTTTTTCTTTTTCATTTTCTTGGAGTTTTTCTTTCATGCAATCCATTTCAGCAAAGTGGCTTTCCTTTTCAATCTTCATTAGGTATATCTCTTTAGTTAGGATTGCAAGTTGTTCATCATTGTTTGTGCTATGAACAATAGTGGTGATTTTCTTTTTTAGTGCTTTGTTTTCAGATTTATATTCACAAAATTTTCAAACAATAAGGTATATGCCTCTTCCAATTCATCAACAGTGTAATTTTCAAAGGAAGAGTTTACCTCACTGGAATCCTCACTTCTAGCCATTAGACACTGGATCTCTTCATCATCAGAACTTTCTTGAGCATTCTTATCTTCATCTTCATCACTCCAAGTTGCTATCATGGCCTTGGCTTTCTTGTATGAAGACTTATCCTTCTTCAGCTTCTTCTTGAGCTCTGGGCATTCACCTCTCATATGCCCCTATTTCTTGCACTCATAGCAAACAATCATGTCATTTTTTTTTGTTAGTATCGAATTTGTTTGAGAAATCTCCTTTTGGAAGAGTTTTAAAGTTACCTGATCCTTTCCTTTTGAACTTGAGGAATTTCTTCTGTCTAGTGAGCATGGCCATTTCATCATTCTCACTTTCACTAGATGTTTCAATTTCATCATTTTCTTGTTGAACCTCTTTCTTGGAGCTTGAAGAACCTTTGTTAGAGGCTTTCAAAGCAATGGTCTTTCTGGGATTAACCTCAGTTTCTTTTCTTTTTAGATTTATCTCATAAGTCATCAGGGATCCTATCATTTCATCCAATTTCATTGTTGATAGGTCTTTAGAGTCCTCAATGACAGTGGCCTTAGTATGCCAAGAGGATGGAATAGACCTAAGTATCTTTCTTACTAAGTCACTCTCACTGTACTCTTTCTTCAGACCTTTCAAGCCATTAATAATGATTTGAATCTAGAAAACATGTCTGAAATAGTTTCTTCATTTTTCATTTTGAATATTTCATATTCAGAAACTAGCATGCTAGCCTTAGTCTCCCTTACCTCTGACGTACCTTCATATATCAACTCCAATTTGTCCCACATTTCCTTTGCTGACTTGCATGTGGAGACTCTTGAATATTCCTTCAGATGCACGGCACACTGCATCATGTTTAATGCGCTCTAGTTCAAGGTTCCTTTGTGGATCTGTTCCCTTGTCCAGGTGTCTACATCTTCTGGCAGCTCATATGGTCCCTTGCTTACTATCTTCCATGGCTCATAGTCTTGAGCTCTTAAAAACACCTGCATTCAATTTTTCCAATACGTGTAGTGAGTGGCAACAAAGAAGGGAGGCCTAGACACTAAGTGTCCTTCAGCCATAAAACCCTTGTTAGTTTCCATTGAGCAGAATCTCTCCTGATCGTTAGATCAAGCTATTAAAGCTATAAAATTGGAGAAACCTCACTCTGATACCAATTTAAAGGTGTGCGAAATCATCTAAAGCAGCAATCTAGAAGAGTGGTTGAATAGATTACTACCGATTAAAACCAATTTAACCTTCTTTTCAGTGTTAACACTGACTTGATGAAAACATAAACAGATGTGAATCAAATTTGAGCTTTGACGTGCGTGCAGAATGTGATTGGGAAATCAGAAGTCTAACAAGCATGTGAATAAATAACCGTGCCTACCATACATCTAACGCAAGAGTGCGCAAACCATAGGACATGATGATTTAAGGTGGTTAGGAGTACACAACTCATGTATCCTATGTCCACCATCCACACACACACACAGAAAACAGCTTATGAAGTGAGTTCAACCCAACAACACACACGCACGGTGTCTAAGGCAAACACGCACTCAGAACCACCACACACACGTGGGTCGAGCACAAGGAACACTCAAACAACCAAAACACAAATAGATATCAGGAAATCGAATGAAAAGAAGAGTTCAGAGTTGCTAAACAAATCCAAAGATGAACTCCTCGAGGTGGTTGTCCAGAAGAACTTCAAGCTTTATGTTGATGACGATCAGATGATGAAGATGAAGCTTGACTTGTGGACCAACCGGCTTCAACTCCTCGTACAAGATAGATCTTCCTGGAACAGATAGGAGAGTTGAAGTAGAGCAGCATGCAACCTTCTTGATCTTGACCTTTGTTTAGGGTTTTTGTGTGGAGGAACACCCTGATACAGATCACATGCCGTTCACACGTTATGACTTATCCTGCGACTGTCGACAGATGCATTGTGTCTGTCGATAGGTACTTCTGCAAACTGGCTTCCAGAACCATGTTGGTTAGAGGAACCTTGGGCTGTCGACAGGCGACCTCTGGCTGTCGACAGGCAAGGTTGATCTGTCGACAGATGCACTTTATCTGTCGACAACTACTGCTTTTTATTTGCTTCCAGAAGCTTGTTTGTTGTTGTCTTAATTATCTGTCGACACATGGCTTGGGGCCTGTCGACAGATGAGTACTTGATGTGTATTTCCAGTTCTGTTGCACTTGAGTTTTGTTGCTTGTCTTGTATGCATTCACACCTACATGAAAAACACTCTAAGTGAGATATCATGAATGCATAGATAGTCAAAAAGTCATTTTTCATTTGATCATATATTTCATGTCTTTATCATGTTTGTAACATCAATCATGTCAATCATCAAAAACATTTAAGCATTCAATCATCATCATACGCATTGTAACCCAACAGGAGAGGGGCGACGATGGTGAAGGGCGGCGGCAGCCTTAGGTGGTGGTGGCGGTGACGGCGACGGTTCCTCCAAGCAGCAGACAGAGCGACTGTCTCCTCCTCCTCCATGGCGTAGTGCGTAGGCAAGAGAAGGAGAGGGAGCAGAGATAGTGAGACCGATAGAGTGAGCTAGAACAGAGAAAGCAAGAGGGGGAGAAGGAAGAGGGCGAGGGCTCCTGTGCGAAGGGGAAAAAGGGAGAGGGGGGGAGAAAGGAGGGCCTGCCCCCTTACCGAAAATGGCCAGGCGGCCTTTTCTGGTTCCTCTGCACAACGGCTAGGAGCCCTTGTGTTGGGGGGAAAGGGGGGGACCACTCCCCCAACGCCCTCAAAAGTGGCGGATGCCACATTTTATTTATTTATATTTAATTTGAGTGTCTAATTTGTTGCATTAATTGTATAGAAAATTAGGCTAAGGTTGCTTTGGTGAGTCAACATGCATTACAAAGGTCAAGACTTGAACAGAATAGAAGACATGACAGGTCGACACACTTGTCTCATGTAACGACACTCATTGCTTCAAGTGTCGACACCCAATAAACTCATTCAGAAGTCCAAATAAAAATCGAATGACCAAAAAATGGAAATCGATCATCCGACTTTAAGAGCCTATTGATTAGTGAAGGCCTGCAATGATTGATGAAGAAAGACTTGCATCGATTGGTAACCAAGCAGGAATCAGTCGACTAAAATCCAAAAATCGAACGACCGAAATGTGCCAGTTGAAGCTGTACAAGGGCCAGTCGAAGTGGTATACAATGCATGTCGAAGAAGAATTGGATGACCAAAATCCAAGAATCAGTCAACCGATTATGTCAGGCCAATCGATTGGAGAAGGACCTTCTGATTGATGAAGAAGAGAAGGCTATTGATTGGTGAAAACAAATCCAACCAATTAATGAAGAAGCAAAGCTTCTGATTCATAAATAGAAGAAGGTTTCAATTGGTGACTAAGGTTCCGATTGATGATCAAGCAGAAAATCGGATGACTAATTTGGAAGAATCAAACGACCTTTTTGTTCCCAGGAACACTTGTTTTGAAGATAGTGTTGGCTCACCTGATATGACAACAAGACCAACTTAGGGAAGAGGGGTGAATAGAAAATCTGAAAACTGAACAAAAATCACCACTTGAAAATATTTGGTTAGTATAAATAAACGTGTGCAATGGAAGTTAAGAGTGCAAAAGCAAGCACATAAAGTACACAAAGATTTATCTTGGTTCGGCCCTTCCAAATGGAAGTCCTACGTCCAGTCCCCAAGCAAACTCTTGGGATTTCACTAACCGTCAAGTAACCTTGGTCTTCCCTTAAACTAGGGGGATATAAACCCCAGCACCCCAGTTGGTCTTCTTCTCTTTCCGGGTAAGAAAGCAACCCACTATTTCACCTCAGCTAGGTACTTCTTTTACGACCTTAGAAGTAACTCACTGGTACACACCCTAGCAAGTCTTCCATTCAAATAAGGGGAACACTAGTATAGACCCTAGATGATCACCACTAGGCACAAGTTGGTCTTTCCTTCTAATCAAGGGGAATGCTTGCACAGCAAGCCTTCTCTTCCAACCGAAGAGGAACACTTCTGAACAAAGAAGCTAGGACCTAAAGCCCCTAGATCAAGCTCAAGATAAATAATGAAATGCTTGATTTGAGACTAGCCTAAGAAGAAAAGAGTTTACAATACAAGACTCTCCTTAGGCTAAGCCCCAGTTCTCTCTCTCAAATACACAAAGACACACAATGAGAAAATGAGGAAGTAGGAAGACGGCTTGAATGCTTCAGCTTGAATGGACTCGAGCTCTCTTCCTTTCTTTGAGTGTGTATAGAGTTGGATGCTCACTAGATGTACACTCTCTTGAGTGATCTTCAGATTTTTCTCTATTTTTTTTATCTAACCTTTTCAGTTTCAAGTCTTCATCCTTTTATGGAGCAACTTGATAAATCTGTTGAAGACTAGCCGTTGGAGCTATTGGATCTGTTGAGTTTCTTGGCTCTCTTCTTCTTCTGCTCTCCTTCTGTTGAGTCTACTAGCTCTTTGGAATGGAGGAAGATGTTCCAACTAATGTACAACCCCTCCACACACGCAGAAACACACACACACATTTCAACAGCATCAAGGCCTTGCTGTCAAAAACTCACACACACACACCTGCTCGTAAACCATGAGCACAAACTTTCACACACACAAAAGTAAGTGTTGTGAGGTTATTCTCAACGCAGGAAACAATAGAATAATAAAAGAAAAATAGAGTTTCAGAATTCTCTTGTCTGAGATGTTGAGAGAACGTTGAAGCAGTAGGCAAGCAATTGCTCTGGCTTCCTTGGATGATGCACTTCTGGATGCAGATCACACTGGTCATCCAAAAGCTTCAACTTGTATTAACAAAGTAGAAGAATAAAACTTTGAAGAAGTTCTGGTTTGCCTATACTTCTCTGACCTTGCTTCTTGTAGAACCTTGTTCGTCCAAAGATGTGAATATATACTACTCACAAGGATAGAGTTCTACCTTGAGACTCACGACCAAAAGACTCCTACTTGGCCATATATCAAAAGATAAGCTTGTGCAGAATCCAAGATAAGAAAGAGTCCTATCCAAGGTGGAACTAGGTCTCCAGATTCAGTAGACCGAATTCTTCTAATTGGTCATTCGATTTCAACTTTGCTTCGACTGGGACTTCAGCTGGCACATCAACTGAACGTTCGGTCATCCGATTCTGGAATTTCAGTCAGCTAACTTTTGATTTAGCTTCGACCAATGCTTTGGCTGGAATAGTTATTATATGAACATCCGAAGTACCAACACTTTGACTGGCCAAGTGTAAATCGTGACATCCGAAGTTAAGATGCTTCGGATAGCAGAAATGTAACGTGAATATACGAAGTGATTGTGCTTCGAATGGTGGATCAGTCGATTGATTTCCTCAAGTCGGTCGTCCGAATTTTTGACTGTCCCACTGCCAAAGTTTTTTACTAGGTCGGTCGACCGATTAGCCTGTTTCAGTCAACTGATTCCCTGCAAAAGTGCATAAATCAAGTCAGTCAGGTTTCTAACACTTGAAATAATTAAACACTCATCTTGGCCTTTTGTGTATGAACTCTACCACTATGACAACCTTGTAGAATTCATTAGCATACGAAATTAACCAAAGTAAATTTATTATGAATACCTTACACAAATTTACATAAAATCCACAAAATACTCACAGCCATATGCTTCAACTTAAACTGATTTTGTTAACTTCAAAACATCATGCACAACGAGACAACAAAGTGTCCTTTGCTTTGGTATAGTTCTTGGCTTCTTCTATGACAATTCTAGACTTTAGCTTACAAAGCCTCTCCCTTTCTCAAAAAGTTGCTTGTTTTTTCTGCTCCATATTGTTTCTAAGGTTAATGAAACTATTGATTTAGTGTATATACCTTTTGAACTCCATTTAGTTCCCTCAAGCAAATCTCCCAAAGGTCCTCCAAATATGTCGACAGGCTATCCCACTCTAAAAGATTTGTTACTTGTTTTCATATCTATTCTACCTCCTCACAGCTGATGAATGCATGAACTTGGTCCTCTACTTGCTCTTTAGAAATTTGGCACATCGGGTCCATAATGATGTTGCACTTACTCAAGTAGGTCCCTGTTGGAGGTCTACCCCAAGCCATTTTTCCATAGCGAGTTTTTTATTCTTGGTAATGTAGGCCATTTGCATATTTCTGATCAGCATGTGTCGATGTCTTTAAATGCTTCAACCTTATTCTTTCTATGTGTTCCAAATCAATTTCTGTGGTAAACCTCCCATTTTTTCCAGAGAACTATATCCTCTTATCTTTAGATATCCCACTGGAAATTGACAAGTAGAGAATATCCAACACAACCAAATGGGGGAATCTTCTTTAAACTTGTCTAAGTTTCACCCTTCCTCCGTCAAGAATATCTCCAATTTTTCTCCTGCACCTAATGCATCATTGTTGAATTCCAACGGCCAGCCATTCAATCCTCTACCAAGCGTTCAACTGTCCTGGTGGATTTTAATACTGCTCCCACCGCATGGTATCAACCAAAGTCTCTCTAAGGAATTTTGAAATCTTCGGTGATTCTCCTCCAAGTGTCTGATATGGGCACTGTCAAACACTGATAGAGAAGTGTTGTTCCTCTTTTTTATATAATTTGTAGATTTTATTCACTTCCATGGACAAACGGGGAGGTGAACTATTATAAAATAAGTAAAGAAGTGAGAAAAGCAAGCAGCAGATCAAGGTGAATCACTACAGAAAAATCAGGCTTTACTTACATCCAAACACCGTAAGTAGATAATCGAAAATCGTAAACATAGCCATCGCTTACGGTGTTACCCTACGATAAGGTTTCGTCGGGTAAGGTCCGACGGTAAAGGCCTATGGCTACGATGTTTTAAACTCCGTAAGTATAGAACTTTACTCACGGTGTCGGTAGCCATAAGTAACACCATAAGGATATCCTCTTTCCGCTACAGCTATGTAAACCATAGTCATATTTTTGGTAAGGATAGATTCAGTTACGGCAGTGTACACCCCTATGGCTATGTAAACCATAGGCATGTTTTCCTACGGCCACGTACACCATAAGCATGTTTTTTTTCAGTTAAAAAAATAGTAATGTATTCAAATGGATCCACATTCACTTACATTTGGAGATCCACATTACACATTTGGGGATCCACATCACATACATTTGGATCCATAGTCACATTTACATTTGGATCAACACATACACATCCACATTTAGATCCACACATTCACATCCACATCCACATTCATATCCACCTTCACAGAACATTCAGATCCACATTCACATTAACATCCACACATTCACATCCACACACACATTCACACCCACTCATTCATAATACACAACACATTAAAAATATAAAACACATTAAAGTTTAACAAACAATAATGTTGATGAAAGTAAATCATCACATCAAATACATCAAATTGTTCACATTCACATACAAGTGCTAAAGATCTGTTCAGAAGAGGAAGTTAAGTGTTAACCCATCAAATTGTTCACATGTGATGGGAGGAGATTGGTGATTTTTCCAAATCAATTACACATTAGGGAGAGCATCAGTCAACTTGCTTTCTCCTTGGACCAAGACAGGTTGCAGCAGACAAACTGCTAGAGAAACACTATACTTCTCATTTCAAACTGCACAATATGCTTAATAAAAAATGGGCTAAAGAAGATAATTTCTCAACATTAAATTGATCTCAAGATCTGCTCAACTGGACTAAGCCAACTGTAGCAGCAGGCTCATGCTAAATCTTATTTATTTCATTATAAGATGGAGGTGAAGGTGAAGATCAATTATCCTTTTACCTCTTTGGGGTAGGGTTCGTGTGTAACGACCCACTTCCATCCGGTACGGTTATACCAACCCACATCGGATAAGAGCAAGTCGCTACAGGGGAGAAAACCCCAACGATAGACAAATGGGCTGAGATATACACGAGTAGAAAGAAATAATGCAGCAGAAATTAAATAGCTCTTATTCCATCAACATTTTAATCCACATTCCACAGTCTATATAGTCCAAGAATGAAATGACATAACATAATAACCAGTAACATGTACCCAGTTCCAATTACATAAACCAAAGTTCAAATTACAATGTATTACATATTAGGAAATAAATTACAAGTCTTTAATCTACTCCTCAAACTCCGCATCGGATCTTGCTAACTCCTCGGCTTCTAAATCTCCTGAAATGTTTAGCAAGGGTGACTCTACACAATAGACTCAACAAGTAACTTAAAACTTCAAACCATACACTTATCATACATGCTTTCTAACAATTTAACACTGTTAAACTTACTAGAATTCAACAGTTAAATTCATACATGCTCATGCTGTAACATAAATGATTAAACATGGAATCATATTAAACAAACTATACTAACACATGTAAAAAAATAATTCTAACATGGATACATATAACATGGAATCACTAACATGGAAACATTCATACACTTACATGCTTTCATTCCTTATTTTCACATAACAGTAACACATGACTTATATTCAATTTATAACATCATACTCAACACATATTCATCAAGCAATTTCTATCTCATGGACATAATGACTTACACCTACACATGGTACTAAACATGATATCACATTCAAAATTCATATTAACACATGCATTTATTTCTCATGACATGCACACATGCACTTTTACCTTGGCTTTCACTTGCACATACTTTCACATTATCACACTTTCACTTACACATGATTTCACATGGTTTTCACTTTACACATTCACGTATCACTTATCACTTCACTTGCACATACCACGTGCCACGTTCACATGCAACTTTACACGTTATACACATGCTCATTTTACACGTTGTCAAGACACAGCCCAAACCACCACTAGAGAGACCACTTAACACATACATGTACTTAATCACTAGGCAAAGTGATCAAGTCTAGGTCACTACAGAATCGGGGGAAGCCCTCCCCACCATTACCAGTGGAACTTGTCCACCTCCAGGAATTCACAAGACCCTTTGCCTCGGGTATCACGTAACACGATTGAGCTTTCCCGCAGGGGCACTATTGTAGTACAACTCCAAGCAATCTAGGGTGACAGTATCTTATTGGCACACATTTATTTATCTTGTCACATTAATATTACACACACACACATGCCACTTGTTCTCTCACTTCCCATGCACATGCACACACATATATCAGGGAACATAAACTTATCACATTCAAATTCTCAGATCAATCATAAATAGAAATTGACAGAACCTAATCATGATGCTAATCACATTTTTACACATAAATGAAATTTATTCTTAAAACATGGTACAGAAAGATTCAAAAATTAATAGCCATTTGCACAGTACTCAGAATCATATTAAATTTTAACCACTGGTTAAATATAGAAGATGAAACATATTTGTAATTTTTCACAATTTTTGGAGTTGTCAAACTATTTTTAATAATTAACACAGGTTACATGTAATTTAACAAGATTATTCATTTAAGCATGGTAGACAGTAAGCAGTCAGTCCTAATAGGTCCAAAACAAGAGAACAGTCATTCTAAGATCACGATAATTTTCTTAATCCGTAACATGCAACAAAACTATTTAATCAGAATTAAACACAATCAAAATCTACTTATTCTCTAAGAACAAAAATTATTCTAATAATATCTTGCTCAAAAATTTGGCAGATCCTCATGATATGACCTACATGCCATACCTGACAAACCCTGAATTTCACGACATGCATAGAACTCCGAACAAGCAAAAATCAGAGTTCAAGGATTAACATGCATTTCTGCAGAAAACAGTTGAACTTGACGACAAGGTTCTTACCGTCAGAATGAGTTAACGGAGGATCGTTCGTCGTCAACACAAAAACTCGGTGGCAACAAAGTGGCCGTCTACCTCCGGTCTGCACACAGTGCAGACCGAGACACAGAAAACACTGAATCTTGAGGGTCCAGGCATGAAATGAAAATCTGTAAAAATGTGAAAACCCTAAAGGACAAGTCTATGGAGTGAAACCATAAGTCACTTGCCTGGAAATAAATCTATGGAGGGATTATTTGGTCGAAGAAGCCGTCCTCGGCCAAGCCAAGAAGGTGCTTAAATCTCCTCCTGAATCCTGTCTTCCTATTGATGTAGATCGTTCACCAGAGTCGGGGATGATTCTCAATCCAAGGTGCAGCTCCAGTCGAAGAAGATCACCGGAAAGATCACCCAAACGCCAGATCGAGCTCTCCAAAGATCAGGTTTTCTCACAAACGAGCCCTAGCTTTTCCTCTCAACCAAAAAGACCTAATCTCGCTGAGAACACTAAGTTTTATAGGCTAATGGGTCGGGGTACGCTTAGGGTTAGGTCATCCCACCGTTAGATAGGTTTCCTAATCAAGAACCCAGAATAAACGTTTCCATTTCCGATCTGAAATCCAAAATGCATCCAGAGAAGTAAATGTGCAGTTTACTACCGTTGACCAGAAGTCAACATCAATCGATGTTGACGTTAGGATTCCTTGGTCACACAGTAAACGACACAAAGCTTGTCGTTGACTCACTCTTAACGTCAATAGATGTTGACGTTAAGGAGAATTTCGGCCAAAAAATCAAAAAATCCAATGACTTGCATACACAACATAAATACACAGCATAAATACATACAATATGTACAACAGTAACTAAATACTATATGCACATAAGTAAATACTCATAATATGCACAAAGTTAAATATATTACATGCACAAAATAAACAATATTAAATGCACAAAATTCGGGGGCCTCACACCCTCTCCCCTTTAAAATGATCTTCATCCTCGAAGATCGGATCAAGTACCTATGATGACGTCGTCGGCGTCATTTCTAGTCAACGCATACACTCTGGCAGGTGCTTCTTGTCTTGATCCTAGCTTCTTTGTTGTTGTTGGAACATCTCGTGGAACGAACTTCTTCAGGTTCGGACACTCTCTAATCCGATGATCTTTGCTGCCACACTTGAGACATCTTCCCGACTTTGTCCAACACAAGTCTCCGCTATGACGCTTGCCGTAGTGTATACACTCAGGCTTCTCGCTTCTTGTACAAGCTACTGACTTTGCTGGTTGTTCATCTTCCATGAGCTTCATCATCTTCCTATTCTTCCACTGGAATGGTTCTGGCAACTTCTTCAACCTAGCCTTCTTTTCTTCCTCGTACAACTCCATCTCACTCCCCTTCTCACATGCCGCACTAAGAGCCACATCCATAGTCCTATGGTCAAATTCTATAAGTCTGGCTCTCAATGATGGTATAAGCCCCATCACAAACGTCTTCACCTTATGCCTCTCATCAGCAACTATGTGCATTGCGAACCTCGACAACTCTGCGAACCTAGCCTCATACTCCAAAACTAACATCGAACCTTGAGTCAATGCCAAGAATTCCTGCTCCATCTTGTCCTGGATGTGCTCTGAAACATACTTGGCCTCAAACAACCTCACGAACTCTTCCCAAGTCACCTCTAACTCCAGACCCTCAAACTGCATGCAAAGAACAGAAGACCAGCACACATCTGCTCACTCCTGAAGCATGTACGTCTCCAAGCTGACCTTGTCATCCTCTGCACACCTGAAAGCTGTAAATATCTTCTCAATATCTCTAAGCCAACTCTCTGCAACCAATGTCTGACTCTCCCCCTTAAAGGAGGCGGAGCCATCCGCTTGAACCTCTCCATGACCGATACACCTCCTACACCACGGTCCTGTTGAACTGGTGCCGGAACCTGAGCCTGAAGATGCGTCTGAAGAGCTGCCTGCATCTGTACTTGAGTCTGCATCACCTGTAAAAGCCCTTGCATGAATGTGCCGAAGTCAACCAACGGTGGCCAGGGTGGCGTAGGTGGTCCCTGAGGTGCTGGTACTCTCTGTTGCTCACTTGTAGTCCTCCTTGACTCCTCATCTTGAATAGGCACACTCGAACGATGGGGTCTTCCAGCCATTGCCTGCAAAATAAACATCAAGTCATGCTCCTTTTATTACTACACTTAGCATATTATCATGCATTCATCTTACCACTTTTCTAGTCCTATTTTAATCATTCCATAGATCTGGCTATCTACTACAAAGACTTAAAGATGTGAATTAGTTGATGGCTATTCATGTATAATCTCAACCATGTATCTTTGATACCATCTCTATAATGATCCACTTCCACTCGGTGCGGTTATACCAACCCACATCAGATGAGATCAAGTCGCTACAGGGGAGAAAACCCCAATGATAGACAAATGGGCTGAGATATACACAAGTAGAAAGAAATAATGCAGCAGAAATTAAATAGCTCTTATTCCATCAACATTTTAATCCACATTCCACAATCTATATAGTCCAAGAAAGAAATGACATAACATAATCACTAACATGTAGCCAGTTCCAATTACATACACCAAAGTTCAAATTACAATGCATTACATACTAGGAAATAAATTACAAGTCTTCAATCTACTCCTCAAACTCCGCGTCGGATCTTGCTAACTCCTCGGCTTCTAAATCTCCTAAAATGTTTAGCAAGGGTGAGTCTACACAATAGACTCAGCAAGTAACTTCAAACTTCAAACCATACACTTATCATACATGCTTTCTAACAATTTAACACTATTAAACTTACTAGAATTCAACAGTTAAATTCATACATGCTCATGCTATAACATAAATGATTAAACATAGAATCATATATTAAATAAACTATACTAACACATGTAAACAATAATTCTAACATGGATACTTATAACATGGAATCCCAAAAATGGAAACATTCATACACTTACATGCTTTCATTCCTTATTTCTACATAACAGTAACACATGACTTATATTCAATTTATAACATCATACTAAACACATATCATCAAGCAATTCTATCTCATGGACATAATGACATACACCTACACATGGTACTAAACATGATATCACATTCAAAATTCATTAACACATGCTTTGTTTCTCATGACATGCACACATGCACTTTTACCTTGGCTTTCACTTGCACTTACTTTCACATTATCACACTTTCACTTACACACGATTTCACATGGTTTTCACTTTACACATTTACGTATCACGTATCACTTCACTTGCACATACCACGTACCATGTTCACATGCAACTCTACACGTTATACACATGCTCATTTTATACGTTGCCAAGACACAGCCCAAACCACCACTAGAGAGATCACTTAACACATACACGTACTTAATCACCAGGCAAAGTGATCAAGTCTAGGTCACTACAGAACCGGGGGAAGCCCTCCCCACAATTACCAGTGGAACTTGTCCACCTCCAGGATTTCACAAGACCCTTTGCCTCGGGTATCACGTAACACGATTAAGCTTTCCTGTAGGGGCACTAAAATAGTACAGCTCTAAGCAATCTAGGGTGGCAGTATCTTATTGGCACACATTTATTTATTGTCACATTAATACATTACACACACACACATGCCACTTGTTCTCTCACTTCCCATGCACATGCACACACATATATCAGGGAACATAAACTTATCACATTTAGATTCTCAGATCAATCATAAACAGAAATTGATAGAATCTAATGATGATGCTAATCACATTTTTACACATAAATGAAATTTATTCTTAAAACATGGTACAGAAAGCTTCAGAAATTAATAGTCATTTGCACAATACTCAGAATCTTATTAAATTTTAACCACAGGTTAAATATAGTAGACGAAACATATTTGTAATTTTTCACAATTTTAGGAGCAGTCAAACTATTTTAAATAATTAACACAGATTACATATAATTTAACAAAATTATTCATTTAAGCATGGTAGACAGTAAGCAGTCGGTCTTAATAGGTCCAAAACATGAGAACAGTCATTCTAAGATACCGATAATTTCTAATCCATAACATGCAACAAAACTATTTAATCAGAATTAAACATAGTCAAAATCTACTTATTCTCTAAGAACAGAAATTATTCTAATTAATATCTGCTCAGAAATTTGGTAGATCCTCCTGATATGACCTACATACCGTACCTGACAAACCCTGATTTTCACGACATGCACAGACCTCCGAACAAGCGAAAATCACAGTACAAGGATTAACATGCATTTCTGCAGAAAATAGTTGAACTTGACAGCAAGGTTCTTACCGTCAGAATGAGTTAACGGTAGGATCATTTGCCGTCAACACAAAAACTCGGTGGCAACAAAGTGGTCTTCTACCTCCGGTCTGCACACAGTGCAGACCGAGACACAGAAAACACAGAATCTTGAGGGTCCAGGCATGAAATGAAAATCTGTAAAAAATGTGAAAACCCTAAAGGACAAGTCTATGGAGTGAAACCATAAGTCACTTGCCTAGAAATAAATCTATAGAGGGACTATTTAGTCGAAGAAGCCCTCCTCGGCCAAGCCAAGAAGGTGCTCAAATCTCCTCCTAAATCTAGTCTTCCTGTTGATGTAGATCATTCACCAGAGTTGGGGACGATTCCTCAATCCAAGGTGCAGCTCCCAGTCGAAGAAGATCACCGGAAAGATCACCCAAATGCTAGATCGAGCTATCCAAAGATCAGGTTTTCTCACAAACGAGCCCTAGCTTTTCCTCTCAACCAAAAAGACCTAATCTCGCTGAGAACGCTAGGTTTTATAGGCTAATGGGTCGGGGTACGCTTAGGGTTAGGTCATCCCACCGTTAGATAGGTTTCCTAATCAAGAACCCGGAAGAAACATTTTCGTTTCAGATCTGAAATCCAAAATGCATCAAGAGAAGTAAATGTCCAGTTTACTACCATTGACCAGAAGTCAACGTCAATCGATGTTGACGTTAGGATTCCTTGGTCATACAGTAAACGATGCAAAGCTTGCCGTTGACTCACTCTTAATGTCAATAGATGTTGACGTTAAGGAGAATTTCGGCTAGAAAATCAAAATATCCAATGACTTGCATACACAACATAAATACACAGCATAAATACATACAATATGTACAACAGTAACTAAATACTATATGCACATAAGTAAATACTCATAATATGCACAAAGTTAAATATATTACATGCACAAAATAAACAATATTAAATGCACAAAATTCGGGGGCCTCACACTGTGCCTATGCCACAGACTCTTCCAATTTTGTCCCTTCCCAGAACGCGCTCATAAGCGTCCTCCACGCTTGCAATTGAGCTTGATGTACTTGAGTGTTGTGCCAGTTTAATATCTCGAATTTTCTCCTACAATTTGAATAAGAAAACAATCAGGAATGAATATACAATCATTACAGCACTATCATAAAGAGAATTATGTCAACATTAGAATATCCATACATAATGAGAATTATGTCAACATTAGACAATTAACAAAGTTAATTAATTATACAAAGCAATTCTGGGTTATATTTTTATTTTGACATTTTTTTTCTTTTTATTTTGATAATAACGTACATTCCTTCTAATACATCTTTTGCACCTCTCTTTGTAAGGAGCGATGGATGATCACACATTTTCTTCAATACCTGCATAAAAGCCATGGACAGTGGAAATGATTAGCGTTTCTAATGATATAGAGAACATTTTCATGTCCTCAGCGTACGGATGACATGCACAAATCGATAAATGGTTACATTAAAAAAAATGAATTAGAAAAAAGACATTAGAAATGATTCTTAGGTTCCAAAAAAGATCATGAGACAAGATTCCCTAAACATATTAATAAGTGAGCATTCGGGGATTGGCAACAACATATGACAAAAACTCTGTAGCATAATCAGCATATGAAGATACTAGTAGGGAAACAATAGCTCAGAGTGTATACATTTATTCAGAGCTCAGTTTGATTTAGTTGGAATTCCATGCAATTCTGTGAAAATGAGCACAAGGAAGGATACCACTTACTGGAAGCAAATATTTTCAACAATTACCTAAAAAAGAATGAATCTTGTACGAGAACATATAATGTGGAAGCAAGTATTTTTAAATAGTGATGACTGAAACCATTTACTGAAAGCAAATATTTTCATACGTAAATGTTGAGAAACTGGTTAAAGAAAAGAAACTGAAACCTAATTAGTTTTGCTAATAAATAGTGATGACTTAAGATGTCTCAATAAGATATTAATACCTGATTACTTGAACCTGGGCCTTGATCACAAGGGCATCAACAATAATAAAGCCATCAGACAATTTTGACCACTCAATAAATTTATTCCACCACCAATCATGCTCTTTCTTCCAAAATCGATGCAGTGTATCCGCAAACTTTTGGCCATAAGCTCCTAAATGCATGAAATAGTCAATCACATATGGACACTATACTAGAAGCAGAAAAAGTAACTGCAACATGTTCACAAAGTGACCACCACTATCGTGAATTGGGCAAAATGGCTCCAACCTATAAAAATAAACTTCTCTAAATAAAAGCAGCATATTAACATTACAGTAGTAGCAGAAAGATCAGACAAAAATGTCACAAACTTAGAAGTAATTTGTCATGGCTAGCAACACAGAGGAAAAAGAGAGATGATTGCATACATCACATCATTGTGGGTAGATTAAAATATACTTGAAAATAAAAGATATTTCATAATCCAACTATATCATAACATCATGCACAAAGCCACCCAGATAACATACAAATTAACATACATATTCAGAAGAAATGTGAAATTTATCAGGAATGGTTAACAATGAGTTTCTTGGGCTGCCACATTTCAATATTTGAACATTCCACCTGAGGCATGAAACTACTCTTGGAGGAGTTCAATTTCTGGCCTGAACAATCTTGTTGTTTATTCAAAACTTTTAGCAAAGCCTTAATGCTTCGTGCCCCTACATTAAGAAATATCAAGGTGTCATCAGCGTATAGAACATAGGAAATCACCGGACAACCTCTTGGACCCGAATAGCAGTTGATCTCCCTGACTGGAAAGTCGCTTGTAAACCTCTGCTCAGAACTTCAGAAACCACAATGAACAAAGAAGGAGCTAAGGTATCTCCCTGCCTAATCCCTCTTGAAGATTTAAAGAAACCTGCCACAGATCCAGTATTGAAATTCACCGAGGATCAGCAATTCGAAATAAGCATGCCAAGAAAGGAGATAAACTAGTTGCTATTGTCACGCCCCGACGCGGAATATCGGAGCGCGAAGGCAGTTGCAAGTGAACGGGTATAGAGCGAGCACTAGACATCAAACCATTACACAATGAATAATACTAAAGCAAATTCTTTTCTTTAATACATTCCGATGCCTAGTTACAACCACTAATATCAGAGCTAATCTATGAGGCCCAATTACATTGAAAGAAAGTAAAAGACTAAACTTCAAACCTAACTACTACAACGCTAAATATAGCAATAGGACGCTAGGGTACTCAAGACATCACTCCAGGTCGTTCCCGTCCTCTTGAGTGTATGGTTCATCCTCGGTCTCACCTGAGAACACAACGACAAATAACGCAGGGTGAGCGATAACGCCCAGTAGGACTTAAATCTCAGGATCAAGTATGATTTAAGTGTTTAATGTCTTGTAAAGCAGGATAACAAGAGAGAGTAACGAGAAACATATAGAAAGTACTGGTACACGATAACGAGAAACAATAGCACAATGCACGAGAGTATAGCACGACAAGTGTTGATATCGGATTGGCCGTATAACAAGATAACAAGTAAAGTTGCACAACAATGCACAAGTCACGATAGCAAGTGTTGGTCGATATTTTGTCAACCACGAGATTCAAGTAAACCAATAATTGACTGTTTGATTAATTGATTGCCATAGATCGAATCTTGTGTGTTCATGCGTTAGGTGTATGCCATCACCCTGATCATTAGACCCCCGCGAGTTATAGCCTTTCAGGTGCTCCTCCCAAGGACCAGACCGGGCCCTTATAATGTTGCCTAGCATAGTCATGTTTTTATCGTAGACAATCATCATTTAATTGGCAAAAATAGAGAGTACCAGGAAATAGATGAGATCACTAGATGAATAGACGAGATAGTAGAGTGAACGTGAATAGATGAGCGAGTCGAGTATAGATGAGAGCTAGTGGACATTGCACGTAAAGCGACGAGTAAACAGGCGATAGTAACAGTTGCACAACACGCGCACGTCGTATTGGCAGTTAGGTGGAATTCACGATCTTCCCGCTGGCCATGTTATGCACAAGTCTAGAGGTCCGACGTGATTCAAGGTAAGAGCGAACTTCTAATAGCCGTTTGGATCATATCGATCCCTAAAAGTGTAATGGGTGTTAGGGTACAACCGGCTCGTCGACCATGTGGGAATCCATGATCAGAGGAGACTTACGGAGGCCTTGTGCAAGGGTTCACTAGTTCGGCGAAAGGAATATCCGACGGAGAGTTCACCACAAGCCAAGTAAAGTGTGTTTATAAAACAGGTGCTCGACGTTCTAGAGGAATTCTAGGACAGTGGAGCGTCGATATCGGAATATAAGAACGCAAGAAACGATTACAAGTCCTTTAAAATAGGGCAATTAATGTACTTTATTTCAATAAATTACCAGGTACATTATGAGATATTTTTGCAAGATTTCAGCCATAAATGGATGGTTATGTGTGTGCAAGTGCAAGAGGATACATAGATAGAATATAAGTCGTGAAGATGTATTTAAAATTATTCAATATTGCTCCATTTTTAGGCAAGGTTTTGACCGGGGGTATAAATGTAAAAAGGTGTAAGGATTATTTAGAAAGTGACAGAAATATTTTTATGGGTTTTTCACCAAAATTCCTGTGAAGGCGACATAGGCCAGTGAGGATCGCGACAGGGGTATGATGGAACGCGACATAGTCCTGTACGGGTCGCGACAAGACTTACAGATCGGGTACTGGGAACGCGACGGTACACCTGTCGCCTTCTTGATCGCGACAGGTAGGCTGTCGCAATCGGAGCCCAGAAAGCGACATGTCGAGGCGTCGCCTTCTGGTTGTCTGCGCCTGACTCTGACAGCAGTCAGAGCAGACATTGGATTGCGAACCAGGGATATCAATTCTTGATATGGTTGTTCAGAAAATCATAACTAATTATATATGCGATGAAAAATCATGAAACTAGTGGCAAATGAAACTAGACATACGAGAGTACTTTTAGTAAATAGGGATTCGAGAGAGAACAGGGTTTGTACATGGTTTGAGAATGAACAAGGACGAGTAACATAGAACATGACACAGGGAGCAAGATGGATTTACTTCGAGTAACATGCTCAACAAAAATTAGGGCTTTCGGGGTCAAAAGATCCCTAACAAGATCAAGTATTTACAATAAAAATTTCATAGCATGGGATCAAGTATACAAGGAGATATGGAGTTAACATGATGTCTCGGGGTTATCAGGTTTGCAGAACTTCAAAAATTAAGAACAAAAGATGGGATGGATGAAAAAATATGAAACTTGGGGGTTTCGTTCAAGAGGGTAGGAAGAACCTACAGACGAAATTTCAGAATTTTAGCTTGTGAGAATGCCTACCTTTGGATTTATTTGGCTTCTAGAGTTGAAACTCCCAAAACGAGGAAGAAGCTTCAAGAACACCTTCTTCCCACGAGATCCTCTCCTCCTTGACCTCTTCCCCACGTCCAGCAACCTTTGACAACGAGCTAGGGTCGGCCAAGAGGGTTGATGAGGTGTATTTATGCATGCATGAATTCCTATTCCTATTTCTCCTCTAATTGCTCTTAATTACGAGATTTCCTAACTCCAACCTTCCTTCCTTGCTTTCCAATCTCTATTTAGGCTAGGAAGAGATCCAAATTCATGCTAAACCATATGGGGTAGGTTTAGGAATCCAATTCCAACTCTAACTTCCTATTTAATGCATTAAATACCCCTTTTCTATTTAGGTAATAATTTAGTTACGAATTTAGGGTATTTTCCTATTATTCTCCCTTTGTAAATTCATATTTTTGACCCAATAAATTCTAGAGGATCCATTAAGCAAAGCCCATTACTCTTTTCCATTTAATGGGTTTTATTTAATGCTCTTTTCATTTAAATATCATTTAGCTAGGTTTTAAATTCTTTATTTAAATTTTTATTTTTCTTAAAAATTCAGGTTGCTACATCCTCCCCCCTTAAAAGAATTTGGTCCCCAAATTCATATGACCTTACAGAAGAGAATGGCTTACCGAATAGATCCGGGTAGTTGCGTCTGATAATTCCTTCTGGTTCCCATGTGGCTTCTTCCACTCCGCGATTATTCCATAAGACCTTCACCACGTGAATGGGACGATTTCTAAGTTGTTGTACCTTCCGGTCCAATATCTTGATCGGCTTCTCTTCATACGTCATGTCCTTGTTTAACACTAGATCATCATGGCGAATGACATGTGTAGGATCGTACACATACTTTCTAAGCATGGAGACATGGAAGACATTGTGCACACTTGCCAAATTGGTGGCAAGGCTAGTCTGTAAGCAACTTCACCAATCCTTTCTAGTACTTCGAAAGGACCAATGAATCTTGGACTAAGTTTTCCTTTCACTCCAAATCTTTGAATACCCCGGGTAGGAGATACCTTTAATAGCACATGATCTCCTATTTGAAATTCCAGATCTCGTCTTCTCTTATCGGCATAGCTCTTCTGTCTAGACTGAGCAATCTTGAGTCGATCTCGTATCATCTGTATATCCCGGGTTGTACTTTGTACCATGTCAGGTCCTAACCATTGTTGTTCTCCCACTTCATTCCAGCACACAGGAGATCTACAATTCCTGCCATAAAGTGCTTCAAATGGTGCCATCTTAATACTCGCCTGGTAACTGTTGTTATAGGCGAACTCAATCAAGGGTAAGTGTTCATTCCAATAACCCTTGAAATCTATAATGCAGGCTCTTAACATGTCTTCTACAATTTGATTTGTCCTCTCAGTTTGCCCATCAGTTTGGGGTGAAAGGCAGTGCTAAAATTAAGCTTCGTACCAAGGGCAGTTTGCAGACCTTTCCAAAAATGAGAGGTGAACCTTGGATCTCGATCTGAGATGATAGATGACGGAATGCCGTGCAACCGCACGATCTCCTTGACATATAATGCAGCTAACACCTCCACAGACCATGTACTCTTTAAGGGTAAGAAGTGCGCAGATTTGGTCAACCGGTCAACGATGACCCATATGGCGTCAAGTCCACCAAGAGTTCTGGGTAAACCCATGATGAAATCCATGCCAATGCTTTCCCACTTCCATTCTGGGATATCTAGCGGTCGGAGTACACCGGCAGGGCGCAGGTGTTCCGTACTTTTACTTGCTGACATGTGAGGCAATGAGCTACATGCTCGGCTACTTCCCTCTTCATATTCGGCCACCAAAATGTTCTTTTCATGTCTTGATACATTTTGGTACCACCTGGATGAATAGTGTACTTAGTTTGATAAGCTTCATCCATTAGTTTCCTTTTTAGGGCTTCATCGTCTGGGACACAAGTTCTCCCTTGGAATACTAACCTTCCATCATCAGTCATGGCAAAATCCAGTCTGTCCGCTAAGGTTTCCTTGACACGAACCAAGAATGGATCATTGTCTTGTTGCATCTTGATTTCCTCCAGCAGATCGGATTGGATCTTGAGATTGGAAATCAAAACATGATCATCCCTATGTTCAATATTTAAGTCTAGCCTCGCGAATTGTTCAAGTAATTGCATCTCACCAAGTACTAGACTTGAGATAGATGCCATTGGCTTCCTACTAAGAGCGTCAGCCACGGCGTTTCCCTTACCTGGATGGTACTGGATGTTGAAATCGAAGTCCTTTAGATATTCCAACCATCTTCTCTGCCTCATATTGAGTTCTTTCTGAGAGAATAAATACTTCAGACTTTTATGGTCTGAGTAGACAGTGAATTGCTCGCCATATAGATAGTGTCTCCAAATCTTCAAGGCGAAGACCACAGCAGCCAGCTCGAGATCATGTACAGGGTAGTTGACCTCGTGTGTCTTCAGTTGTCTTGAAGAATAGGTGATGACCTTCTCCTTTTGCATGAGTACACATCCTAGCCCGATTCCTGAGGCATCGGTGTAGACAGGGAAACCTTCTCCCTCTATTGGCAGAGCGAGAATGGGTGCTGAGGTAAGGCAGTTTTTGAGAGTTTGGAAACTCTTCTCACACTCTTCACTCCAGGAGTAGGGATTCTCCTTTCATGTCAGATGCGTGAGTGGTACGATGATCTTAGAGAAGTCCTTTATGAACCGCCTGTAGTATCCAGCCAGTCCTAAGAAGCTTCTGATTTCTGTGATGTTAGTTGGTCTCTCCCAGTTGAGTACAGCTTCGACTTTGGAGGGATCAACGGAGATGTCGTTCTTTGAGATGACATGGCCCAAAAAAGGATACTTCTTCGAGCCAGAATTCACACTTACTAAGCTTTGCATATAGCATGTTGTCTTGCAAAACTTGTAGTGTTGTCTTCAGGTGTTCTTCATGCTCCTCCTTGATCTTGGAGTATATGAGGATGTCGTCGATAAAGACGACCATGAACTTGTCGAGGTATGGCCGATATATGCTGTTCATGAGTTGCATAAAGGCTGCAGGAGCATTGGTTAGACCAAAAGGCATAACGACAAATTCATAATGTCCATACCTGCTCCTGAAAGCCGTTTTGAAGATATCGTCATCCTTGATCCTCATTTGGTGATAGCCGGATTGGAGATCGATCTTGGAGAAATATCTCTCTCTGGAAATTTGGTCGAATAGTTCATCGATCCTAGGCAATGGGTATTTGTTCTTGATGGTAAGCTGATTGAGTTGTCGATAGTCGATGCACAGCCTCATCGATCCATCTTTCTTCTTTACAAATAGCACAGGAGCTCCCCAAGGGGAGGTACTTGGTCTGATGAACCCCTTCTCTAGCAACTCCATCAGTTGTGCTTTCAGTTCCTTCAGCTCGGCAGGTGACATCCGGTATGGTTGACGCGATACCGGTGCAGCTCCAGGAATCAGCTCAATGGCGAAGTTGACATCTCGTTCAGGGGGAATCCCTGGTAGGTCTTCGGGGAATACATCTGGGTAGTCATGTACTATATGTATGTCCTCTATCTTGGAACCCTTCTTTTCCACTACTACAGCTGCTAGGAAGGCAATACATCATTTCCTCATCATGTTGTGGGCTTTTATGGCGGAGACTAGAGACATCCGTCTCTTATGTCTAATCCCAGAGAATGCCAATTTAGGAAAGTCACTAAAGGTAACCTTCCCTTTCTTACAGTCGACACTTGCCCCATATGTGGACAACCAGTCGGCTCCCAAAATTACATCATAGCCTTCCATGGACATACACACCAGGTCGGCCTTTAGGTTATGGTCTCCGATCATTACATCGGCAGATGGGAAATATTTGTTCAATTGCTCATTTTCCCCTAGTGGCGTTGTGACAGAGAACTCACAACCCATGGATATAGGTTTAGCATTCAGAGTATCAGCAAAGTTTTGAGATATAAATGAATGGGTTGCTCCAGTATCAAATAAAACGAATGCTGATAGAGAGAAAACTTGAAGGGTACCTTCTACGATTCCACCCTCCTCGGTGGGCTCCACTTCCTGGACAGCTTGCAGTCGGCCAGGCTTCTTTTGCCCATTAGGGCATTTCTCTTTCTCCTGCTCCTTCAGCACAGGGCACTCGGAAATGCGATGATTGCGATTCCCGCAGCGTAGGCAAGCGCCTGCTTTCCTCCAGCACTCAGCAGCAGTATGACCAGGTTTGTCACAGTGCTCGCACTTGGTCTTGTCGGTGTTTCGGGTAGTAGGTATCTTGAACTTCCTTTCTTGATTCGGCCCTCCCGTGATGTTGAACGGCCGCTTCTTGTCATTTGTGGGCTTTGAGGAACCCGATGCTGGTTCCTTCTTGACTAGTCTACCCTTAATGCGATCGGTAAGGTCGGTTGCATCCTCGAGCAACTGTGCCTTCTTTACCATCTCGGCATAAGTCTGGATGTCGAGTGGAGCAAGTTGCGTAATATATGAAGGCTTGAGTCCATTAAGAAATCTCCTCGCCTTCATTTTTTCTGTATTGACCAGATGATTGGCATAACGCGCCAATCGGGAGAATTGTGCTTCATACTCCGCGATCGTAAGGTGCCTCTGTTTCAGTGCAGCAAACTCGGAGGCCTTCCTCTCCTGGATCCTTTCAGAGAAGTATTTAGCATTATAAGCTTCCTTAAATTTGGCCCAAGTAAATTGGACGTTATCCCTTGTGGCTTTCACGGACTCCCACCATGCGCGGGCATCCTTCTCCAATTGGAATGTCGCTAATAGGAGTTTGTCTCCGTCCGCACATTGCATTACACGGAAGATCCTTTCCGTTTCCTTTAGCCAGTGCTCCGCTTCATCTGGATCCGTAGACACACTGAACCTAGGCGGGTTCAGAGCCCAGAAATTGCGATGCAGCTCGCCTGCACCTGGTTGGTTCCCTCCGCGGTTACCACCGCCTTGCTGGGTGGCTTGTATTATGGCACGAGTCAGTTCCTGGAGGGACTGTTGCATGCCTCTCATCTGGGCACGTTCCGCAGTCATTGTAGCTGTTTAGTTCTTACAAAATAGTTGGATAGTTATAATGATGATTAAAAATTTTAATTTGTGCGTGTGTGAGTTTATTTTAGCTAGTTACCCTTGGCTCTACCCTCAACTCACATAGGTGGATAATTGACTCTAGTCGAGGCAGGTTAACCTAGATCATCCTATACTTAAGAATAACCTAGGCTCTGATACCACAAAACTGTCACGCCCCGACGCGGAATATCGGAGCGCGAAGGCAGTTGCAAGTGAACGGGTATAGAGCGAGCACTAGACATCAAACCATTGCACAATGAATAATACTAAAGCAAATTCTTTTCTTAATACATTCCGATGCCTAGTTACAATCACTAATATCAGAGCCAATCTATGAGGCCCAATTACATTGAAAGAAAGTAAAAGACTAAACTTCAAACCTAACTACTACAACGCTAAATATAGCAATAGGACGCTAGGGTACTCAAGACATCACTCCAGGTCGTTCCCGTCCTCTTGAGTGTATGGTTCATCCTCGGTCTCACCTGAGAACACAACGACAAATAACGCAGGGTGAGCGATAACGCCCAGTAGGACTTAAATCTCAGGATCAAGTATGCTTTAAGTGTTTAATGTCTTGTAAAGCAGGATAACAAGAGAGAGTAACGAGAACATATAGAAAGTACTGGTACACGATAACGAAAACAATAGCACAATGCACGAGAGTATAGCACGACAAGTGTTGATATCGGATTGGCCGTATAACAAGATAACAAGTAAAGTTGCACAACAGTGCACAAGTCACGATAGCAAGTGTTGGTCGATATTCTGTCAACCACGAGATTCAAGTAAACCAATAATTGACTGTTTGATTAATTGATTGCCATAGATCGAATCTTGCGTGTTCATGCATTAGGTGTATGCCATCACCCTGATCATTAGACCCCCGCGAGTTATAGCCTTTCAGGTGCTCCTCCCAAGGACCAGACCGGGCCCTTATAATGTTGCCTAGCATAGTCATGTTTTTATCGTAGACAATCAATCATTTAATTGGCCAAAAATAGAGAGTACCAAGAAATAGATGAGATCACTAGATGAATAGACGAGATAGTAGAGTGAACGTGAATAGATGAGCGAGTCGAGTATAGATGAGAGCTAGTGGACATTGCACGTAAAGCGACGAGTAAACAGGCGATAGTAACAGTTGCACAACACGCACACATCGTATTGGCAGTTAGGTGGAATTCACGATCTTCCCGCTGGCCATGTTATGCACAAGTCCTGAGGTCCGACGTGATTCAAGGTAAGAGCGAACTTCTAATAGCCGTTTGGATCATATCGATCCCTAAAAGTGTAATGGGTGTTAGGGTATAACCGGCTCGTCGACCATGTGGGAATCCATGATCAGAGGAGACTTACGGAGGCCTTGTGCAAGGGTTCACTAGTCCGGCGAAAGGAATATCCGACGGAGAGTTCACCACAAGCCAAGTAAAGTGTGTTTATAAAACAGGTGCTCGACGTTCTAGAGGAATTCTAGGACAGTGGAGCGTCGATATCGGAATATAAAGAACGCAAGAAACGATTACAAGTCCTTTAAAATAGGGCAATTAATGTACTTTATTTCAATAAATTACCAGGTACATTATGAGATATTTTCTGCAAGATTTCAGCCATAAATGGATGGTTTATGTGTGTGCAAGTGCAAGAGGAATCATAGATAGAATGTAAGTCGTGAAGATGTATTTAAAATTATTCAATATTGCTCCATTTTTAGGCAAGGTTTTGACTGGGGGTATAACTGTAAAAAGGTGTAAGGATTATATAGAAAGTGACAGAAATATTTTTATGGGTTTTTCACCAAAATTCCTGTAAAGGCGACATAGGCCAGTGAGGATCGCAACAGGGGTATGATGGAACGCGACGGGGTCCTATACGGGTCGCGACAGGGCTTACAGATCCGGTACTGGGAACGCGACGCTACACCTGTCGCCTTCTTGATCGCGATAGGGAGGCTGTTGCAATCGGAGCCTAGAAAGCGACATGTCGAGGCGTCGCCTTCTGGTTGTCTGCGCCTGACTCTGACAGCAGTTAGAGCAGACATTGGATTGCGGACCAGGGATATCAATTCTTGATATAGGGTTGTTCAGAAAATCATAACTAATTATATATGCGATGAAAAATCATGAAACCAGTGGCAAATGAAACTAGACATATGAGAGTACTTCCAGTAAATAGGGATTCGAGAGAGAACAGGGTTTGAACATGGTTTGAGAACGAACAAGGACGAGTAACATAGAACATGACACAGGGAGCAAGATGGATTTAATTCGAGTAACATGCTCAACAAAAATTAGGGCTTTTGGGGTCAAAAGATCCCTAACAAGATCAAGTATTTACAATAAAAATTTCATAGCATGGGATCAAGTATACAAGGAGATATGGAGTTAACATGATGTCTCAGGGTTATCAGGTTTGTAGAACTTCAAAAATTAAGAACAAAAGATAGGCTGCCTTCCGTCCGTCCCCTGATCCTGAGCTTCCACTGAGGAAGGCCTCACCACAACCCCGTTGTTCACCACCCTCAGATCGCCCGAGAAATGGACACCACCACCGCCATGGCTAGCAAGGACCAAGAACAAGGAAACCCCAGAGGAGAAATCACCACCCACGCCGATCCCCATCCCAAATCGCAAGGAAACCCTACCAAGGAGGGGGGGACTTATAGATGAGAAGATGGAGTGTCCGTGGGGATGTCATGGCGCCCTCTACGTGTTGCTGCCAAAATCAAGGGAGGGAGAGGAATACCAGGAGAGGAAGCTATGAGATGGAGGCTATAAACGGCGACGGCGATCGGAGTCGAGGACGATGAAGCCTAGAGCCGGCGGCGATGCATTCGCACGATCGGCGATGAAGCCGAGCCCTATCCTTCGCGGAGAATAAAAAGTGGGGTGGGCTTCGAGGGGAAAATTTAGAGTAGGAGAAAAAGATTTTGGAGTTTTGGGGGGTGGGGGCGAGTATGCTTTTATGTATACCTACGATTTAATAATAATAATATTTTATTATATACTTACTGTAACACACTTCGTATGTATATGATTTTGTGATATGCTTACAATATCACGTCATAGGGATAGATACATCTTAAAAGTTCAAGAACAAAATTCGTCTGATATCCTTACGGCACGTATAGTTTGTAGGTATAGATATGTCTATCCATACGAATAATTTACGAATATATTGAACCGTAAGAAACTTTCGTAGGCAGAGCTAAGATTTCTTGTAGTGTTAATGCACACTACAACAAAAGTGGGCAACACTTATAAAAAGTTGGTTACGGTTTCTCATTTTGTAAGGATATTAGTTACTATGCTTACGGTTGTTAGACAATTTATTAATATTTTAATATTACATCTCCAACATCGTAAGAATAAATTTTGACTACTGTGTAAAAATTTGGAGAACCGTAAGAATAGACCAAAAAATTTTGTTGGCAGGCTTCTCTCACACAAATCCCGCCTCTTCTCAACCATTCTCTCTCTCAAAATAAAACCCAAAAACCCTCCTAGCTCGAGTCCATCTCTCTCTCTCTCTCTCAAAACAAAACCCTACAGCCAGGCATCCTCCTTCACCGTGGGCTCGGACCAGGCCCCGCATGCCGGGGCCTTCGCCTCCAAGGTGTACATCGTCTAGTCGTCCGACGGCCATGATCGCTCCAGATGTACAGTTGCGACCGGTGCTGGAAAGCGCTCCTGCACAGCATGGCGACCATGGTGTGCATCCCCACCGGGAACGGCGTGTTGGAGCTGGAATCTCCGAACATGGTGGGACATAACTGGTGCCCCCCTTCTCTGCAGCCACGACCAAGGCCCAGAACGAGGGCGTCGTCACCATGTGATTGTCCTCATCTCTGGAATCGGAGCACTCAGATGCCGAGAGGGCCCATCTGCCCGGACGACGGCAGCCGAAGAGGCAGGGGAAGAGGCTGGGGAGCGGCCGCAAGGTGCCGCTGAACAATGTCGAGGAGGAGAGGCAGAGGAGGGACAAGGTGAACCACCTATTCTACGCCATCCGCCCCATCGTCCACAACGTCCCAGGATGGACAAGGAGGGTCCGATGCGTAGATCTTTTTCGGTCCTCTGTTGTTCCCCTTTTCCCCCTTGCAACTTCATTCCATTTTGTTCTCTTCTTCTTCCTCCTCTGTTGCTGCTGCTTCTTCTTATTCTGCAGATCAAACTGTTACTGTTCCCATTCCCATTCTCGATTCTCAAGTTAACCAACACCGACGATCGGGGATTGTAGCCGCTTCGCCGTCCCCTATTCCTGGTATGCGCCTAGATCTGCTCCTCCTAGAACCTTTGCCTTGTATGCGAAGCGCACAGATGGAATGTTGTTGGCTTAGTTGATTCATGTGTTTGGTACTTGGGGGCTGGTGCTAGGGAAATACTGGATGAGATTTTCTACTTCTCCTCTTTTTTGATTACTTCTTATCTAAATTTGGGATTTGATTTTGCTCCACCTCTATCAAATTTGTAGCATAACATATGTCAGGTTGTCGACACTATATAGGTTGCCGCCATACATTTTTAATTTAAATATGAAAACTGTAAACATCAGATACTATGGGAACTATGTTAGAATAAAATTGACAACTGATTATTTTCCTTCAAATTTCATTTCAGAAAGTGCGCTTTTCTTTTTTATATATTTTACAGGGATAGCTTATGTAGGCTCTTGCATAGGTCTGGCGCCGCTAGGAAAATACTAGATGAGAGATGTCGATCAAACATAGCTTATGATGTGGTATGTTTTCTGAACACAACAATTTATTTTCATTTTTAGATGTGATCTTCTCAAAAACTTATATTTGGGTAGTTGAAGAAATAATTTCTAAAAATTTTCATTGTCCATGATATTTAATTCCATTGCAACCGCTCCTTTCAGGCTAAAAGAATGAATTATCTATTTTTTGGATTTGACAATTTAGATAGTTGTTAGACATTTGGTGGACTAAACCAAACATTGTAAGTGTTCTATTTGCACCGTCTTAAGGTGCCTATTCTCAATTATGAAGCTGGCAATTCAACTCTATTTTTACTTATAAGGGAAGATAACATGAATTAGATTCCACTGAGATGGGTAGATTTTGTATTTTGCTTACTTAAAATATTTTTTCATAGCATTAATTTGTTCCACACTCAATTATTGTACTTATCTTTTAGGCATGTGATTTTTGGTGTCTTGGTTTGAAACATGTTTTCATAGCAAATAATGGTGGTGGAGCTTCCACGGTGGTGATCCTCATGTTGCATTTTGCTTACTTAAAACATATATATGTTGTACACAACGACATGTCTACATTCTAAAATGGTGGGGGAGCTTCCAGGGTGGTGGTCCTCAACTCAGCGGAGCTTGGGGAGGTGGTATTTTTTCATACCATAGTTTATGGTATTGAATCCAAATCTCCTGAATGTGAAAACAAGTTTTCTCAGGTCATAATGGTGTCTGTGACATGAAGGGTAATAAATTACCATTTTTATTTATGTTGGCCTTTGATACTAAAGACTTCCTCCTGTAAGTAACATATTCTTTATTTTTCCTTTTATTTCCTTTTTTAATGTCAGTTAATCTCAACTTAGCAAAAAATTAGCATGTTCTGTTTCCATTGTTCAATATTCAAATCAGAAAAGTGACAACATTTTTAGCCAATTTCATCTACCATCTTTTACTGTCTCTTTATTATTTGCCTCTTTTAACAACTATTCCTTTAGTGCAGGTCAAAGGATAGGGCATTTATGCATTTGTAAGTTTGGTGGATGGCATTTTGTTTAAGTGAAGAACTCCGCAAAAACCTCATCTTTAAAGTTGATTATACTTAACTCAAATACATGTATATAGGAACTAACATATTCTTTATTTTCTTGCTTAAATAGTTAAAGGATTGGAAACAAGATGGTTCGAGGATAAAAAGGTATTTCTAAAGAAGTACTCATTCGTGCTCATATACATGTGGTAAGTTAAAAAAAGATAGCATGTCTTTACAAATGTTTCTATAAAAAGATAGGTGTTAAGCCTTACAATTTTTTGTTATGTAGGGAGCATTAGAGCCTTGTAATTTTATGTCATAAGAAAGAAGATGATTTGTCATTTATCGTGCTTCTTGATTCCCTCCATAGTATTGACCCAACAAAACTTGAAGCCATAGAATCTAGACAGAAGCTAGGAAGATCACCTTCTGGCTTGTGCTTATGAAGTCTTCTTTGTGAAATATTTTTTTCTTACTAGTATTGTTTATTGACAGTCAAAACAGATAGAAAGTACTCTCAATATGGAAAGATGTGTGCAATCATCTCCAAGTGTAATAGAACCTAAAAGAAAAGAGGTAAATATGTTCATATCTCATTATGTTCTATATTCTTGTTAGAAACTCAATTATCTTTTGATGTGTGATCTATAAAATGAATAACAGAGTTTGATGTTGGACAAGAAAGTGAAGTTGTGTGACATGGAAGGACACCCGGTAGCTAATGCCATAATCATGTTTTAGATAAATCTAAGATGGTTATGGGTAAGAGTTTGGGCGAGGAGTATTATGAGGTAGCTGTTTTGTTTGCTTACAAACCCAATGCACCTCTATTTGTGAAAGATAATGAATGAAAAACTATCTAAGATGTTGTTGGAAGTCACATTGTGTGGTTCAGACACTTTGTAAATTTATGATCAAAATAATTCTTTCGTAGTATCTTTCATATGTTCATATATACTAATTGAATATAGCGACGCTTGTTGTAGTTACGCAAACAAACCGTAAGATGTTTCGTAAGTATACGTCTTTTTCTACGATTTTAGCAATTACACTTACGGTTTTCCGACGTAAGCGAAACCCAATTTTATTGTAGTGGCAGGTGGTGGTGGGATAAAAGACTTAGAGAAGTACTTGCAAATTTTATGGACGGATGGCTCTATTATCCATCTAAAATAGGATTGGTTGGTAGCCCTGTCTAGAATAGGATTGGTAGATGTGAGAGGGAGATAGACGGGCCATCTTATAGTGTCTTTAATATTTTTTTGAATCTTGAACCGAAATGAATAATCAATAAGTGGAGTAAATAAAATTTCAATAAAAAATTTAAAGAAATAATAAAACACCTTAAGATAGAGTCCATATCTGCCACACAGGGAAACCGATCCAATCTTAAACAAGTAGCAAAAATTATCTTTAAAAGGTATTTCTCAAAGAAGTAAATTCGTAGAAGGGTATGGCCGCGGAAGTCTTTTTATATCTCTGCCGTGGCGGCGGTGTTGCAGCGGTCTTCTTGTGCGACTTAATTGCATGCCCCGTTCTTTTTTCCCGCTGATTATTGAGAGAAAAAGAGAGAGGAGTTGTTTCAATGAGAAGGGGAGAAGAAACTTCTGCTGCTGTGGTGATTTCTGTTGCGGCCATTGGTAACTGTTGTTCACTGCGCAAAGAGAAGGGACTATGGTTGCAGAGCGTCATTAAAATAAGTTTAAAACTTTACTGCAGATCAGTTTATAAGCGCAGCTATATATAAAAGGGAAGGACGTCCGACGCCGACGTGCCCGTGTCGATAAAAGTGGAAGACAGCAGAGAAGAGCACATACCAGCAGCAGCAGGGAGAGAGAGGGAGGACGAGGTCAGGGTGAAGGATCGAGGTGGCCAGCCAAAGGAGCAGCAAATAGTATCAGAGAAAGAAAAAAGAGAAAGAAAAAAAAAACGAATACCCACGTTCTTCTCTTTTGTAGGAGAAACATAATTTAATACATTTTAAAATATATTTATAAGAGTATTGCTATTTTTTATTAACCAATGTATTTATATGGCACATTGTGCCCATCCGATTCAAGAGACATTAGTACATTTTTCAAATAAATTTAGAAAGTGCAACAAGGATCTCTTCTCCTGTAGATATCCCCTTCCGCATCCTCCAATTCATCACAACCCCTGTACTGCACTCTTCTGTTCATCGTCTCTCACAAAGGAGCTCCCCCTCTCCCTTTCCCTGATCTCAATATGAGCAGCTGGTTTCATTAAGAGAGAAACCCTTGCAGAAGGAGAAAAGAAAGGAGGGGGTGGAGGATAGGAGGGTTGCTGTTGCATGATATGGATGTTCTGCCGCGAAGGCGGAGATCTGCGTCAGCTGGGAGTCGGAGGAGATGGCTGGGTTCTCACTAGGCGGCGGCAGCGGCGGCAGCCAGATCCCTACCGACAGCCTCTTTCTTTACACCAGCGGAGCTGCGGGGGGACACAGCGGCAGCGACAGCGGCAGGCAACCGGAGGAGATCACCACCTACACCAAGGGCTTCGAGCTATGGCAACAGCACCAGCACCAGCAGCACCAGCAGCAGCAGCAGCAGCGGCATCAGCACCACCACCTCTACGCTTCCGGTATCGGCATGATGCTCGATGATCCGGCCGGATCGGGGGGGGAAGGAGGGGGATCCGGCAGGGTGATGAGGGCTGGCAGCCGCGGCGGCGGCATGAGCTGCCAGGACTGCGGCAACCAGGCCAAGAAGGACTGCATGCACATGCGGTGCCGGACGTGCTGCAAGAGCCGGGGCTACCAGTGCTCCACCCACGTCAGGAGCACATGGGTCCCCGCCGCCAAGCGCCGAGAGCGCCAGCAGCAGCTCGCAGTCGCTATGCAGCAGCAACAATCGCAGATCGTCGTCCGAGGCAGCGAGCAATCCAAGAGGCCAAGGGGGATGGGCAGCAGCCTTGCCTGCACCCGTCTTCCCGCTACCGTCACCATCACCACTACCTCCACAACCTCGGGTACGTATGGAGGCCCATCGTCTCTTCCTGATCTCCGTCTCCAAGTACATATATTCCAAGTACTAGCCAGTCCCCAGTTGGCCAGCTTTCTTCCCCTTAATTTCATTTCGTTGCTCGTCCTCCAAATCCATGGTGCCTTTCCTTTTCCACCGGCTCTCTCTCTTTCTCGGCCCACCTCCCTTTTGCTTTCCGCTCGGTTTGTCTCCTTCGCCAACACCAGAAAGAAAAGCAAAGGAGGACATGAAGAGCCATGGAATTCTGCTTTGATGTGTGCATCTGCATGTTGTTTAGAGAAAGTGGCTGGCTGCAAGATGCTTGCTGCTCTCTTCCCCCCTCATATGTAGTTAGATTGTGATGACACAGGAGGTCTGGAGGCACCTGCAAGCTTCCCCCCCGAGGTGAACTCGCCGGCGGTGTTCCGGTGCGTCCGTATGAGCGGCGTCGAGGACGCCGATGACCAGTACGCCTACCAGACGGCGGTCAGCATCGGAGGCCATGTCTTCAAGGGCGTACTCTACGACCATGGCCCGGACTCCCAGTACTCGACACACCCCGGCGACGCGTCCTCTTCGTCGGCCGTCGTCGCCGCCGTGACCACAACAGGTGCTGCAACCACGACTGCTGCAGTGGCCGCGGCCGCCGCATCCTCCATGATGGACCCGGCAACCCTGTACCCAACTCCACTCAGCGCCTTCATGGCGGGTACGCAATTCTTCCCTCAGCCAAGACCGTAAAGAGGTCCTCATTACTTCCCACAAGAGCAGCAGCAGCGGCACCTAAGAACAAAGGCTACTGCATCACCACCTCTAGTGCTTCTGCTACTTGCAAACATGCCTCCTGATCACCACCCTCCACATTTAGACATTGAGCATTGTTCTTTTATTGATGCGAAACATGCTATGAAATCTTAGGCTTTCTCTTCTCTCATGAACGCATTGGATGAAGAAAACAACGAAGGTTGGTTTCCTTCTTTTATCCATTCTCTCATTCCTTTCGCATGCTTTTAGGTTTCCCTCCCTTTCTTATTTTGCGATACGGGATCTTTCGAGGAATTGAGTTTTCAGACTATTCATGTTCTAGTTTTCAGTTGCCAAAGAAGGAATGCTGCAATTTTCGTTCGATTTTCGGCTCTCTTTATGCTGTTTTCAGATTTATATTGGCACATGTTTGGTCTCTTGGAGCGACCATGGCCTTTGTTTTCCCACGAAAGTGAAGTATGGAATGCATGGTATTCAAAGCTTATCTCACAGTAAAGGAGATCCTCGGAATATATGGCAGCGTAACAACTTCCACCAAACCTTTATCCATCAGAGGCACTGCAATCCCTGTCCCTCGACGTTGCCAGCTTTTTAGCTCTTTCTTTCATCACCAGTTGGCTAGGTTGCTTGCAGTACTGAAGCAAATCTTCTAGCATAAGTTGTAGGTCGATGGGGTGGATGGAGTACTGGATGGGGAGTTAGTCTACCAGCTGGCCATGGTTTGGGAACGAAACAATCGTGGGGATTTCAGTTCTTTTACTTCACTTCCCAAGGATTTTGAGCAGATGAGCGGACGTCACTCATTGGATTTGTCTGCTCCTTTCTCCGCCCTTCCTTTTTCTATCATTTGGAGCAACGGGGATAGCTGGATGGGTGATACTGCTGCTTATATTTCTGTGAAATCTTCCTAGAAAAGCTCTCTCCTGTTAAGAGTGCAGTTTAAGTGCCATCCCCACTCAATTCAATACAATGCCATGCTTGTTCTGTCGAATCCTCCCAACTGTTTATCGATCCCAACACACCCCCCCGTCATTCTGTTTTATGACCTTGTCCATGGTTTTTCACACCTCGAACATGGGGAGGTTGGCGTTTTGGGGATGAGCTCCTTCAAGCGAATGTGCACCCGCCCTCTCTCTCTGCTATCTCTCTCCCCACTTTAATATTCATTACTCTTCCTAACACGTCCTCGGCATCTGTGACTGGACTATTTGCCTTGAGCCTTGTGAAGTTTGGAAACCTTCCTTCTTCTCCAGGCATTTAATCATGTCTCTTTCTCCTCCCTGCCATATTGTATTAATTTAGTGCTGCCCCATTGTCCATTCCCAGTATCGCTTACTTCTCCAGTACATACTATATCCCTTTTACCATAGCAAAACATAAATACGGCTCCACTTTATTAAATGCTCACATGCTAAACCCTTATGCCTGCATGCATATGCGTTGATCCTCCCTATACCCATTTCATCCATTTCTAAGTTAAAATAAGTAATCCATGACAAGAGGCAGCACCATCTCGTTGCTGTCAGAGGCGCCCGAGCAGTTGAAGGGGCGCCTATTCCTTTCCTAGCTAGTATACAGAAACTTTGGTTCTTGTGTTGTTCACCTGCGTTTGTGTAGAGATTAACCAGTACTACATGACAATATTCCCTCAGACAATGGAGAAATAGAAGAATGCAGGGAACAGTGAGGAGATTTCCATGCCGCCTCGCCCTATGTATTATATTTCAGATTATCACGTGCTGTTCTTCCCTCTATGCTCATGAGTAGGTTAGGGGCTGCATTTTATTAGGAAGACAGCAGCATTATAGATGCCAAGTAATAGATGCTGCCTATTTTCTTTCCAATAAATGTAGCGATGAGCAGCCTAACCTACGTTTGTCATGGATAAGAACAATTACTTCTCCCTTGACGACTAGTATGTAAGGAAAGAGGGACTAGGTTTGGGGTAAATAAATGTGAATATATATGATCTTCTTATAATCATCTGAGGATGATCTTGGGCTCACAGGACACTATTCTTTGTTACATAAGGTACTTCTTTCCTTCATTCTTTTCGCAGCTGGATGTCAGAAGACATGTCTTTCTACTGCTATTTGGCCGTACTGCTTACGATAGGGTTTCCGACCATAAGATCTTCATGTTTGACAACACAGTGTGCTAGAAATAGCTTTCATTATCAGCTTAAGGCCGATACATTGTGTTTTAATTCAAACATGAAGGTTCGGTAACTGTGATGCTGTTCCTGGGTTACCTAACAGCCGCTAGTATGCATGGCTTTTTCTTTATTTAATTTCTTCACGATCGAATGGTGGAATCTTAAAGCTTATCCATATGATTGTTCTCTTTCCTTCATGCCCTTTAGCTAGTGTAACAGGTGATGTTCTTCGATCATTATTTTTAATTATTTCTTTTTAAAGGGAAGAAGTCATGATCTCGACATTTAGAAATGACTCGGCCTTAATTAGCTCGTTCTATGATGGATGCTGCATATGTTAATTACTTTTTTGTCTGATCTAAACACATGAACGATCTTTATCTTGCTATCAGTTACTTTACTGCACCGGGAAGAGGAATCTGGTTCACGAAATGATCGAATGTCTTCCAAAGAAAATACCTATTTGCCTGTCTTTTGTACGGCAGCTGCCCCCATGCATACAGAGCTTAACACAACTAAGCGCAACTGTGTTTTTTTAAAGGCCCAGGTTCGAACTATATATATATATATATACATGCATGATTAGCATACATATAGATGTATATGGTGAAGTGCATTGTGGGAGGAGAAGCGAAGAGAACAAACTTAATTTCGTCGCACAACCACGATAACACAAGTTCTAAGTTGAACACACGTTTGCTCATACAATGGCATCTGTACTAGCTTATAGAACATCTAGGCACAGATATAGAACTGAGAAAGAAAAACATACAAGTCTATGTCTAAGAGAAATATAGAACTTTCGGATATTGATCATCTACTTCCTAGGAATGTCAATGAAGCTCTATGGATGTCTTTTTACTGCCCCAGCAGCCTTCGATTATTGTACATTTTTCACAGCCCAGTGGCAGTTTGGACAGCAAGATGATGGATCCTAATTATAAGAAGAAAATTACTTTGTCATTGACGTGATCGCCAAATTTTACTGGACGCCATTCGTAGTGAAGAGCTCCTTCCACAAAATACTGAACTCGATGCTATTTCGAATTGCTCTTGGGGACTAAATATAAAAGCCTCATCAGAGTTTCATGCGATTACCGGGCTAATCGGATCGTATAATCAGTAGCGAACCTTCTGCATTAGAACGAAGAGAACTCCATGCTGAAAAAAAAAACTTGCACGTACCATGTCTTTAGAATAACATTTGCGTCTTTTGCAAAGACTATCCAGTCAAAATAAAAAATTGCACGAAAATTTCTGTCAAAAAAGTGTTGAAACTAATATCACAAACACATATTAAACGCTCTTTTAACGGACTGCTTAAACAAGATTGTGCCTGATTGTACTTGTCTGCTAGAGATATGTGGATAAATGCGGAAGTAGACTGGTTTTCTACACAAATTGTATTTTTTGGAGGTTTACATGGCAATTCTGAACCGCACGCCTGCCCTCTCATTTTCAAAGAAGCCATCATGGGCAGGAATCCGAATCCTGGCCCAGAACCCAGGCGGCCCAATAGAGCACCCTGGCTTACCATGCCATGCGAAATGCTGGATCGGTTTTTGTAGAAGATGTCCCCGACGGTTCGGGATTCACACCCCACGGCGTGATCCCACAAGTAGTGCTATTAGTTTTTATTTTATTATTCTTTCTCATTAAAAACATTTTTTTTTAAGATCTTGACTATGATCATGAAGTCGTAGTTAAGGAACATATATAGGACGAGAAACTTAAAATCACACGAGTTCAAATTTTTATCAAGAAAAATAAATCATTTATCGATGAGGCACAGGTGCATGCAGACTATTTGGGTCAAGAAAAAACAGAATCCCGCTGTTTCTACCGAAATACGAATTTACTTCTTGCACTGCCCACCATGTCTCCCCAACTTTGTTTTTTGGGATTTTAATAACATCGAATTCCATCCAACAGATTTGTCTGTATAGTTCGATTTATTGATCAGACGGTTTAAGAAACTAAAATGTTTACACACCTCTTAATGAGCCCAAAGGGATAGATATGTGCATTAATTAAGATGTAGTGTCGATAGTTATTTTCTAAAATTATGCTATACAAACATATATATATATATATAGCCCAAGAGGAGACGTCTTGGCGGTGCTAATCTTGCAAGTGAAAACTCTGGGGGCATCAGACTCCAGATGGGCTCTGTCATCTGGGAAGCCCATTATCAGTAATGTTAGCCCAAGTCATCTCTTTGTAGACGAATAGAGGATTGCATGTATACCCGTCTGCGGACAAACACATGTTTTCACCATTCCCTCTAATGATGAAAAATGTTTGAGAACAACTTCCATGTCTACTGTCTAGACATAGAGGGATGTCACTTGCAGTGTATTGAGAGCTGTAGAATTCATCCACTTGTGTTTGTTATAGATAGACAACGCATGGCGGGCCGCCAACTTAATTTCCCGAAACAGTTTATTGGCAACTTGTTGGAAGGCTGCGAATGTAGACTAGCCATCATCTATCTTTGGATGCTTTTTGATAGCTAATATGAGATTTGAATTGTGATCACTTTCGTGTATTTGGAAAGTGTTAACCATTAAGGGTCTAATCTCACTTGGAAAAAGTTTTCCAGGAAAACTTTATGTTTTAGGCCATTTGGTAGTCATGAGAAGTAAAATATGAAAAACCATTTACCAAACTTTCCGGATTTTGGCATCCGCGAGAAAAACTCGGATGCCATTTTCCTTAACCGTTGCTGCTCCATTTCATGTGCAGTTCTACTGTAGCTAATTTAGGCACTATTCATTTAAACTATATTTTATTTTCTTTCCACTCATTTAAATAGTATTTATCAAATTAATTATTTTTCATTAGTTAATTTATTTTTTACTTTTTTATCAAAATATCTGTAGAACACTATTTATTTAAATTGTGTTTTTATTTTATTTCTCTTACTTTAAATTATATTTGTCAAAGTTATTTATTTTTCATTAGTTACCTAATTTTTTTATTTTTTAAAAATATTAAAAATAAAAAAATAAAAAAATAAAATTTTGATGAATAGTATTAATACATAAGGAGTATATGACTCTCTCTCATTTGAGTAGATCATAAGATCTCATACTCCTCCATACAACTTAATTATATTTTCCTAACAACCAAATAGACAATTACGTTTTCGTTTTCACGTAAAAGTTTTTCCGTGGAAAATTATTTCCCTCTAAAACTATTTTACATGCAAACAAACAGACCCTAAGTCACTCTTTCAATACTGTATCGTCAGATAACTTGTTATCGCAATTCTGATTCAAACTCCATGTAACTACACCTTCTGACCGCTTTAATTTGTATGTGTCGGAGTACGTGGCATCATCTTCAGTACATTTTAAATTAGTTGTTGTCATCCAAAGGTGCTCTATGATTAGATGAAGCATTACGTAATGTAAGCTAGCTTCTTCTTGTGATTTAAATAGATATATGAAAGGAGATCCACCTTGCATGTGCATGGCTCTTATGATCTCTATTGTGTTTTATATTATGCGTTGAAGCTTCGTTTTAAACGATAAGAAATTTTCTAATGGAAGTTTAAGGGCTTCATTAATGTAGCTTACTATATATGTTCCCAATATCTTTTCTTGGTCAACCAAGTGAAATATTTTGTGATATCAAAATAAGATATATAGTCATTCCAAGATGAAAGGATTACATATATAATTTGCCCGCCAGACAAAGAGTTTCCAAATCAATTGCGTCACCGTATACTCTTATCTCACCTTATTCTTTTTTCTTTTATTTGTTTTTACAATCTATCTTATCTACAAATTAAGCACAGCAAAACTTCAGTGGATTGATCTTTGGGAGAGAGGTCCGCTTATTTCCCTGAAACAAAGGGAAAAATAAAACAAGAGACCATATGTAGGCATGCATGTCAGGTAAGTGACGGAGTCCGTTCTAGTTAGAACCCATGCTTTTGTTTTTAAAGAAGAATTTATAGTGTATTTAAAATTTAATACTAAATTATATAATTTTAAAGTTAGTGGCACCTAGCTCCTTAGGGCGGTGTTTGAAAACATTTGCCAAAAAGATCAAAATGATAAAAGTTGATTATGCATTGGAAGCGCATACAGAGGCACTTCTCCGCCTCATCACTTGTGTGACACGGCAGAATTGTCGGAAAAAAAAATTTCACGCACATTCCGTAGAGACAACAGACTCGTGGCCCGCAAGGAATATAGAAAAGAGAAATGTTTATTGCACTTTCACATTGCATTTAAAGTGTAATGTGACTAGGAAACAAATCTATGTGGTATCTAACAATTAGATTGTCATTTTATCACTCCTCATATAAAAGGTGCCACATGAACTTTTGTCAATGTGCAAGTGCAATAAATTTTTCTCTATAGAAAAACGGCTTCGAAGCCACTTTTCGGAAGCGGAACAGAGAATGGACAATGTGTTCGTCTCCCTCCTTAGTGCGGGAAGTATTTTGTTCAAAAATTAGAGTGGATTGATTAATATATTTGAAACGGCGGTGATTTTGTCAAAAATTTTATTGTGCAAAATCTCTTTTATCGCACTGCCAAACACTGCCAACTCTAATTTCTGACAACAGATAGGATAGGGATCAACAATATATATGCAGCTCGGAGGGGAGAACTGTACCTTCTATTTCCAGATTTTATTCTAATATTATTCACCGGCCCATGGCTACTTCTAAAAGATGGTCTTAGAATAATACTTTGAAGTGGAAGAACATCATAGTGTGCAATAATTTATAAATTACATATAAAATGACTAGATAAACTAATTAGAAAAAAAAGCAATATTATTAGCCTCGTATTTTATGAAATGGTCGAGCATTTGTTTCACTGCATAATTTGAGGCCGTTACTACACTACATTGCTTCTTCTTTTTCTTAGTTTGTCCACACTTGGATGCTTATTGTTTACCCCTCAAATTTTGATGATAATAGGGCTGCCAATAACACTTTCCAGATAATCTATTAAAAAATTATAAAAAAGTGGAAACATATCAGTACCAATTGATTATAGAGGATCTAAAGACCCCTTCCCATGCATGGACTAAGTCCTATGCATGGATGTGTGCTACTGAAGGGAGAGTTATTCCCTTTCATCTATTACTTATTGTATTTTGTTTATCTACCTCTTATTTTTTTGTAATGTCAAGAGCCTTTTGTAAAAGACACAAATGAGACAAGCCAAGAAGAGAGGGGAAAACAAGAAGAAAGAAAGAAAAAATACAACAACAAAATATTTCTATACCTACTTTCCTAGCAAATGCTTTAAAACAATAGGTAAAATTTTTACCTACAATGCTACCTAGGACCATGTGTACTCAAAAGAAATTACATATGAGTAAAACCTTACATATGCAAAAAAGTCGTAGGTGTTTAAAGGATCTACACCCATTGCATATAGTAACCATAGTGTATTCACGATGATGATCCCCAATAAAAGATACAAAATTATAAAGGAAAATAATGTGATTGCCACCAAAATCGTAGCAAGAAGATGAAATTACAAAACAAAGATGCTAACTACCTTGAAAATTTTAAAAAAAAAAGAGTGCAAAAAGAACTTGGTTCAAAGGTTGCGACAAGATGGTCATTGTTGCCCAACTAGCAAGCCCAGAGGGGGCGGGATGAATCAAATTTAAAAATTCATTTAGATAAAAACCTGTCAATAAAAATACTTAATAGGAAGACACTAAGATCGATGGTTAGTGTTAGAGATAATGAAGACAAACACACAAAGAACCAATCACACAACACAAGAGTTTTTATCCTGGTTCGGACCTCCTATCCCAAGGAGTCCTACGTCCAGTCCCCAAGCAACAACTTGGGATTTCACTATCTAAGGATACAGTCCTCCTCAAGGACCCTTACACATCCAGCCGCAGCTGGCCTTCTCTTCTAACCCTGAAGAGGTATACAACCACCCTGATATACAGGTCTTCCTTCCATACCGAAGGGAATACACACCACCTGTTTTCAATAGGTCTTCTCTTCACAACCCAAAGAGGAACTTCACAACAAATGTGAAAGAAAGTGAAAGGCCCCTAGACCAAGCTCACAATGAAATGCTTGATATGAGGTAAAGCCTAAGAGAGAAAGATCAACAATAAAACAAATCTCTCAGAACTACAAGCTCTAAAAAATCTAGGCAATGAAGGATGAGAGCTACGAGCTAAGGAATGTGAATGAAGCAAGAGGCTCTTCTTCGTTGTTGAAGGTTTTTCTTGAAGGCTCTGTTACGCAAGGATTCAAAATTTCAAAACTATCTGTGTGAGTCTTCAGTCTTGTATATATATATATATCTTCTCTTTAACAAATAGCTGTTGAAGTGGCTGTTGTCTCCTTGTTTGAAGCACGTTAGACTGAATGGTTCACCATCTGGAACATGTATGCTTGCAGTCATAAATGCTTTACGAGACATGCACGTAAGGAGAAGATTCATCTTGAGATCATTTGCTTCTATTTGTCGAACGTTGTATAGCATGGTACTGGTAGAAACCTGCACACAATAAATGCAAAACATAGATAGCTAGACTATCTCTATACTTGTCAGTCAATGTTAGAGAGAATGTACATCGAAATAGAAATATCATTATGCTACCCTGAAAAGTATTTGCCTTAGAAGCATAGGAGTAGAAGGCAATGTGCAGATGATGTGTCCAGACATAATAAATGCAAGGATACTAGAGATGCGCACGGGAAGACTTTGACTTTCACAATATTTGAAAATATATTTGAATATCATGAGAATAATAGATGCATTTATGAAGTCGATGTTACGGAAATCGTTCTATAAACAAATTGTTGTACATGAGAAATCAAATCGTTGTACAAGAGAGAGAGCAAATCGTTGTTCAAACATAAACAAATCGTTGTTCAAACATAAACAAATCGTTGTTCAAACATAACAAATCGTTGTTTGAAACATAAAGAAATCGTTGTTCAAACATAAACAAACCGTTGTTTGAGAAAATCGTTGTTCAAACATAAACAAATCGTTGTCCAAACATAAACAAATCATTGTTTGAACAAATCATTGTTCAAACATAAACAAATCGTTGTTTCACTTAACGAATCCTTGTGAGACCGAAATCGTTGTTTCACTTACGAAATCGTTGCGAAATCGAAATCACTGCGGTGATCAAATCGTTGTGTAACTTATCGAATCGTTCTTTCACTTATGAAATCATTATACCTCTTAAGAAACCGATGTGAACTGAAATCGTTGTTTCATGTGAAATCGATGACCGAATCATTGTTTCTCTAAAGAAATCGATGTGGACTTAGTGGAAATTCATGCTCTGAACTTTAAACATCCGTGTGTAAGAAAATACTTACATATTTTGCTTGATTTATTTATTGTGGATGAACTTCATATAAACTTGTTAGAAAATAATTGTTAGAGTTTTGTTAATCATCAAAATTGTATATAATTAAATAAAAATTATATGGGGATAGGCTGATCATCAATCTCCCCCTTTTGGTGATGACAAAATATAACATGTAATTTACTGAAATAAATTTAATTAAGAAATAAATTTAAGTATGTATTTCAGAATGTTTTATTTTCTCCCTTTTTTTGTCATTAAGCAAAAAGAAATCAAAATACACAAGAGAAGAAAGATAAATGGGAGCCAGAAGAAACATTGTATTATATCACTGAGGAGGTACAAGAATGTAGAAAGTAGGGGATAGAAGGGAGGCATAGCGAGTAATGATCGGCCATGCCTTGCGTTCCTGCTCTTCAAAATAACTTTGGAAGGCTCCATAAACCATAGAGTAGGAGGGTCCCATAATAGGAGCCATCCTTTGGATGTGCAATTTCCGCTGAGCTTCCACAAAGGTTCCATACTCATTCTGGCCAAGAGAAATTTTGTAGAAGCTGGAGGTGCCAAAGCTAGCATGCTGAGGAAACTGATCTACAGAAATTGGATTGAAAATCTGATTGGCTTTCAGTTCCATTTTCATAGCCACAAACACCTTGTACCTCTCAACCCATGTATCAAATGGATCTCGAACAAGATGAATGGAGTTAAGATCTAGAAATGTGCAGCAGACAGAGGAGGTTGATTTGATCTGGCCTGAGAAGCATTGAGATCAAGAAGCTGCTGAGCAGTGAGAGGGTAAAATCTTCCCCATTCTGATGGAGATAGGCGCTCACATTCAGACAAAAGAGGGGCAAGAACATCAGACTTGATGTGGCCTTGGTGATATTCCTGGTAGACGAATCTGTGGAAAGCAAGGGAATTTCCTTTCTACACTGAAATGCGCCCCGTGACCCTAGAAAATCTTTCAAAAATAATCAGGCCTACTGCAGATTCCATGACTAAGGAATGAAGTGGAGGCAGAAACACAACATCTGGTATCTCCAAAGTGGCAAAATCCACTTGGATGGAGGTGGTATGAGCAGTATCTGAACCAAGAAGTGAAATAGCTTGCCAGAATTGGCCAAGCTAAACTTCAGACAGATTATGGAGATAGCAGTAATCATTAAACATCTGGAAGTACCTGATGAGCTTGATCTCTTTTTAGATGAAAGGACCCCAGGTATTTTTGTAATGAATCAGAAACCACTCAGAGAGAGAGAGTGGGTGATCCCTGGGTGGGAATCGAGCAAAGCTTGTAGATATGAATTGCCTGTATAAAGACTGATGGCCCCGAGCCCATTGTTCTTCAAATTTAGTCTTAGTCATTGAGAAGATTTTTGACTATTCGGATTTGGAAAGAGAAGAGAGAAGGAGAACAATATTTAGGTGGTCGGTTAGATTAACGTGAGGAAGGCCAAAAATGGTGGCAAATGTGCATTTTTGGACGAATTCACAATAGATAGACCTTCTTCGATTTTCAATAGTGAGAGAAAACCAAAGAGGTGGAAAACGAGGCTCAGAGGAGGTGGTAAGGTTGGAAGATATTTTTCTCTTTTTAGGAACATGGTTGGAAGAGTCTGTCCTATGAATGTAAGTGCCAACTAATAGGACTGAGCAAAGTATGGCTACTTCAAACTCATCTTTGATGTCCTGGATAAAGGGACCTTCAAGTTGGGCACCCTCTGAAATGATTGTAACAAAAGAGGGAGGAGTAGGAGGATGAAGGAAGAGTAAGCAGTAGAGGGAGGTGGTATGGATGGTCCAGAAGATGAAGGACCAGAAGAGGAGGCTCCAGCTGAGGAGGATGATGCTGGAGGTGCCTCAGAAGGAGGAGGAGGAATGGATGTGGAGGAAGCACGAGAAGAGGAGCTTGTGGTAGGTGAGGAAATGTGCTTAGGTAGGGGTTGTTTGAAGGCGGCAGGAGCTGGAGGAGTAGTGGAAGATGAAGGTGGAGAAGGAGATGTTGGAGTTTCAAGAGGAGAAGAAGGGGGCTCTGAGGGCACAACCTCTTCTACAGGTGCTTCAACTCTGCCTTGCTCATCCTGAGATTCCACTGGCCCGGATGGCCCTAACTGCTCATCCACAACTGGCCCTGGAGGCTCTGGCTGCTCAGCCGATGGCCCTGATGGCCGAGATGCTGCCTGAGCGGGCTGATCCTCAACAACCTTTGGCCCTGATGGCCCTGCATCCTCAGCACCAACTGGCCCTGATGGCCAGACTTCTTCTTCTGCAATACTTGGCCCTGATGGCCGGACTACTGCTTCCTCATTCCTTGGCCCGGATGGCCCTGAGCTGCTTTCTGGTACTGCAGGAGTGGGAGCAGGAGGGGCAGGAGTAGATGATTGCGCCCTCACCAAGTCTGAAAGGATTGAAATAGATTCTTTTATGCTTCCCAGGTCATTTTTCATCCATCTTAGAGCATTCCTGACCATTCCCATCTCCTTAGCTCCAGTGCTCTGGCTCATAAAAATAGATGAAATATCTGATTACACAGAGCAAAGAATTTGACCATGAGCATCTAATCTCTCAATTACTGCTTTGAGGTTTACTCTGAGCTTCTTCTTCTTTGATCTTCGGTGTGCCTTATTAGAAAGAAGTGGAATTGCAGTGGCTACACCTTTGCCTTTATCACTGGTGCCAACAGCTGGCTCTCTAATAGATTCCTCAGCAACAACTTCATCTAATTCAGAGGGGCTTGCAAAAACACCTTCTTGGAGCTAATCAACATGAGGGCTAGCCGCAGGCTCCCCTTGAATATCTGCTACCATCTCAGCTGCATGCTCCCCCTGAATAGGAGCATGTTCCATAGGAAATTCTGAACTGTGGCTTGGTGACACAACTTCAGCCACACTTTCTTCTTGCTCCCCCTGAATATTAGCGACAATATCCAAAATATCTTCAATTATTGCTGCAACAACTGTCGAAGGGGACACAACCTTTGAGGATTGCCCAACAGGCTCAATGAGTTCTGGAGGAATTTCTTCAATTCTTCTTGGACTAACCACTGGAACTTCAATTCTGATTTCGGCTGCTGCCTCTTCTTCCTCTACTTGAACTACTGAAGTTTCTGTTCTGACCTCTTCTGGCTGTTCTTGAACTGCTGGAACAACTAGAGCTTCTGCAATAGGGGCTTCAATTCTTGCAGCAACTTCTTCCTCTGCCTCTAGAATTTGAGAACTTTCTTGAACTGGATGGACTTCTGGAGCTTCTCCTATGATAGCTTCACCTTCAGCAACTGAGGTCTTGGTCCAAACACTAGCTACTAGAGAAAACCCACTTTTCTTCAAATTTCTGGACCTGATAGCCTGGCCCATCTTCTCTAAAACTTCACCATTCAAATCTATATTATAATGCTGGAAGATCTTGGTCAACAGGTGAGCATATGGTAGAGAAACGTTGAGCTTGTTCTTCCTGTCCCAAATGATTACAGATGCATACTTCATCCTCTCAATAATCACTTTTTCCATGTTGATATCTTGGTTCTGAATTGCTCAGAACATCATATCGAAGTCTGCTTTCATGCAAGTAGAGAAGGTAGCACTCCTAGGCACTAGAATTTGGCAAACAATGAAGTGAAGAATCCGGTTGAAGGCATTTAACTGGTTGATGTCAATTTTGCCATCCTTCAACTTATACTCAATACCAATAATCCCCAAACCCTTGATGTCGATATCAACACTGTCTACTCCACTGCGACCGACGGTAGATACACCAAACAGAGATTCCAATAAAGCATAAGTAATATGAATAGGGGTGTCCTTCACTGAGGAGGAAAGGGATCCATCCTCTTCTACCTTCAGACAAATGGAAAAGGCTTTTACCAGGTCCGGGTAGCCTGCTTCTGAAATAGTTGTCAATCTTGACCACTTCATTCTCTGCATTGCTGCTACCACGATGTGCATCCCATTCTTCTCCAAATCAACTATATCCACTGCCTTGTTGCCATAGACTTTGGTCTTCACTGCTGCAAAACGCTTTTGCTGCTCTGCGGTGACGAAGGCAATGCCGTAGCCACCAACAGTGTTAGAGACCCCAAAAACTACCATGGATTTGAATAGGGAAAGGTTCTGGAGGATTGTGAGGAGGAATGGAGCAGAAGCCCTCAAGAAATTTTTGCAGGAAGAGAGGGATTCTTTGAAATCTTTTAAGGGAAGAGAGCTGGAATCGATAGGGCTTATTGTTCCAGGCAAGTCGAAAGAGATGAGAGAGAAGGTGGAATCAGTATGGCACAAATTACGAGATTTAAAAGGGAAACTTAAAGTTGTTTTTGAAAGGACATATCAATTAATGCGGAAAATGACAAAAGGAGATGATTTCTCAAAGAATAAAGTCTTATAAAATAACAAATCGTCAAAGCTAGTTATGACGCAAGTAATAAGGAATTTACTTAATTTCAGGGGAGAGAATAAGCATTATTCTGAGGATATTATTATTTTAGTTATGTGCAGAAAAATCTATCACAAATTACACATGCCTAATTCTCTTCTAAGAGATGTAAATCTCTCTTCAGGTAAGACCTTTGTTAATATGTCTGCTAACTGATTTAGAGTATCTATAAAAAAAATATTTATATTGCCATTAGCTACATGATCTCTAATAAAATGATATCTAACATTTATATGCTTGGTTCTAGAGTGCTGAACTGGATTCTTGGTGAAATTTATCGCACTAGTGTTGTCGCACAACAAATGAATGATCTTGATGTGCAATCCATAATCCTCAAGTTGTTGTTTTATCCATAGTAGTTTAGTGCAACAGCTTCCAGCAGACGTACTCAGCTTCAGCTGTTGATAGTGCTACTAAATTTTGTTTCTTTGAGGACCATGAAATCAAGCATCCTGCAAGAAATTGACAACTTTCACTGGTGCCTTTTCTATCTGCCTTGCATCCAGCATAGTCAACATCAGAATATCCTACTAAACTAATTTCGCATGATTTTAGATACCACAACCCTAGATCGTGAGTTCTAGCTAAATATCTAAAGATCATTTTGACAGATATTAAGTGAGATTCCTTAGGATCAGCTTGATATCTAGCACACATGCATATACTAAATAAAATATCAGGACGACTAGCAGTTTAGTAAAGTAATGATCCTATCATACCTCTGTAAAGTTTTTGATCTACTTTCTTACCATCTTTATCATTGTTTAACCTTGTAGATGTGCTCATTGGTGTGGACAATGGCTTTGTATTTTCAAATCTAAACTTCTTTAATAATTCCTTGGTGTATTTTGCTTGGCAGATGTGTGTGCCATCTTGTCTTGCTTGATTTGAAGTCCAAGGAAATAATTTAGTTCCCCATCATGCTCATTTCGAATTCTCCCTGTATAAGCTTTGCAAAGTACTTGCACAGAGATTCATCAGTAGATCTGAATATTATATCATCCACATAGATTTGCATAAGTAATATATTTCTGACTTTTGACTTAATAAATAAAGTGCTATCTACTTGTCATCTGATAAAACCATGGTTTAATAAAAATGCACTAAGCCTTTCATACTATGCTCTAGGTGCTTATTTTAAACCATATAGTGCTTTATGTAATTTAAAGACATGATTTGGAAATTCTTCATCGTCAAAACCAGGAGGTTGTTCTACATAGACTTCCTCCTTTATATATCCATTTAAAAATATAGATTTTACACCCATTTGAAAAAGCTTTAAATTTAATGCAGATGCATATGCAAGTAAAATTCTAATAGCCTCTAGTCTAGCCACTAGTGCATAGGGTTCATCGAAATCTATGCCTTCCTCTTGGGAATACCCTTGAGCAACTAGTCTAGCCTTGTTTCTAGTGATAACACCAGTTTCATCCAATTTGTTTTTGAACACCCATTTGGTGATGATCTGATGGTCTCGGAACAAGGGACCAAACTTGGTTTCTGTTGAACTGATTAAGTTCATCTTGTATGGCTAAAATCCAAGATTCATCAGACAGTGCTTCATTGACCGTCTTTGGCTCAATTTGAGAAACAAATACTAAGTAATCACATGGAAAAACATTACCTCTTGTTCTTACCCCAACCGATGGATCTCCAATAATGTTGTCCTTTGGGTGATCCTTCCAGTATCTCCATTCCTTTGGAAGATCTTCATATACAGTTTCCTTTTGTTGTAGTTCTTCCAAGGGTGGATCATCATTATCCTTGATAGATATATCCTTTAGTTTCTTGAATAGTTTTTCTGCATCATTATTGTCACTATCTACTTCCTTTCTCAAGGAAGGGTTAGATTCATCAAAAATAACATGAACAGTTTGCTCAATTAATAAACTTTGTTTATTAAATACTCTATAACCTTTAGGTTTAGAAGCATACCCCATTAATATTCCTTCATCAGATTTGAAATCTAACTTACCAATATCTCTCTTACCATTGTTATAGATGAAACATGGACAACCGAATGTTCTGAAATGACTGATCTTTGGCTTCTTTTGCTTGTAGAGCTTATACACTTTCTTCTTTAGTATTGGCCTGATCATCACTCTATTTATTATGTAATAGGTAGTGTTGATTGCTTCAGCCCAGAAGTATCTTGGAAGATTGTATTCTGATAACATTGTTCTGGCCATGTCCAATAGTGTTCTATTTTTACTCTCAGCTACTCCATTTTGCTGTGGTGTCCTTGGTGCTGAGAAATTATGCTCTATTCCTTGATCATCACAGAATTCTGCAAATTTTTCATTTTGAAATTCTCTTCCATGATCTGATCGAATATTTGTTATACTGAACTTCTTGTCCTTCTGAACTTTCTACTGAACTTAACAAAACTGTTAAACATGTCATCTTTATGCTCCAAGAATGATACCCATGTAAATCTTGAATAATCATCAACTATCACGAATCCAAAATTCTTTCAACCAAGGCTGGTTGTTCTCATTGGCCCAAATAAATCCATATGTAACAGTTCTAAAGGTTTGGAAGTGGTTACAACTGTTTTTGACTTGAAGGATGATTTTGTGTGCTTCCCTTTTGCACAAGGTTCACACACACTCTCTATCCTTGAACTTACTTTGGGCAGACCTTCCACTAGATTTCTCTTGACCAATTTTCTGATTCCATCTTGTTGGGTTGAGTGTGTTTTGGAACTTTCTAAAGTTGTATTTTAATGATATCCAATGAACATTACTCATACCTTGATTTTGATAATGACATACTGTGATCTTAATGATGACATATTGTGATATTGATGATGACATATTGTGGTTTTAATGATGAGATATTGTGACATGTTATGATTTTAATGATGACATATTATGATTTTGATGATGATATGTTGAACATGTTATACATTCTATACATATCACAATAATGCTTAAACAACATGTTCTTGATGTTTAATATCTCATATTTTAATGATAATATCTTGTACTAATAGTTTATGTGTTAAATTTTCAGGTTCACACAATTTTGTCTTGGTAGTGTCGACACTAGATCAAAGCAGGTCGACACTAGTCCTAATTCCAGAAGACCCAGTTGCCAGACTGGGACAGCAGGTCGACACTAGATCAAAGCAGGTCGACACTAGTCCCAGATTCCAGAAGGGCAGGTCGACACTAGATCAAAGCAGGTCAACACTAGTCCCAGATTCCAGAAGGGCAGGTCGACACTAGATCAGGGCAGGTCGACACTAGATCCAGTTTCTAGCAGAACAGTTTTGCAGAAATGGGACAGCAGGTCGACACTAGTTCAGGGCAGGTCGACACACTCCGGCTGAAAGTCAAAATCGTGAATTTCTTTGTACACGTGGTGGCTTGGGATTTAGGGGATTTGACCTAGGGTTCCGTGCCCATGCACCCCAAGGCACTTTATGGACATATGGGGGTATAAATACCCATGTTCCTTGTACCCCAAAGGCAAGAGAACCCATACACTTCCAGAAGAAGCCTTTTGGCGGCCAAAGGGGGTTCTCCAGATCTGTCTCCATCTCCAGAAGCTACAAGCCATCCTTTCAAGAGGAAGGACAAGGGAATCAAGGGGAATCCCTGGAGAGAAGGTTGCTGTGCAAGGCATGGGAGCAGATCCAACTGAAGAGGCTCAGGAGAAGAAGGATTTCTGGCATTTCAAATGCCATCAAAGCAGAGCATCGCCAATTGAGGAGAATCTCCATCGACTTCCATCAAGCCTCCTCAATTGAAGTCTCTGCAAGGCCTCTTCATCGAAGAACACTCTTTCTACATCTATTTCCCTCATCTCAGAGTTTGTTCTTCCTTATTTCGTCTGTGAGATTTGTGCATGAAGTTCTACACAAATTTTCTGTGTACGAATCTGTTTTGAATCAGATCATTGCTAGAGGATCTGATCTCTTTTGTGTTTGATCTAGCTTTTGTACTCGGAGCCATCGAGCTCTGGTTTGTGAGCCATCGCACTCACTGTGTGGTTTGAGCCGTCGTGCTCAATTTGGAGTCGTCGTACTCCGGTTGTTGTTTTGAGCCGTCGTGCTCAGTTTGGAGTCGTCGTGCTCCTGTGTGAGTTGTACTCAAGGTTTTTGAGTAGTGTGGCCTCACTGTGTGAGCGGTGGACGTAGGAGTCACTGGAGGCGATTTCCGAACCACCTAAAAATCCTCTGTGCATTGGTTTGAATTGTGGTTTGCCTTTGTATCTCGCTAGATGCATGCATAGGGATTTCGTTCACACTGCTAAATGATTTGCTCACACACTCTAATCACACTTCAGATCAGTAAATTGTTTGGGTAATTTGATATCTGATTTGAAGTAATTTTAAATTGTTTAAGCTTCCGCGTTAATTGGTGTTAGATCTATTCAACCCCCCCTTCTAGATCTGATCCTTCCACCCATCCGTTCCTAACAATTGGTATCAGAGCGGGTTAATGTCTATCTCTGATCTGATTTGATTGCTTCAGTTTGATCTCTGTATTAATTGCTTGAATTGTTTGCTTGCTCTTTCTTCATTTATTCTAATTGAT